>JAOQMS010000179.1:10787582-10817152 GCA_027563885.1 Erythroxylum longipes
AAATTCACTATTTACTATGCATGTGCATATATGAATGCATGCATATGTCACTATACATTTATACACTCCTAAACATGACAATTTACCAATATACCCTTCCTATTGGTGAGGGGATGTTACAGATAATCATTCATGTACAGTAAAGATTGCTATAGTTAATGAATTTGGTTTTATCCTCTTTCCCTTTTAATAGTTAATTAATTATTTAATTAAAATTAAAATTTTAATTAATTGAATTGAAATTCCTAACTATAATTAACTTAAGGAATTTTCCTAGAAATTCCTAATCAATTGAAATTGCTAATCAATTTTCTAATCAAAATTTCTAGAAATTCCTAATCATTTTTTCTAATCAGTTTTATCACTATATATAAGTTATTATATATTCATTCATTATAAAATCTCAATTGAATTTCTAACCAATTGAAATTCATAACTGTAATTAACTATATTGATCACTTCAATTATAATATTTTTCTTTCATTTCCTATAATCATATACTCTATCATTAATTAATTTAATTTACTTTTATTAATTTTATCATTGTATGTAAGTTATTATATTATTTATTTATTATAAAATCTCAAACCCTTTAGGAATATAAAACAGAATTTACTGCTTCCACTCAACCATTAAATCTACAATTTGAACATATAATTATATGTTTATATTTTCATATGATTATCATTGTTTACTCTATTATGGTTTTTTCCATCATAATGATTGTACAAAAATAAATTTTTATTGAACATCATTATTAATCATAATTAGTGTACTATAATGCCTAAATCAAGATTACAAGTTACAATAACTTTGACTATGACCTAATAAGTAATAACTTGCTTGATAATATGATTAAGCTCGAACATTAGACCATTGAATTATGTTTTTGTTGTTATAAAAATAATGGTATACAATATTATATTAAAGATAATGTAAAATATAAATTAAATATAAATATTGAATTTCATACATTGTTTACTCTATTATGATTTTTCCATCATAATAATTACAAAAAACAAATTTTTATTCACCGTCATTGTTAATCATAATTAGTGTACTATAATCCCTTCATCAAGATTACAAGTTGCAATAACTTTAACCATTACCAACTAAGTAATAACTTGCTTGACAATGTGACTAACCTCAAACATCGAACCATCAAATTATGTTTTATTGTTATAAAAATAATAATTTAAAATATTATATTAAAGATAATGTAAAATATAAATTAAATATAAATACTAAAGTTCCTCATTATCATTTATTGTTATTCTATAATTTTCACTTTAAATAATAAGAATTAATTACGATGATTATTATTATGTCATTTAAAAATTGACGATTTAGTTGATCATTCAAAGAAGAAAAAGAATCTATTCACATATATCTGAGGAAGTTTTGATCGAATGTAAATATTTTCCATGAAAAATATTTAAAAATTGAAAAATTCCATGCATGTATATAATATAATAGATATTCTTCTACCAAATTCTAATTATTTTATTTTTGAACTAAAGATGTTTAAAGGTCTTGTGACATCTATTTTTTAATACGAGAGAAAGGTATAGTGTCAATGGAAGGTTGTTATTAAATTCAAATTAATTAATTAAACTTAATTATTTTTAAATTTGTATTTTTGAACATATCAATGTCAATGTAACTTCAATTAATTAAATTGATAAATTTAATTACAATTTTATATTGCTTATAATTTTATGTTTAATTATAAATTAAATTAATTTAAAAATTAAAAAACTACTCATCCCATTCCCATCCCTATATGAAAGTGCATCATTTAATGCCAAGACATTTTGTTTGAGTGACAAGCTTGTATATGAAACTTTACTACTCGTGTATTAACTCATAGGTCCCAAACAAAAGAAAAATTCTAGACATTCAAATATGGGTCATATTCTAAATTTAGAGGATCGAAATTTTAGGGCAAAATGGGCATAATTTTGATGCTATCGAAAGAAGTATACAATATTTTTTTCATTCATATAAGCTTGTTTATTACCAAAATGGCATAAAACAAAGAATTTTCTTACATATAAAAAAAGTAAATATATGGATAGAAAGTAAAACAATCCAATCTAAAATTACATTAAAATAAATATAAAGTCCAAATTTTCAGTTTTTAATTGCAGTTGACTTAAATTATCAGTCATTGGGAAGGGAAGCAGAGAAGAGAATAGATGACAGAGAAGGCAAATGAGTTTAAAGTGATAGAGAGAAGGAGAAGCATGAGAGTTAAAGGGTTAGAGATAGGTTATTAGGTTTTACTCATTAACTAAGAAAATAATGACAAAATAAAATCATTTCAAAGATCATAACAGTCAAACTTCAAATAAGCGCAGGTCATAAAGTCTAAGTCCAAAGCTTGGTCAACATTAATAGGCCTGTTCGAGTTGATTTTTACATCCCTAAATGGTTGCTTGCATTGCATTCACTTTATTTTAGTAGTTATAGTAGTTATACTACTAAATATTATCATTTATCATATATGGGAACAAAATATGATAATCTTCTTATGTTTTTGGGCACATTTCAAGCAAAGTTTTTATTTACCTTCTTACCTATCGATTTGTAATATATTACTGAACACTTAATGGTCTCAAAGTGATGTCTCTATACAAGTGTGATAGTTTGCTGATTTAATCATTAACTTAAAGCATTTGTGATATTTCAATCTTTCATTTGATTTTGATTTAACATTATAGTTTCCATTACAATATGTTCTTAATTTTAACTCTCTTCTTTATTACAAATATTATAAACAATTTTAATTAGTACTACTCCAAGACTGATATATTTTTCTTTCTATGAGAATTTTGTGCTAAGCCTTATCAATTGTTGTAATTGGTAGCAAACATTTTCTTACAAGTTTTGAAAAAGAATAAGTTACTTTTGGATTAGGAAATTATGTATCAACCCTATAATATTTTATTGCATGTAGTTATATAGATGTTATAGAGGTATTGGATTTAGATTGTTAAGTCTTGCAAAAATTTGTATAGAGCCTTTCTATTATGACATTTAGCCATCATCGTGCTAATAAATTTAATTTATGAAAAAAGGATGAAGAGAAAGAAGCTCTCCCCTCTCCCTATCCTCAGTTTCTAACTTGCTTTTCTACAAAAATCTCTAGCTCGCATTTCCTATTGCCCACATTTGAACTCTAATCTCCTTCCTTGTTATTCAACCTTCCTCACTTGTTTCTTTTCACCTTACTCTTTCCCTTGTATTCACTTTTCCATCTCTTTAAACTTTCCTTTAATGACTATTTGTTCTTGTCATAACACAAGACTACTACAGCTCTAGAGTCAAAGGTCACCAACATACAGTCGAATCACCAGAGAGGAAGAAAGCTGATGAAGTACCTTGTTAAAAGAGATATGAAAAGAAGATCCTGAAAAATATTTGAGGGGAGTCAGACCTCGCTGAGTGAACTAATACTATGGTTATGTTATGCACTCCTAAGGATTTCAAATGATATATATATGTATATATTTATAAGGTATTACATCCATAAGTGCAATTTCATAGCATAATGATTTTGTTCATAAACATGCATGCATTTCCCATATTAATATTGTGTCTCATAATCATCACAATCACACATAACAAATAATAGTGGAGGACTGATGAATGACCTATAATATTCCCTTTACCCATAGACTATAGCCATAGGGGCTCTATTGTTCCACTTGGGTCACTTGGTCTAATGTAGTGAACTATCGTCTGAGAGCCACACTCAACCTAACTGCCATAGCCTCACTACGACTTGATTGTCGTCCAAGAGTAAGCTCGACTGAACCGCCATAATCATGCTACATATCATGAACCATATAATGGTTGCCGTCTAAAAGTAAGCTCGACTGAACCGCCCCAACCACGTCATGTCTCAATCAATAGATCCAATACTAAGGAGCTTTATTTTCTATTTAAAAATGACTGTGTCACGTTTTATGAGGAGCCTACTGAAAATTTGCCAGAGTTTCCTCTATAAAATGGAAACCCCCTCCGAAAGAAGGGTCATTCTTGCAATGCAAATACACTTTTATAACTGCTAGTAACCACAACCCAATTTAGGCCTCCAAACTTCATGTCCATGCCCAATTGAGTCCACATTTACATCACAAAAATTCGTAATAAATCCAATCATAATTCAATTATACTAATTTCCAACCCACACACCCTCATTTATATTCAACACATCTAGATAATCTCAATTATAATCAATAACAACTCATTTTAATCAAATTCATGCATTTCTATAAAAACATAACCCTTTCTAAATTTTTTCTCACAAACTATAAAGAATTCCAACATGTTTCTTTTATAAAAATTGATCTTCATAATATTTAGGAATTTTAAAAATTATTTCCAAAAGTTTTTGGGCTGGTCAAAAAATTACCATCCTAGCGTGGGGTACATGCGCCAGCACTGGTGACCTTCACCACCCACCCAAAAATGACGAGCTCACCTATAAGAATTCAATGACAAAGGTCTTGTGTCGAAACTCCTCCAGGTTTGCAAGAATCGAAGGATTAAAGCTCAAAGGTGACTTATTTTCGTTCACTAGTAAAATAGGCTGATTGGTGTTTGATTTCCCTTCTTTCTTACGTTTTTAGGTTTGTTAGACATGATGGTGGTGTTATTTTTGCCTAGAAATGACTCGAAATAAGAGATCAATGACTTGCCTAAATGAATTGAAATTTTTAATCGTGATTGGTCGTTTTTTATGAAATAAGTTTAGGGGTTTCGTAGAGCATTGCCAGAAATGGTGGTCGGGTGGTTAAGGTATGAGTGTCGAAAGTTAGGAATGAATAGTAACCTATAGGGAAAAGAGTTTAAGAGAGAAATGAACTTAAACTTTCTGAAGCTCAAGTTATACTTTTATAGGCTTTTCTCTTTATTGGTCCATTGTGAGTAGTTTAACAAAAATTGGATCATTACAGTTCTTTACTAGTTTTTCTAGCAAAGGTGTTTTTGTCCATCTGTCTCACCTTCTTTCTTGCCCTTTGACCAACTTATAACAAAAAATATATAAACAACTTTTTCTGGCTCTATCCTTTTCCTGTTTATAACACTTAGTGCAATAGGATGACCTCTACATTAGCTGGAAAACAAACTATTACTTTGTCTGATTTCCCACCCCATACCCTCTAAAACCTCTTTCCATTCTCCTAGTCATTCTTAGCCACCTCTAATAGAGAAAGCCTCTTCTTCTTCTTCTTCTTCTTCTTCTTCTTGTTTAGAGACAAAGAGAAGTTGGAAGCAAGTTATTGGTCAGAGTGAAGACCTATACCTTTATGATTCCCTTCCTAGGGAGGATCATAACACCTAATCTAGATGTCCTTCAAGATGGAGTGAAGTCCTGGGAAGTTTCTTTAATAGGTTTCTTCCTTGAGAAGAGACCTCCCTTCCCTGTGCTTCAGAAATGGGCTTTCTCCATGTGGAAGAACAAAGGTCTTCTTGATGTGCTCTTAACAGATAATAACTATGTTCTCTTCATTTTCACCTCCAAACCTCAGACACTTAAGGGCTTATTTGGTTGGATGATAATGTAATGGAACAGAATGGAACGGTTTATAATAGAATGAAATCTAATATAGTGAAAAGTTGTTTAGAAGGGATGGAAGGGTCCATAATGTAATGTAGTGAAATATTGTTTGGAGGATGGATGGAATGAAAGGTAATGTATAATAAATGACTATTATACCATTGATATTAAAATGGTTGTTACAAGAGGTTTAGCACTATGATTTTAAATAGAAATCATGTCTAATTAAAAAGTCACGGTTGTGACTTGTTCATGTCACCACTGTGACAAATATTTTTTTATTTTCTATTTTAAAATAATAAAAGTATAATAAATTTTTTATTTTTTTATTATTAATTATATACAATTTATTATTAATTATATAAAAATATTATTATGAATTATTTAATAAATTTTATTCTATTATATGTGATTTATTTTTAAAAATTATTTATTTTTATTTTTATATGTCAAAAAGGGGGTTAGGGTTAGAAGAAATAATTGGTATTAAGAAAAATGATTGATGGTATATTAGGTAATATGTATTTATTAATTTACATTCTATCATAAACCTTCCGAATCGAAGGTTTCTTATTTTCACTGTTTAGGATGGAATGGAACGTAACATGAAACCCTCTGCTTCTATCCCATTCCGTTCCGTTCCATTATGAAACCCTTAATCAAACAATGGAATTGTGTTACATTCTATCTCGTTCCATTACCAACCTCAACTAAACAGGTCCTAAGGTAACTGAAGAAGGCCCCTGATAAGTGGCAAACTTTCCTCTTTTTCTTTAACTCTAGGAACTTGATTTTTTTAAAAATATAGTAAACTTTCAAGCAGTTCCATTATGGGTCAATTTATATAACATTTCCTTATATTACTGGACAACAAAATGGTTAAGATTGATTGCTATTTTTCTTAGAAAATATGTATGTATGGATGAGAACATAGTTAGGAAGAAAAAAATTGTCTGTGCTCATCTTTATGTCAATATAGACATTTCAAAAGAGTTACCTGACCAAATACCTTTAATGAGACTGTGGCCTAATAGGATACTCTATGAAGAATGTGTATCTTTTACTTATCATTAGAAGTCTTTATTAAAGCTACAAGGTAAGTTCTAGAGGAGATGAAGACACTACAAGAAAAATGTTGTTTTGCGATAGAAATTACCGACGGAAAACATAAATATTCCGTCGGTAAGTCAGGTTTAGCGATAGACTTTACTGACGGACAAAGGTATTGTAGAAACGACCGTAGCTAATAATTTCTGACGAAAAACAAGAATAAAATTGTCTATCGGTAAATTTATCGATGCCTACTAGATGCTGCTATACTGAACATGGAGGATTGCAAATAACATGTATTCGCAAATGTACCTAAGACGAATATCTTTCGACGACAGTCCTTACCACCCACTACATGAAGATAGGTTTCAGTCTGATCATCATCTTCAGACTGCTGAGACTGTCGTTGAATGCTTTCTTGTATTTGGTCCTATCAGAAGGCAATGTTTATATTAGTAAGTGATAACTATTAAGCATTAATATTAAATGGTAAATTTCACATACATTTAATTCTCTACAACAGCTGTTGACGAATGTCACACCGTCATGCCACTTAGTGTGAGTGCAAAAAGAGCTTATGAGATATAGGCCTCATGCCTATAGACTTTTCCTGCATAAGAATAAAATGTTTTAAGTGAACTAGAATTTATAAAAATTTCGACAGAGTTTCCTCTATTTTTATGATATCTACCCCTTGTTGAACAAAGAAAATAACTCAACAACACAACCATATATGACACTAGACATTTATATCATTATCATTCTCCATAATACACATATTTTCATTCCAAAATTTACACATCAAATTCAATTGGAATACAGTAAAGTAAAGAAATTATAATATAAATGTAAAGTGTAAATACATACAAGTCTCTTTGCTTGTTCGTGGTGGGTAATAGATCTCCTGTATGTATGAAAAAACTCTCTCTCTCTGGTCCTCCATGTCTGTTGGTTGCTGAAATGGACATTGCCTTAGGTGATGCCCAATACTGTTGCTAATGACTCCATATTTGTTCATAAATGTAAGGCAATCGTACGACGACCCTGTATATCGCAACAACAAAGTCCCAATAATGTGTACGTGCTCGTCTCTCCCATACTTTGTAAATGATCGCATCAAATTCAGAATCCCAAAAAAATTGTTTCTGAAACAAAAGGAAAGACATTCGATACATACTTATAATGTAATAATATTTATCTAATTAATGTATAAAAATTAATTAAAAAATAAAATAATAATTTTTGTTGTACCTCAAACTTCTGATAGTAAAATTCCTTTGTGGCCTGAGAGATATTCTTCCATACATAACCCTTAAGATCAATCTTCTTCTTGAATTTGGATGTCATGTTTCTTGAGCATGGCCTAGATGGAATCAACCTAATATAAAAACAAACAAATTTATACCATTTTTAAAATTGAAACCTATAACTTAATTATAAACATATAGTGTTTCATGTATTTTCACTCACATATTATTGACAATTGTAATGAAAGTTCTTCCATCAAGTCCCTCAGCTCTAGGCTAGTGGCCTCCTCCTTCATCCTCATTGTTTACCCCTGATATCTCTGTTGGTATAGGGGTAATGAATGATATAAGGGTGGTGGATGCTGTAGCAGTAGGTATAGAAGGTGATGTCTCATCTTCAAGTGTAGTAGCTGGAGGGGGAGGAGGTGATTCATTTTCATCTGCTACAATATGAGATGCTTCACCTGTACAGTAAGTACCTCCGAATCGTGGTCTGAATCTTGGTCGTATCATATCCTGTCTTCTCTTTGGTGGCATATTTCAACCTGAAATTAATATTTGATTGAATTTTCTATAAATATTACAATTTGCATTCAATATTTTATACAATATATTTAAAAGGAAATAATTCATTTGTTGAATATAATCTTTTTAATGGACGATTTTAAATGGATTCATAATATAATCTTTTTATTGGCTACCACTAAGCATTTTATTGTCTGGGTAGACTTTACAATGTGATGTACATTAGACATTCACAGTGTGAAACTTTTTGGTTACCTTGCTCCAATAAAGTGATCATGTTAACCCCAAATTCCATTTCCTCAAGAAAGAAAATATCAATCTCAGTGTGGCATGTAAACATGCCCTCATGTAAATGAAGTAGTTAGTTCTTTCTACCTAAAAAACAGAGCTTATTAACATTAGGGCTTGAATGACGTAAGATAAGGCCTTCTTTAACCAGGTCAAACAAAATCAATTAATTTAAAGCCCAAAAGTCTCAAAAACTATCCACAGTTGATTTGAAAAGGAACACAACTACCATTTCCTTTTATCAGGTGTCGTTGATCTAAACGGACTTGATTTTGTTTATATAATTGTCTATGCAAGTGTCTCTCTATTTTTCCAAAAGAAGTGTCTCTTGGGTACATTTGTGTGATTTTTAATGGCATTCGTCAAATAAAAGAGTTCGCTTTTGTATTTTCCAAAACAATGGCTGCAAATTTTTCCACATCTTCTTACTAGTAAGTTCCATGAGATTATTATTTCAAAAAAAAGTTCCATGAGATTAGTAGTAATAATTAAACATCAGTGATTTTAGTGAGAGATGTTGTAACTTCTCCCAAAATTTTTATTGTTCTTTTTCATCTAGTTTTCTATGTTGAATTTCTATTTTTACTTTAATTGTTTTCTCTCTTCTCTTGTTTTCATCCTTCTAAGTTTTCTATTATTTTCCTCTATTCCATCCTCATTCTCACAAGTCTATACCCCTCATCTTTAGTCTGTTGGGCAAGGTTTTTACTTGTTCTAGGTAGGAGGGGTATCTTGGTACTTTCACTTCCTATGCCATGGCATCCAATTATTATCATTTTAAGTGATAACTTTTTAAACTCTCTTTTCCTAACACCTGAAACTTTTACATTAGAAATGTTAATCAGTACCTATGAAATCAAACTTAACAATTCAAGAGAAATCTCCTTCCTACTATACTAAACTTGGATTTAAAATGATTTGTTTTAAGAGACATTTCATCAAACAACTCATAGGAAACCTAAATTATCTCTAACTAATAACAAAACAAATGCATTTTCCCATTATTTACCAATAACAACACATTTAAACAACAAATAAACCAACAATTCAACAAAAAAATGCATAAACCAATAATCATAACAAAACCCACCACCCAAAACCCACCCATGATATACATATATATAAGCATCTAAGACCTTCGTTTTTTGGAGACAAAATAAACTCAATAGAGATGTTACCTGAAAATGATGCACGATGGGCCAAAAAATAAGCAAAAGTCAAGGGTGGAAGCAAGGAAATTAGAGAGAACCGATGGTTGTGCAAGGTAGGGAAGAAAAATAGCAGGAGGGGGGGGGGGGGTCAGGTTAAAGACGATGATGATAAAACAACGTTGTTTGGATTAAAACCAAACGATGTCATTTTATTTATGAACAATTCGACTGTTACCAACAGAACATCTTTTTCATCGGTACTTTACCGAAAAACATGTGGTCCCCGTCAGTATTCAATTTCACCATTTTTTCCGCTAGTTGTTGCCGTTTAATTTTGCTATGAAATTTCATATTCTGGCGCTATAGTGCGACAGAAAACTGTGGTATATTTTCCCTCCACGTTTACCGACGAATGTTATATCCGTCAGTAAATCCGTCAACTTTACCGACGGAAAGTTAGTTTCCATCGCTAATTACCGACGGAATGTGTTTTGCCAATAATTTTCTATCAGTAATTTGTAATTTTCTTGTAGTGAGATGGAATATGCCCCTAATAGAATTGTAGAAATATTTGAATAACCTAGGGATTTGACAACTTACCAATAGAGAATTTGGTCCTTTTTCAAAACCTTCAACTAGGAGCTGTCTCTCAAGTAAGAAGGATTGAGGAGTGTGATGAAGTGTTTACATAGAAGACTAATACCTTGGAGGATACCTTAGACATAAATGAGGCAAAGGATCTCACTCAGTCTCCTATCCATATTTTTTATAAGTAATTTAATAAGGAATCTAAAGGGAAATTTTAGAATGTTACAAGAAAAAAGGTTAGTAGGAGTAGTAAAGGCAAAGTATTTAAGGATAATTCTCAAAATAAAACAATCTCTTTACATGGAATATCAAGGGCTTGGATTGCCATAAAAAGATATTGACTTTAAGGATTTTGTCTTTAATGTGAATTCATAGATTTTTTCTATTTTGGAAACTAAAATTCGACAAAAGAATCATAAGAATCTTAGTATTTTGGGTTATACATGGAGAGTTATCTCTAACCATCAAGCCCATTTTGCAGGTAGAATAATAGTTATACATGATCTAGAGTAGGTTGATGTTAATCTTATTGACGCTAATATAGAAATGGTCCATATGAGATGGAAATTCATTAAAGAGAACATTTTTGTTTATTCCTTTATGGTATATGGCTCAAACTATGCTTTCCAAAGGAAAGTGTTATATAAGAGTTTGTTAAATTTTCAAGGAAGAGTGGCTGGTCTTTGGCTTATTAGTGTAGACTTCACCACCTCCTTATATAGAACAAAGGATGAGGGTCATTTCTTTCTAAATAAAATATTCTTATGACTTTAACAAATGTGTGGAAAAATTGGGAGTGGTTGATCTTATGTCCCACAGGCCATTTTTTCACTTGGAGCAATAAGCAATCTTCTGGTTGGTTTCTAAGGAATAAACTAGATAAAGCTATGTTTAATTCTGAGCGTCTACAATAATTTCCTGAATGAAAGGCTTCCCTTTTGTACCCCTTAATTTCTAATTATCCTCCTATTGTTTTTACAGATAAAAAGGAAGTTTTCGTTCAGGTTTAATATGTAACGCCGAATTTTCTGAGTATTGATCTGTACTTAGAGATACTACTATATATTGATATATACATGGTTATAAATGAGTTCAAAAATATATTTGAATCCTTTCAGTATATATGTCAGTGATATCTAATGTTATATTCCCTTACATGAACTTAGAGTTTATCGGTATGTGAAATCTTGGAGATTTCTGACATAAGTTTCTAAGTGTGTAAAATCGAGTCCATTAGATGGATATGGCTATGGTGTGTGTTCTAATTCCTTAGAGGTGATTAGATATGATTTATAGACTTATTAGACACTTAGAAAGCTTAATTGGAAAGGTTGATGTACATAAGGGCTTATTTAAAACATGTTAAAAGTTAAGGGACTTAAATGTAAATTTTCAATTCTTGGAGGACCAACATGTAATTTTATAAAGTTAAGGGGCTTAATTATAATGTTCAAAAGTACAGGGACCAAAATGAAAGTAAAAGTTTTGGTCATTCTCAAATCTTGGGCTTAATTGCAAATTTAGGAAAAATTTAGAGGGTATAATGGTAATTTCACATAAATTCAGGGCAAAAATGTAAATTCACCATGTTTGGTCAAAGAAGAGTCAAAATTCTAGAAACTTCTCCTTATGTGGCCATACATCCCACCGTTAAACATTAAAAACGTTTTGTTTTTAATTAAAAGAAAGGAGAAGAGAGGAGAAGAAGAAGAGTTTTCGGTCATTATCAAATTTCCACTATTCTTTTGATTCTCCAACCCAAAACAAGGTTTTCCGTCTTAATTTGGGGTCAAGGAACTCAAATATATCACTTAAAGGATTTTAATATATCACCAAAGGAAAGTTTCGGTAAAATTTGTCTCATCTCTCTCTACATTATGATTTTGAATTTGGTGTTAAGATATGTTGTTCTCCATGCTTGACTATGCATGAGACATGGTTTAGATGAATGAAATGAGTCATGGAGAAGCTTCTTTAAGCCAAAACTGAAATGCCCTCTATTTGGTGAAAGTTGGTGAAATTTTGAATATCTTTTGAAAATGATGGTTTAAATGAATTCTGTGATGTTAATTGTGTATATATAATGTGAATTGATGATGAAAAATGAGGAAGAAGTACATTAGAAGGAGGCTTTCAAGTTTATGCCTTTAGGTGATTGATAAAATGCCTAAGTGAACTTGGCTTAGGATTTAAGGATTTTGACGGTGTGCATTGGAAAGAGACTTTCATGTTTACTTAAACTTGAATTTTTGCTTAGATTGATGAGTAGTGGCCTAATGTGCTTGGATAAAAATTTGCTTAATTATGCTTTGAAATGTGTAATTATTGGATCAAAGGCATTAAATGCCTTAGAAAATGCAAAAGAAAGCTTATGTGAATAATAAGGGAAGTAACCATGTGAGAAACTTCATGGCCAAATCCTATAGCTTAAAAATTGTGATATTGTGTTTTATACACTTATGTGATGATGTATAAGTATGAGATATATGTTTGAGTAGTGAATACAATGCATTTGCATAGGTAAAGGCTCGGGAGTTGTGAATCAAATAGCTCTTACCAAGGATTGTTGAAGTCAAAGTGTTCGGGTTCTGTTTGCGATATATGTCTTTTTCCCGCTTACTGAGTACATAGTGTACTTACCCCCCTCCACTTCCCAACCATGCAGGTTAATTTTGTGAGCTTGAAGCTCTGAGTGGTTTGTGCAGTGTTTTGACATTTTAGGGGCATTACTGCATGTGGGTAGTCTCTGTTTTGTACTTTTGTTGTATAGTGGCTCATGATTATGTTGATATGCTTTAAAATTTTGTAAATTAACTCTTGATTGTCTTGTTGTTTGTAAATAACCTTATGTGTGAACCTTTTGTGTTGTCCAAATGTTTTTTTAAAGATAGCTAGTTAGCCTTATATAGTCAGGGTAAGGTTATCGTGAGTATCCTTAGCCTGGGTATGCAGAGGTTGTCATGTGCCTGAGGTAGTTCTAGGTCGTGACATAATAACTATTTATCTTATGATAAGGGTTTTCTAGATTCTGTTAAAAAGAGATTATAGGTCTAATTCTTAAAACATCCCAATTCATTTGTGTACAAAATCTCAAAGCTATCAAGTATGAACTTAAGTAGCTTAAAGCACAAAAAGTATATGACACTCTAATAGGTGTGCATTAGGATATGTTTTTATAGGTAATTGGCATGTGTTTTTTAGCATAATTGTTGTTTATTGTTCTAATTTAGGATCCATTTTGTATGTTTTCATTAAGTTTGATTTCCATTGTGTTCTTGTGTATTGGATGCTAATTGAGGGTAAAAATTGCTTATTTTTGTGTAAGAAAGGAGAGGAAGCAAGTTGGAGGATGAACAAGAGAGCATAGAAGAAAATACAAGAGGAGTACATCAACGTGGGAATTGGGCAAATTCCCACGGACATGGGAAATCAAGACAGAAAGTTTCTGCCTGTAATTCCCACACTTGTGGGAATTGAAATCCGAGGCAATCTGCGAGGCTTCATTAAACATAATTTTTTGGACTATATAAAGACAATTAAGCCTCCATCTTCAAGGAGAGACGAAACCTACTTGTAAAAACACCATCCTTGAGTGAAGAACTCATGTTTGGAGCATCAAGGAGGGATTGAAAACAAGGATCATCATCAAGATTGGGCAAAATAGTACATCAACACCAAAATTCCAGATTTTGGCGAAGAAGAGAAGAAGTCTTTCTATTCACTTTCTATCACTTTAATCTCTTCTATTCTTTGTAAAAATGGATTATTTGAATGTTGATAGTGTTATGGAGACTCTGCTAAGATGATTTTATTCTAGGGATTGCTTTTGGAACTATTTTGTTGAACTCTTATTTTATTGAATTGAATGCAATTGTCCTTGTTGATTGTTGATTTTAACTGTCATCTTGCAACAAATCGAGAGAGTGAGTAACATGAAATTCGCATAGGATTGTACAATGAGAGTTGGCGACGTATAGGCTAGCAATCATCACGTTAATTGAATAGTTAGAAGAGAGATCTCGGCTAGTCAATTGATTACCCATAAGATAGCTTAATAACTAATTGAAACGGTAGAGTCATAGGGTAGGCTGAGAGATGATCCATTTGATTGCCGTTAACTCAATTAGGAATAAATAGTTACACCTTGAGAGAGGGTAATTAGTACATTCGAAAATCTAGGGTGAGATATAATTCGGAGGGAGACAAAATAGGAAAAAAAGTAATCTCTAGTATTTAGATTCTTAGATTTAGACTTTCTGCAATTTCAGTTTTGTCTGGTGTTTACATTAGTCTTTCAGTTTTAATTTAATTTTCCAGATTAATTGCATTAAACAATTTTATTTCTTAAACAAAGTCCTTTTTAAATTGAGTGGTGTCTGGGCATCAATCCCTGTGGGATCGATATCCGCTCTTTCTAACTACAAGTTACGACTCGTTCACTTGCAATTTTTGAGCGTAAAACAAGTAGATAGGTTTTACAATCCATCAACACACTCTCCTTATAGTTAACATAGCTAAAGCAAACTTAGTGTCCCTTCAAGCTAACTTGGTTTCAAACTTGGTGATAACTCTTTATTGAACAATGAGAAAATCCTTTTAAATGAGTATTTGCAAGCCTTAAGCAATCATACTAGCTTGTCAGAGTAAAGAGATAGGTCGAATTGACTTAAGGAAGGTGAAAGTCATACCAAATTCTTTTTCAGTTCTATTATGGCCAGAAGGAATTCTAATATGGTTTATGCTCTAGATTCCCTTGATGGAAAAACTCTCTACTAGCAAAGGGATCTCTTAGAGGAAGCTAAAAAGCACTTCATCAATTTCTATGGTGCCTCTCAAAGGACCACAACCTCTACTCCATTTCTAAACTCTTTCATTAAGAAAAGGTTGACTAATGGTGATATTCGTTCCTTGGTCAAACAAGTGGATGGAAATGAAACTGAAAGTTTAGTTTTCCAAATAAAAGCTAACAAAGCATCTAGCCTTGATAGTTTCAATGGTTCTTTTTCCAAAAATTGTGGTCTACAATTGGACTTATGGTGAAAGCAGTTTTGGGGGAATTCCTTTTTACATGAATTATACTAAGGGAGATCAATAAAACATTTATTTGCTTGATACCTAAAATGAGTAGCCTTGCCTCTTTTGATGATTTTAGACCTATTACTTATTCAAACTTTCTTTATAGAATCATCTCAAAGATTATTGCTAATAGACTTAAACCTTAGGGGCTCTTATTAGTGATAATTGAAGTGCCTTTATACAAGTTAGATTGAATGGTGATAACATCTTAATAGTTCAAAAGCTCCTAAAAGCCTATTTAAGAAAGAGATCTTCTCCTAATTGTTTAATCAAAGTTGATCTTAGGAAAGCTTTTGATTATGTTGAATGGGATTTTGTACTTTTAATCCTAGAAGCTATGGCCTTTTTTGGACAGTTCATCAAGTAGATTGATGCTTGGATAACCATCACCTCTTTTTCTTTTATAATTAAGGGTACTCTTACAAGAATCTTTAAAGAAGCTAGAGGGCTAAGACAAATGATCCTATGTCACCCAACTTTTGAAAGACAAGATTGAAAGTGAGAGGTCTTTTAAATACCATACTAAATGTAAGAAGGTCTCTTTAGTCAATTTATGCTTTGTGGATGATCTCTTTTTTTTCTACAAAGCTCACTGGAAGTCAAATGAAATCCTAACGTCCACCTTGGATCATTTTAGGGAGATATCTGGGCTTGAAATCAATCACAGTAAAAGCCATTTTATGCTACCAGCCAGTGCTGAGTATTTGGAGAATATAATTTCTATCTTAAATAGGATAAGTAGGAAACAAACTCCCATTTGTTATCTGGGTCTACCTATTTCTACTAGGAGGATTCTTTTCAATGAATGCTACTGCCTACTTGAAAGAATGTAGAAGAGATTAATTGTTAGACTAATAAATTCCTATCCTTTAGAGGAAGGTTGCGATTAGTCAATTCTCTATAAACTCAATGCATATATACTAGTCTTCAAACTTAATGTTCACTAAAGGGATTATTAAAGCTCTAAAGAATTTGATGAGGTCTTTCGTAGGGAAGTTCCATCTCAAGAGCTAGTTATGCTAAAGTTAAATGGTTATGTTTGTAGTCCTAAAGTCGAGGGAGGACTTGGGGTTATCCATAATAAGATATCTAATAAAGCTCTTACGTTAAAGCAGCTATGGATGATAATTCAAGATAAGGAAACATTATAGATTAAACGGATCCATTCTTATATGCTAAAAGGGTGTAGTATCTAGTCTATTACCCTAAAAGCCTCTCATTCTTGGATTCATTTTTTCTTCTCTGGCTAATAGCCTTAAATAGGTTAAGTACTGTAGATATATTACCTTATCTAAATTCTGATTAAAGATGCGTTTTGTGTGACTTTGACCTAGAATCTAGGGTTCACATTTTTTTAATGTGATTTCTCCAAAGAAATATGGTCTTAGATTAAAGGTAAATGTCAACAAATCTAAAGCAGTGACACTTTCTCTAATATTTTATCTTGGCTGATCAACCATTCCAATACAACTAAGGCAGACCATGTCGTTTATTTGATTTCCTTTGCTTTATATATTGAGGAGTAGGAAATTTAAGAATCAAACACAGAGTATATAGGAAGTTATGCATGTATTGACGATGAAAAATAAGAAACAAGTTACCTTTTCCCCATTTGTAGCAGATTGTGGTTGAGATTTGGTAATCTTATGGACATTAATTTGAATGTCTAGGGTTTTTCTACACATGCACATCCAAAGGAAACTACATCTGCAAAGGAGCGAAAGAAATTGAAAGTATCTTGGTTTTGGCTCTAGTAGTGTCTCTAGGGTAAGTACCATCTGTAATGTCTTCTTTGAAAGTGCCATCACTTATGGAACTCTATATAAGTACTTTAGCCATCTGAAGGCCCGAGTGTGTATCCCTTTTGAACGTGGGACACGTGGGTGTATTGTTTTCTATATGTGTCTAGTTTAGACTTTTTGGGCATTTTCTACCGGGGCTTGATCCCTAATTTATAAAATTTTACAAATTAATACTATTCAAAATTACTTTTGCTAAAAAAATCTTTAATTTCACTTAGTAGTCTTACTTATTTACATATCATAGTTAACAAAAATTAATAAAATGTACGATATAAAAAGGATCTTTGAGATGTTCTTATCCCTAATATGAAATTTGACTATATAATTTTCTTTAAATGTTCACTTTCTTTTGCATGCATTTGGTAAGATAAATTGATTGCATAAATAAAATTGTCTATATAATAAAATATGTTAATCATTTAGCTTTTGATTTAGTTAGTTTAAAAATGTCACTTTTTGCCCCTAAAGAACTAAATTTCGTAATCATATTATACAAAATTTCAATATGATACAAAATCAATATTTTATTTTGAACATGGTCCTGAGACACAATTTTAAAAATTTTTGACATTTGAATTGATTTTTTTTAGATTTTAAAATTTTCAACTAGCTATAAAACATATATAACCTTACCATGAAGAGGGACGCTTCATTTTGTTTTTTAATTTTATATTTTCATCCCCAAATTTGATAAAAAAATGTAGTTGAATTCTATTTTTAGTTTCAATTTTAGTAAAAAAGTTATTTTGACCTATTATTTTTAATTTTTCATCATTATATGATTTATTATTAATTAAATAAATATTACTTGATGATTCAATGTTAATCACTAACCTTATTAACTAAATAATACTATTGATGATTTAATATTAACTATTAATAAATTTTTAAAAATTAAACTATATTTAATAAATAAATATTAATTAAAAATTTTTATCATTAAAAATTTTGTAAACTTCAAAGTTAAGAACAAATAAAGATCAAGGTCATTTTATATTTTGTATTATTAATTGTAATCTCACTTTATTAGTTTGTTAATATCTAAGGCTCACCATGTATGAAACATTTCATCTTACTTCATTGCGTGAGTCTTTTCATTTATTAAGAGGTGTTAAATCTTTTGTTTTTAAGACAAAAGTCTCTTAATCTTTCAATCATTATTTAATGAATATATTAAAAAATTGAGTTTGAACATTTGAATTTGTTAAAACCATGTTTTTTTAGAGGGGGGATTAGTCAACCTATATACGTTGGTGGTCGACTAATAAAGATTAAAGTTATTAAATTTAGTGCACTAAAAGTTTGTAACAATATTGGTTGATATATTGGTCGACCCATTTTTGCCCTAGTAGTTGATCAATATGTAACGACTAGTGAATATTATGCACTGAATGCACTTTGGTCAACCAATATGACCTAGTGATTGCCTAGTATGCTGGCACTAGTTGTTGTAGCATCTAGTTTTGGCTATAATAGCTAGTAGATGTCATAAAATCTTACAAAAATATATATTTATCATTAGTTCTTAAATAAAGAAGCATTTGTGTGTCTTTCACATACACTTCTAAGTGTTTATCAAGCATTTAGGCATTATCGTCTCATATTTATATGTGTGAACCTCTTTGGAGTTATTAAGTGATAAAATGAGATATTTTGATATGTAAGCTTTAATTGAGGTATTATATTATTATACTAAGGGTGTTCTAAGTGGCATGGAGTTTCTTATTCATCTTCAAGGAATATTGTTAAAGAGTCTTCTTTGTAGAGAAAAGATTGTACAAAGGTTGTTCTTCACCTTGAAAGAAGAATTATAGAAGAATTCTAAGAAGAGTCTTGAAGGTGGATATAAGCAAGGATTGCTTACTTAACCGTTATAAATCAATTTGTGTTCTTCTTCTTATCCTCGTTAAATTATTATTCAATTGTTTGATTAGTGTATGTTAAACAATTTCTTATCCTTATATATTGTTATTAAATTGAGTTCATTTATTCGAAAATTTCATTAAATTTTATAAATACCCAATTCACTCCCCTCTTGGGTGTCATTAAGGTTTAACAAGTGAGTACCAAAGTTGGGTCTACTAGGTGAGCATCTCAAACAAAATCGTATAGTAAAGACTATAATGATATATTTGGGAGCATCATCATCATCATTTAATTGAGAGGGATAAAGCATTAGTAGAGCACATTTATTTAATGGAAATGATTATCTCTATTGAAAAACTAGGATGAGATTTTTCTTAATGGCCAAAAGTGTAGGCCCATGGTAAATATTTTAAAATGACCTCTTTATACGTATGAAAATTATAGGTAACAAAAAGGCCCAATACTAAAGGAAGATTCAAAATTAATTTCCTTGAATAGTAGAATTGTACACATTTTATTCTATGCATTAGGAAAAAATGAATTCAATATGGTCTCCATATGTGAACAACTTATAATAATAGGCAATATTAGACTTTACACATGAGGGCATAAATCAAGTTAAAGAAAGCAAAGTGAGCATATTAAATTAATAATATGAATTGATGTAAATTGAAAGGACCCAACCTAGAGTTCCCCTTCCGGAACCTGAGTGGAGCCCTCTCGGTGACCCCACGGTAGCCTTTGAATCGATATCTAACTCAACCGAAGGGTTCTCGTAAAGCCAAGCCGTACAACTGTTAAAAACCTTTTATATTTTAAAAGTTAAAAACGTGGGAAATAGTGGGAAAATTTTCTAAAATCATTTTATTAAAAATTTCGACAACACAACGGCTGCATTTTGACATTCTCAAAATTTTCAAAAGTCTTGTAAAATTTCAAAACACTTCTATATTTACATCAATTTCTCAACTACAAATTTTAGATTTCAAGTCCACTCACGAGCAACTCCAAACAAATAATTCTCAACATTCACTACAATAAACTTTAAAAAGCTAAAATATTTTCATTCATTTTATTTAAAAACCTTTATAAACATCCATTCTTTACACAAATGTACATATGAAATGACACAAGCATAACAACACCTGACAATACAATTAATCTTGCAGCGGAGTCCCAATTACTGCAGAACTTGTACGCATACCTGGGGCAGTTTGTTTAAAAACATAAAAATAAAGGTAAGCTAAATGAGCTTAGTGAGTGTAATTAGTTTACAAGAAAATTGAACTTTTCATAACAACATAACTGAAATATTCCCATTTAGTAGTAAAACTTATGGTAAAATACTTGTCATAAAAATTCATTCGTGCATCATAATAATTGATATTTAAATAACATTTCGTAAAACAGTATTTAAAATTTTCTGAAATACTAATCCAAATGCTTTTAGACATTAAACTTATAAGGTACAAGTTTCCATTTTCATTTTTCCTTTTTCCTTAAACAATAAACAGTGGAGGCAATAAGTTTTCTAAAAACTTTTATATTGAAAATAAGTCGGCCACTAGAATTGGTACCATATGGTACCTCTCAAATCACTTTTAACAATAAATAGTGGCATCATTACTATACATGACTTTTGTTTCTCAACATAGCCTACTACTAGTTTCTTTACCATACGGTACCCCAGGCCTAAAGTCATAGAGCTGGTTCTGTGTCGCTTACCCCACGACTAGTTAACCACTATTTATGGAGCTGGTTCTACATCGCTTACCTGTAACAAGTTAATCGTTCTAAATCGGTAGTTACGAAGCTAGTTCTATATTGCTTACCCATAACAAGTCACGAAGCTGGTTCTTCATTGCTTACCCGTGACTGGTTAACCACTATTTACGGAGTTGGTTCTACATCACTTACCTATAATAAGTTAACCACTATAAACCGGTATGGTAACATATATAAAGTCTAATAGTGTACTATAAACAAAAGCAGCTCATACTTTTTCAATTTAACTTATTTACGAAATCACTTATGGGAGGATTCAAAATCATTCAATTTAATGCATAATTTCAATGTAACTTCCAATCGTACAAAATTTAACTTTCAAGTTAAAACTCATATATTGCTAAAGCATAATCTTATGCTAGCAATATTCACTTATAAAAAACCACGCGCATAAAACTCAACAAAAATATTCATTTCATGATCAAATGAAAACTATTTGCATAAAATCAATTTAAAGTACACTCACATGTTATCAATTCTTTTACAAAGAATTTAGTAATATAAAACAATTAAAATGCACTCACAACTTACTAGTTTCCTTTTCACCACTTTAAAACCCTTTAGTTGGCTTCGTTTTTTGATTTGAAAACCTAATACCAATACATTCAACTCCTTAATACATCTTCCAATCAAATACACCATAAACCATGTCAACTTCATTATTTCCACATACAGTCCATATACTATTTTTTTCTCCAAATGTTAACATAACATTTTGTTTAATAATTTCAATACCCCAAATACACTTAATGACCATCCTTAATCACATTTATATGGTTATTACTTCTTAACCATATTTTTATACTAAAAATGCCCTTAAGGCTAAACTTAACATTTTATACATTAAACTCTTTCAATTCAATTCCATTTGATTTCTAACAATTAAAAACCAATCTAAATTCACTTTTATGACATTTGAACACACATATTTAAGCCATAAAATTTCATTAACAAATTTTTTACAAAATCATGCATCCTAAACCAAATTTCAACCAAAACAAATTCCTTTTCATTTCTTTACTTCATTAGCATCAAAATAATGTTATAAACATCATAAAACATCAAAATAGGAGTTTGGATCATATCATATTAACAACCCTAGCCATGGCCAAAAACTCATCCAATGATTTCCATGGTTTTTCTTTCATTCTTTCATCATTAAACTAACTTCCTACTGGCATTCATTAATCTTAAATCATCAAATGATAAAATAAAACACTTTAGGCAATAGATCTCACCTTTGACCAAGTTTGATCAGGGTTCCATACACTAAATTCACATGATTTTCTTCTCCCAATTGCTTCCACTGCAATAAAACCTTGATATCTTATTAAAAGGGTGCAATTTACACCATCAAAACCAAATCTAAACTATAATCCAACAAATCAAAATTTTCAACAAGATTAGTAAGCTTACCAACCCATTTTCTTCTTCTTCTTCTTCTTCTTCATTTGAATGGCTATAGAACTTTATTGGATGCTTGATTGGAGGTAAAAGAGCATGAAAATTGGTTTGGATCATTCCTCCATAGCCATAGCTAATCCTCTCTTCTCATTTCTCATTTCTTTCTTTTTTCTCTCTCTTCCTTTCTTTTTCTCATCAATGGCCAAAACCCACTCTTGCTTCTCTCTTACTTTCTTTTAGTTTTTGGACTCTTTAATGCCACACTCATAGCACTGTCACAAAAAGAAGCAAAATGTCTTAAGTTTTGTTTTTTATACTCATTTAATAGATTACATATGTCACCTTCCTATTTGTCACCACTAATGACTCAGCACACACATGTCATTTTCTCATTGGTCATCTCTAATGACTCATCAATCCACTAATATCATGTAAAATAACCAAATTTCCCTTAATGAGTCCAAAAGACCGAATTGCCCTTTAATGCTTTCAATTCACCAACTAACCAAATTAAATCCCGAAATTATTCCACAACTGTCTTATCATCAAATTGAGCATGAAATACTCTAATTAAGGTCAATACTTGTTGATTGGATGCTTTTAGAAATTTTGAATGGGTTTAAAATTATCAATACCCATTATTTTCCAAAAAGGGCAATTTAGTCTAATAATTTCGGACTACCCGAATTCTATTCAAACAACCTCCATTTTGACCTGTTTCAGTTCCTATGGACTCGAATCCTAATTCTAGAGCTTTTCATCATATTTCAAAATTGTTCAGTAACTTTTTAGTTGCTCAGAAAAATTTTCGAATTGAATCTAGAAATCACTGAATGTCATCGAAATTGTCTGGATTATGTCACCTAAATCTCCAAAGCATATTTTAAAGCTTTTAAAGCTCGTTTGGACTCATTCTGTAGCTTTTCAAACTTTTTGAAATTTTTTTGATAAATTTCCAGTCGAGTCCACAACCATTTCTACTCTATCCGTGATCTACGTTATAACCTCAATAATACATTTAAACGCTTAAATTACTCTAGTACACCATAAATAGAGCATAATCTATAAAATGCATGTGCAGCACAATACACTATACAATAATTGAACTAGATATTACATAAGTGATGTACGATAAAAACATCTTTAGCACATATACTAGATTTATTGTTATTATTAATTCTTTTAAAGCTATTAGAAAAACCTATACTAACGTTGAAATGGTAAAAAAGTTGCTTAGGTCACTTTTGAAGACGTGGGAAGCTAAAGTGACCGTCTCTTTGGATCTCTTCTCACATATTAAATGATACTTCAAAAGACGTGAGAAAAACAACAATTTGAAGAAAAAAGGATTATAATTCAGGGTGTCAAAGGAGGAATCAAGTGAAGAAGAGACATCTAGAAGTGAAAGTGATGATAAAGATCTTACTTTATAACTAGGAAATTTACGAAGCTTTTAAAGAGAAAGAATTTCTGTAAAACAAAGGACTCTAAGGAAGGTAAAGGTCATTCAAAATGTAAATCTCCTAATATTATTTGTTTTAAATGGGGAAATTTAGTCATATGAAGTTACAAAATTCTCTACTCAAAGACTCTAGCAAGTATGAAAGAATTAATAAGAAGGAGAGAAGGACAAAAACAATGACATAAGTGAATCAAAAAAATGAGCAATCAAAAGGAGATATAGCTCATATATGCTTTACAGTAAAGGGCGATGATAAGGTAACATTTAACTATAATTTATATGATCATGATAATGATTCGATATTGAACTAGTCAAAATTTTAGAAATCATGACTAAGAAGAAATTATCTTCCAAACTTAGGGAATTTAAAAAATAATTGGATGCATGCATGAATCAGAATCAAAAGATTAAAAGTGAATTGCATGATATTAAAGCATCTACAAATGTAATCATTAATGAAAATCATACATTAGATGTATTAAACATGAAAATATGATATTGAAAAGGGAGATTAATGTTCTTAAGGATTCATTATCCAAATTCACTAAAGGAATGAAAAACTAGAAAGCATGATAGGAGCTCAAAAGAATTTCAATAATAGGCATAAGATTGGGCATACTTATGGGAATGCACCTAACACCAAGAATATATTTATCAAGGGAAAGTATTTGCTTAATGAAGAACATTTGCCTAAAGTGATAAATGAGTATCGGGCGTCTATATCTAAGCATACATATAATTCATATATATATGTCATATACATTAGGGATCATTATAAGAGCAAACTTTATGCTTTCATGTATAGCTCATAATCTAGGACTTAAACTTAACACTTTTAAGAGAAGAATAGGCATGGTTTCAATGATAATTTGTAAATCCACTCATACCCTTTAATCCTTCATGCATTAAACCTTTATTCATAGTAGGCATCATGTATATAACCAAGGTCACTTATTTCACTACCCTAGGAGAACATTCAACATCTTTAATATCCAAACGTAGATACCATATTATACATATATATAAAGAAGTTGAAACAATACGTTTACAAATCATCATTTGTAACAGCCCTAGACCACCCCGCTTACAGATATTGTCTGCTTTAGGCCTTGGCCCAGCCAAGCCCTCACGGTTTTGCTCTTCCCACACACTCGCTTGGGAAAACGCGTCTTTGGGGGATAGGTATCCATACCCTTATAAGCGTACTTCGTTCCTCTCTCCAATCGATATGGGAATCTGACACTCCACCCCCTTGGAGGCCTAGCGTTCTTGCTGGCCTACAGGATTGGATCTACCTCCCTTAGAGGCCTAACATCTTTACTGGCACACAGGCCTGGATCCACCCCCTTAGAGGCCCAGCTTCCTTTCTGGCATATCGATTCGGGTACTGGATCTGATACCATTGTTACAACCCTAGACCACCCCGCTCATAGATATTGTCCGTTTTGGGCCTTGGCCCAGCCAAACCCTCACGGTTTTGCTTTCCCATCACACTCGCTCAGGAAAATGCGTCTTTAGGGGAGAGGTATCCATACCCTTATAAGGAGTACTTCATTCCCCTCTCCAACTGATATGGAAATCTAACATTCCACCCCCTTGGAGGCCCAGTGTCCTCGCTGGTCCACAAACCTGGATCTACCTCCCTTGGAGGCCTAGCATCCTTGCTGGCACATAAGCTTGGATCCACCCCCTTAGAGACCCAGCGTCCTTTCTAGCATATCGATTCAGGTATTGGCTCTGATACCATTATAACAGCCCTAGACCACCCTATTCATAGATATTGTCCGTCTTGGGCCTTAGCCAGCCCCCTTACGGTTTTGCTCTTCCCGCACACTCGCTTGGGAAAATGCGTCTTTGGGGGAGAGATATCCATACCCTTATAAGGCGTACTTCGTTACCCTCTCCAATCGATATGGGAATCTAACATTCCACCCCCTTGGAGGCCCAATTTCCTTGCTGGCCCACAGGCCTAGATCCACCTCCCTTGGAGGCCTAACGTCCTTGCTGGCACACAAGCCTGGATCCACCCCCTTGGAAGCCCAGTGTCCTTTCTGGCATATCGATTCGGGTACTGGCTCTGATACCATTGTAACAACCCTAGACCACCCCGCTCACAGATATTGTCCGCTTTGGGCCTTGGCCCAGCCAAGCCCTCACGGTTTTGCTCTTCCCGCACATTTGCTCGGGAAAATGCATCTTTGGGGGATATTTATCCATACACTTATAGACTAGAAACAAAAATCAAAAAGTTTTTAGGCAGGTTGTAACGAGGTTTAGGTACAATATGATTGGGATAATAAAGAGGGCCGAATTGAAGGAAATTTATTAAAAATAAATTTTAAAAAAACTTGTTTACAAATGCGCAAACCCTTTTATAACATTAAGTACCATAATTAAAGAAATAATGGACCTTTTTAAAATTTTTCCAAGTTTCAAACAAACACGTAATGTATATAACCTTCAGAGTTCAAAACAATTAAAAAGGCTTCAAATAAAAACAATATAAAGGTTAATATGTGGTTTTAATAAATGAAAAAGGATAAGACTCTATTTGGTTATTCCTAAAGGATAATTTAAAGGTAAGGTAATGATCAAAGAAATAGGTTAACACAAATTGTTAAATTTAAATGCCTTTATCACTTTAATGATTCTAATTTAACAAATATGGTCTTAACATGTATAATAAAAGCAGGTTCAAGAATCATTCAAATATGCATACTAACACACTGAAAGAATAAAAAGAACTTAAAAATTTTAAAAAAAATTCACTCTTAGGCTCAAAAACTCACAAAAGATGGGTTTATGAGTGTAAATAATATGAAATCTCATTCAATTTGATTATATCAATTGATACTCAAAATATAGCTTAGAAAAGTAAAAATAGATTGTCGTATATCAAGTGATCTAATATGAACTTTTTAGGATGTTATGAGAATGAAGATGAACTCATAATGGCTAATGAGATTCCATTAAAATAACCCTACAGGGTAATGTGTTCACGTCTTATGACTCTCTGGAGTTGGACTCCGAAAATGGGGCCCAACAAGAACCCTCTTCCTGAAATAAACACGCACACACAATATAATATGCAAATTTAAAAGTTAAGAGAAGAGAGAGAAGGACGTAGTCGATTTATATTGGTTTGGCTTGCAACCTAAGCCTACGTCCAGTCCTCAAATATCCAATTTAAGTGTTTCACTATAAAATCAAGTTGTAATTTTACAAGCCTCTCCAAGCTCACAAGTTAATATTTTTCAAGGTTTTTCAACCTTCCACACTAGTAATATTTCACTAGCCTCTACAAGCTCTCAAATAAAAATAAGGTTTGCTTGATATGAGCTTCAGCAATCTCTCTCAACATAATTTCAGTTTCTAACACACAAGAAATTTTTTTACAAAAATATCACTTTCAAGAATATATATGCTTTTGATGAGTTTCAACAATATAGCTTCTCAAGCTTCTATATCATTCAGTTCATCTTATTCACAGTTGCTTTGGCTCTTCCTTAAATAGGCATTTCCTCAATGAGTCATTGCTTCACTTGTATCCTTAGTCAACTGGATTAATTTGAATCTAAATAATTTCGACATTTATCTTTGCTAAAGTTTTTCCAACGATCCCGGAGCTAATATGTGACCTTCATAATTAATAGGATCTTGCTGGATAAACCATTTGTAATAGGGTAAGTTCACAAACAAGGTTCTTACAAGAAAGGAAGTGTATTTCTTATGATTTTATTTCCTTTTGAGACTTAACCCGTTAACAATAAAAGGAAATAAATCCAATTTAAATTTTGAAATATTATATCGTTATCATCAAAATCATTAAATATAACCTTGAGCTAACATAAATTAGTAATAAGTCTATATAATTAAACTAATTAATTATTGTTTCTAAGTTGGTAACTCATCACATGATAGTAAAAGGAAGTTTGAAGATATTAATACATATACATTCAAGTTATCATTTAAACAAAGGAGTCTAAGGTTCAAAGGAAAATCTATTGTCACTTCATAATAGTTACAAGCCAAAGCAAAAAAAAAAAAAAAAGTAGAGCATCATTGGCAAAAAGTGCATAATCATTACATGAGTAAATTTCTCAATCCAATGCAAATGAAGGAAGGAATATGACAGAATATAATTGCAAGAATACTGATGTACTAACACTTGGCATTACTTTTTGTACAAATTTGATATACACTTTGACATAACTTTTGGCTATATGTTGCCATATTTAAACTAACTTTTGTATATGAATTCCAATCCATATATAGTTTGAATCAACAATGTGTCATCATATGTTAATATTATAGGTTTCATATGGAAAATGATGTGGATTCCTTCACCTTTCTATTTTTGTTGATATAGAAGACAAATTTGATATAGTTGAATTTCAAATTTAAAATAATAATAAGACTAAATAGTTAAGGTGCACGATAATTAAATTCAATAAAAAATCAAGTTTAAACTTTAGCATTGTAAGTTAACACCATTTTCCCACAATGTAGTTGAGAATAACAACCACCAGAAGCATAAAAAGTCTTATTACAACATTTATTAACATAACTCTTTTTTCTCTTTTGCCAACAAATTAATGTCTTACTTCGTGAGATTTATTTGCTCCTCAATCTTGTTAGTTGTGCTTGTTTTAACAATGCTTGTTTCAATCACCTTGTTTAACATAGATACTTCTTTCCTTAACTTATGAATGGCTGTAACAACTCTTCAGTAAATTTATAATTATACCACTTGAAAACATCTCTAAACCTTAACAAACTAATTCATAATTATACATTAAACATTATATATTTTAACTAATTACAAACAAAAACTCATTGGATAGAGCATCCATAAAGTTCCCTTCTTGGATTATGATCACTCAGTGAATTTTTTAGCACGACATTTAATCCATAATAGTAAACCACATTCTGAGCATTTAAATTTAATATTGTATTAGTAAATAAGAAGGATTCAATTATGATAGGAGTTGCCTCTACATGTAATTGAGTTTCAATCACTATAGTAAGTAACAAAGGAACTTATCACACAAATTGAAAGCAAAACATATACACCACCAAATAACAAACTAAGTAACTAAAGGATGATAGCACAAATAGGGAGTGCATCAAAGCTCATAATAGAGCTGTATATCATTTGTAGTAGTAACTCATACAAATTTTGGAATGCTAGACTTATACATCATTCTGTTTTTTTTTAATTTCCAAACAAATACAAAAGAAGAAAAAGAATTGTCATAACTTCATTGATACCATTTAAATAGTTCATGAAACCTTGTCCAACTTCTGTGGTGGCGCATAAGTTTTTGTTATAATACTTATTCATACATAGGACAATAGTGAGTAAAGCCTAGATGTTGTAATTAAAGTATTCTTATAACTTAAGGAAGAAATTAAGGTTACGTTTAGATCTGCGGTGCGGTGGAGATAAGTACTTATCTACCGCAGTTTCCAAACGCAGTCACATGTTTGGATTTGCGGCAAACAACCGGAGTTTGGAGAAAACTGCGGTGCCACCGCAGAAATACATAAGCAGAAAGAGGGTTGCGGTAAGAAAGTGCCTCTGCAATAGAAATTTTGCTCTCCATTAATAACCTTCTGATAATTATTATTTTTCACTATACCCTTAACTAATAGAAAGCAAGTCCAATGTAACGTTTTATTCTTATTTTAATTTAATATTTTCTTATTTATAATTTAAATTTATATGACTAATAATATATTTTTATGAAATATTTT
>JAOQMS010000179.1:10825996-10846275 GCA_027563885.1 Erythroxylum longipes
ATACTTGTATTTCATTACGATCACAGATGATCATTTTAGATATGGTTTTATGTACTTAATGAAACAAAAGTCTGAATCTTTTGAAAAGTTTAAGGAATTTAAACTTGAGGTTGAGAAAGAAACTAGTTAATACTTAGATCACGAATTTCTTGGTTACTTAAAAGAGAATGAGATTCTCTCACAATGAACTCCTTATACAACTCCACAACATAATGGAGTTTCTGAGAGGAGAAATCGTATACTATTAAATATGGTAAGTTCCATAATGAGTCATGCAGTCCTTCCTATTTCTTTTTAATGATATTCCATTGAAACTGCTATTTACCTTCTAAATAGAGTTTTGTCCAAATCGATTGACAAAACACCATATGAGATATAGACTGGTAGAAGACTTAGATTGTCGCACTTAAAGATTTGGAGATGTGATGCTTATATGAAGCGTGCTATATTTGATAAGCTTCAACCTAAATCAAATAAATGCAAATTTGTGGGGTGTCCAAAAGAGAGTTTCAAATATCAATTTTACCATCCTGTTGAGCAAAAAGTGTTTGTCTTAAGACATGCTACATTCTTAGAAAGAAAATTTATTCTTAAAGAAAGTAGTGGGAGAACTTAGAGAAGTTCAAAAGCCACAAATTCACATCAAGATAGAGCAAGAACCTCAAGTTGATACATATGATGTACAACCAAGAGTTCAAGAGACACATAGTCTGCGACGCACTAGTAAGATGCATCGTCCTTCTATTAGATTATATCTACATACTAAACAAGGGAAGGATAATGTATCTCTCATACATGATGAGCCTACTAATTTTCGAAAAACAATGTCTGACATTGATTCTTTAAAATGGCATAAAGTCATGAGATCTTAAATGGAATTCATACTCAATAACCAAATGTGGACTTTGGTAAATGCGCTTGATGGTGTTGTACCTATTAGATACAAACAGGATTTTAAGATAAAAACTGACATGGATGGCAATGTACATACGTACAAAGCAAGGTTAGTGGTTAAAAGTTACAAACAAAAACAAGGAATTGATTTTGATGAAACCTTTTCACCAGTAGCTATGTTAAAGTCCATAAGGATCTTATTGGCTATAACTACATATCATGATTATGAGATCTGGAAGATGGATGTCAAAACTGCATTTCTCAATGGGAATTTGCAGGAGGGTGTGTATATGACATAATTTGAAGGTTTTGAATCCAAAAGATTTTCTAATCAAATATGCAAGTTGCAAAAGTCCATTTATGGACTTAAGCAAACATCATAGAGTTGGAACATCCATTTGATGAGACAATTAAAGAGTTTGATTTTATCAAAAATATGGATGAACCATATGTCTATAAGAAGGTTAATGGGAGTGCAATTGTTTTTTTAGTGCTATATATGGATGACATATTGCTAATTGAAAATGACATACTTATTCTTTAGTCCATAAAGATTTGGTTATCCAAGAAGTTCTACATAAAGGATATAGGAGAAGCAACCTATATTCTAGGAATACAAATCTATAGAGATAGATCAAAGCAATTACTTGGGTTATCCCAATCCATATACATAGACAAAATGCTAAAGAGGTTTAGCATGGAGAACTCCAAGAGGGGATTCTTGCCCATGTCGCATGGGATTTCTCTCTCACATAGTATATGCCCAAAGACACAAGCGGAGAGAGATAAAAAGGATTGTATTCTATATATTTCGACAATTGGATCAATCATATATGTGATGCTATGTTCTAAACCAAATGTCTCGTATGCTTTGAGCACAACGAGCAAGTTTCAAGCCAATCTAGGTGAGGGTCATTGGACGGTTGTGAAAAACATCTTAAAGTACTTAAAAAGAAATAAAAATATTTTCTTGGTCTATAGAGGAGCTGAATTGAGAGTTCAAGGATATTAGATAATAGTTTCCAGTCAGATCCTGATGATAGTTGATCACAATCAGGCTACATCTCACAATTGCAGATTCAATGATTGAGGTAGAGTACATTTTAGTGTTAGAGGCAGCAAAGGAAGCGGTTTGGATCAAGAATTTCATTACTGAGCTTAGACTGGTTCCTAGCATTGTTGAGTCTATAGTATTACTATTATACTGTGATAACAACGGTGTTATTGCACAAGTAAAGGAACCAAGGTCTCATCAATGATCCAAACATATATTCAGAAAGTTTCACTTAATCAGGAAGAAAATGGACCATAAAGGCATAGTATTGGAGTGAGCTCCCACTTAAGAGAATCTTGCAGATCCTCTTACTAAGCCCTTGTCTCAAAAGAGACATGATTGATATATGGATAGATATGGTATTAGATACATAGGCGATTGACTTTAGTGCAAATAGGACATTGTTAGTTTATGCCCTTGTTGCCAATCATTTGGATGCAATTTGATGTATAACATTATTTTTATTTATTAATTAAAAAGGCATTCTTTATATTTTGTATTAAGTTAATTACTTTTGATATTTTAATGCTGAAGATAAAATCCCTGGAATAATTACTATGTAATTGAAATTATGATGAGATCATAATTGTGATATTCAATTTACATTTATGTATTATTCCTTAATGTTCCTAGTTGCAATTTCATTAAGATGGGATATTGTTGAAATGATAAAGCTAGCACACGTTATGTTTCTTTCTTATAAAGAAAGTAATTAATCTCATAAATTAAAGTATGGAGATACTTAAACTAATTTGTGAGTGCTTATTAGAGAATAAGTCGCTCAACTGATCCAACTATGAGAATTTCAAATGGAATATTACTTATGTGTTTGTGGATTTTCTCATAATAATGGTTGTATAATCAATCCTTAGAATTAAAGATTACTAAGGTGTCTCGTGTAGGAATACTATATTTTGATGCTACTTATGAATTGTCTTAGGATATTTCATTTAGTAGTACTTGGATACAGTATGAACTATATAAAGATAGTTGAGTAAGTTAATAAATGATTAATCACTTTAAAGTAATTAGAGAGAATATTCTGTTGTTCTTGATTAGTAGTGCTTTATGAAATTCTCTAGCTAGAGTGAATTGACATTTGAAAAGACATTTTCAAATTTGAATTATAAATCAATTACTAATTAGTAGGAACGAACATGATTGGAACAAAAGAGTAGACACTATATTTATATTCTATCCAATTGGAATATTGGATGACAAAAAGATTAAATTATACATCATAACTATGTATGGACAGATTAAGTCAAACTACTTTAACATTCCTGATATTTGAGTGGTCATGACATGTTGCTAGACATCAATCTTGATCTATGATTATAAATTATTTAATTGGATAATTATAGATAAATTAAAAGAAGTTTTAATTTATCTGATTCTAATTGTGAATTAGAAATATAATTTATTATCATTGCCAATATATTAGGAACGTAATAGGTCACACATCAAAGAACAATTTTTGAAAAAAATCTATTTAATTAAGTTGGACTTAATTATGAAGTTTGAGAAACTTTAGGTATCAAATATGATATATTTGATTTTTATTAAAATTAAATTAAATCTAATTAGAATGTGATTTTAATTATAATTATAATTCCTAAGGATTTTTTTTTATCAACAAGAAGAACAAACTAAGAGGCTTGCACTTCTTGTTCTTCCTCCCCAAAGGTTGAGAAATTGGTTTTGTGAATACTGTTAGAAACTGGACGATTGAACAACTCGTGGTTGACACGATGAAGAATTTGTCTAAAGATTTCAACTTCTCGAATAAGGTATGATTCATATTTTACAATTTTTGTTTTTATTCAAATTATACAATTATCGAGATCTGATTGGAATTCGCAAAATTTTATTTTACGCTGTGCCCGTGATTCGTTCACGATTAGATTCCATTAGTTTCACATAAGTAATGTTTAGACGTGTAATACAGATGATTATCAAGTTTTACAAAAAATAGTAACAACTTCAATTAATTAATTTCATATGTCTCTATCATATATTAAATTATTTTTAATAAATATACTAATTACAATTAATTTTTTTAGCTTTTTATTAATATTATATTCCTTTTATGTTTAGATAATTTTTATTTAGTTGACTCAAACAACACTAATATATTTGAAATTTTTTGGCCTATCAATACGAGAGTTATTATTTACAAGATTATAAATAATGAGGAACACCTTAAGATATACGAGAGTTATTTAAACACATCCATTCTTTGCTGAGAAAAGTCATTAGAAGATATTATGGGGGGTCTAAAAGTAAAATTACCTATACATTCAAACATGCCTAATTATTAGGGATGGCAATAGACTGCCCATGGGCCAGCCCCTGCCAATTTTTTTAAAATAGTTTTTAAAAAATTAAAAATATAAAATAATTTAATTTTTTAATTAGATCAAGGTTTGGGTTGCCTAGACCTAAGCTTACTCGAGACTCAACTCTTCTAAATAAAACGATGTTGTTTTGCTTAGAATAATTGGACATCGAGTTTGTTTAGGCCTGGGCCTGGTCTATTGAAAACAACTAAATTTAAGTCCATAAGCCAAAAATTGTCATCCCTACTAATTATGATATAAAAAAGAAAAATTACATTATTATTACTTATTTTGTAAAATACAATTTTATTAAAATGGTGGGACAAAATAATAAGTTATTTGACAATTATATTAGTAATGAAGAGCTTACCGTGAAAAATGTAAATGAAAATAAATTTTTTAAGTATAATATAATATCATTCCAATACTGATGTATGTCTCCAAAATGAGATAAAATTGTTTGTTAAATGTCAAGTGATCCTATTAATGAAAACTGCAATTGATTGATATTTCGTGAGGTTATTATTATACTTTTAAACCATTTTAATATGATATATATCTTTATTTATTTAATTAGAATATGTTATTATAATTTTTGTTTTTACAATAAACTCTTATCATATAAAATTTTTGTATAATATTAAAATCCATGCCTTTTAGTTTCAATATTATAATTAATCAAAAATATAATTTGATATATAAAAATAAATTAAATAATAATTTAATGTTGACATTTGGTGGTATAATAAAAATAAAAGTAAAAAATTATTCTTATTCTTGGTAAAATAGAAATCAAAATAAAATAAAAAAGTAAAAATTATAAAAGTAGCAGCAAGATTAAACGGCATCTAAACTTGCGATTGATTAAGTTATTTAATTAGTTTGTTAATAATGTAATAGAATTAAAACAATTGAATTTAGAATAAATAACTAAATAAAATTTTGTACAAGCGCACAAACAAATATTATGATTTTCAGTGCAATAATATTAACTCATCGAGGCACGTTGATTTCTCAACACCAAAAGCCTATGCTCCATCCGGCCAACCCGAGAAATGTTGAGGCCAGGCGAACGAATCAACTCATACCTAAGGATGCGCGACACGTTTTGCAAGGAACATGTGGGCCCCGCGTCAACACTTGTTAAAATCAGTGCACCCTAGGTGCCGTTCGATCTGAAAACGTCCATCACATTGGAAACTTTTCAAAGAATTTGACACGTTGAGCGGGTCCATCACGGTTAAACACATCACAATCCTTGAGTGGGTCTTATTATCATTTCGTGCATCACCCTCCATTCCAAATGCTGTGCATGATGATGTGGCACATCACAGCCGATGGATTATCCTCCTAACTTGCCTCAGTCATGGCATCCTTTAAACGTGGCAAAAATCTAGGACTGAAAAAGTTGTTACTACTCTTATTCAAGAATCAAGATTATGCGGTGTTTCCTTGCTGCCACAAAAATTCAATTACATCACTTTAAGATAAGTCAAAATTTACCTAACGGCTAGACCCCACATCTCCCAACCTGCCACGTACATCTACAGCTACGCTCCGAACTCCGAAGTGTGTCTTCCGTCCACTTAACATGCTATGCCTTCACTTAATCAATTCCTCAGATGGGTGGGTCCCAATTTCCCATCAATTCAGGTCAAACATTTGATTTCTGAGTTCAGCGCTTTATAGACAACACTGCAGAGTAGAGAATCATTTCTACGCCCCCAATCATGGTTCACTGTACTCGGATCCATCGTAACGTCAACCAGCTTGGCAGCACCATATCGAAAAAGAACACGTGGCGATTCTGTTACAAATGGACAGAACTCAATTGATTTACTTTGTAAAGGATACGTGTGTGAACGACCCAAATGTACCCTCACACGTGTCACCCTCTCATCGATATCTTCCTCCTGTTTTATCCCCACTCTCCCTACTTTCTCTTCCCTCCGTCTCTTGCACACACACTGCATGGAACCTTCAGAAGACGAGCAACTCCAACGCATCGACTCACTCCTCAGCGCGGATCTAGCGTCAAGCAGTTCAAACGCATCATCAATACTCACAACAGAAGATTCTCGAAGCAACTCAAACTCCGGAGACATCTCCACCACTAGTGGGAGCTCCAGGGAGATTCCTACAACAATTCTGGTGGAGGCGACCGTGCTGATAGTTCCGAAAGATGCGGACTTACCGAAGGAGGAGGAGTTACCAGTGGCTGTTACTGTGAGACAGAAGTGTGTGGGTAGGAATAATAAAGGATTGAGTTGGGGAGTGAAATCGGTGATAGGGAGACGAAGAGAGATGGAGGATGCGGCTGCAGTTATCCCGTGGTTTATGTCCCGGAGTTGTGAAGACGTCGGTGGTTGTACGGCACGTGGTTCCAGAACTTCCGTTGAGGTCTCGCCTGTACATTTCTTTGGCGTCTACGATGGTCATGGCGGTTCTCAGGTATTGTACATTCTATATCACCAGAACTGCTACTGTAGTTCTCCAATATTTTGATGAATAAGGAAAATTAATTCAATTCAAGGAATAGCAATTATCTACAGAAAAGCGTTCTTGATCAGAATGCACAATCAACCTTAGGGAGTTATGATCTATGATTCTAATGTCTTCCCAGAAGACACGCGTCTAGCTTATAGTGGTACATATCCGTAAGATTTATGGCTCGTTTCGCTTTCGTAGCGGCGACAGTGTCCTTTTTAATTATTATTTGCCAATCATTTCCGATTTATTAGAAATCATGCAGCTAGTGTGAATCACCAGATCTAGCGCTACCTTCTTCGTTGGAAGTTAAAAAGAAAAAGAGTGAGATACTTCATGGGGATAACAGTGGTGGCTATTTGATATTCATCAAAGACATTGTTTGTATAATTGTGTACATATTTGAGAGTATGTGCAACTCTATACTAGTATATATCTAAAAGTGTCTAGAAAAAAAATCCATTGTCCACCAAGAATTTCCAAAATAAAGAGAATGGTGGGATTACACAGCTGCGTGGTTGTTTCGAACAGCGACGGTGGGTGGGTACTTGGTCTCTCTCATAACTCCTGGCCTGGCACTAACAATGATGTCCTCTCGTGGTCGTAGTCACCTAACACAGGATCTCTAAAAGTGGATAGTTTACTCTTTCCTTTTATTAGGTGAACCATCTCTATTCCTTGCGTTGTCTTGGTCATCTCCTCTAAGCTACCATTTAACTAAACTGTCACCATTATTGACCAAACCTTTCTCCATTCTTAGGGTTCTTTTATATGTTTGTTGAACAATATTGTGTGGACAATAGCATGTTTTGAGAGCTTATTAATATCACAGTTTGTAAAATATTATGATTTTTCGTTGTATATGTGTTTAAATATCCCTTCGGTGGAGAGGGATGTGGTATGATTAGGAAGTAGTAAGAGACAAAAGGTAGTAGAAAAATACATTATGACGCTGACCAAAGAATTTCTGGATGGTAGTTATTGAATAGTTTAGAAAGATAAGAAATGTGGCTGGTGGATACTCTTTCATTTTCAGTGAAATGGAAACAAAACTCCTTTAACAAACTTTGTAACAGAGAAATGTTTGAATTAGGGATTAATACCAGTTGAATTTCACATGCATGGTCTTGTGTTTATACTTGCGAAGAATCCAATAATATTAGATGAACCTGTTGAAAATTACTTCATTCATCTTGTTATTTAAATTGTATATACGTACATCAATTCTTGTTTATACAGATATTTATGATTAAGCACTACAACAAATTTAATCTTTGGCTATGAAAAAATCATAGCTAAAGATATAAAAATTGTCGCTAATAATTTGACGACAAATTTGTTTCATCTCTAAAATGTCACTGGGTCAAAAACTATAGATGATATTTCTATCAATCGTTGCTAATTGTTTTTGGCTATGCTTTATTTTTGTAGCTAAAAATTATTAGCAACATTTCAAAAAATCATTTTTAAGAGGTTTGATCACGCTTATTTTTCATAGCTCAAAACTATTAGATATATTTATTTATGTTTCCATAAATGTAACTAAAAACATTTACCTACGTTTCTAACGTAGATAAATCTTTTTAACTACGTTTTTAAAAATTTAGCCAAATATTTTTAACCGCTTTTTATAAAATATAATCAAAATTTTTATTTATGTTTTAAACAAATACTATATGATTTTGGAATAAATTATTTTTTATATTTTTAATGCATATTATAGTACATAATGTCTCGATATCTTTTATTGTTATTTTATTAAAAAGAAAAATCGTACAAAAATAATTGATAATTTGAAATATTGTATATGAAAAATAAAATGTCATTAACTTTTTTCGCATAAAAGATTTTAATTACGACTTTAATAATTTTTATATACAAAATAATAAATACTAAGATAAGTTTACAAATTATAAATGCTAAGATTATTAAAAAATTACATGTTGATGAACCTGTAATAATCTAAAATGCTTATTTAAAACATAGTTAAAATATTGTGATTTTTGAAATAATATTGCATAATTAAAGTAAACATTACGTAACTTTACCATTCAAAACATAATCACTTAGTCATTGCTTCTTGTCAATTTTATAATTTGAGAAAAATATTAAATTTAAATTATAATACAAATGGGAATTTAAAAAAAAGTATAAAAGGTGTAATTAATATCATTCGCTTTTATATACATTAACTATTATAGTTTGGGCAAGTATTTTTCAGAATAACTTCTCATGCTCGGCTAACTTTTTCAAGCATGTTGTAATTCAATCTTAAATGTCTTGTTTTCTTCTTGAAGTTGTTGAATGAATGTTTTACTTGATAAGGTTTGCATATAAAGGATGTATTTCTGGTGTCCTACTAGATAAAACTCTTTCATATTAACATCTTATTTATAGTTGAACTTCATTGACTGAAAAGAGAGCATCTAATTCATGACAAGTAACTTGTATTCTTCTATTATTCGATGTTGTGGCTCAGTTGTTGACCTTTGAGTTTGAAAATGCATGGAGTATTACTGAGAACGAACCACCGTTCAGTATACTGTCATTGTGGATAATTCTTAGGTGGCTGAATTTTGTAAGGAAAGAATGCACCAGGTTATAGTAGAACAGTGGGTTAATGAAACAGTTGATGATGGCAACGAATGGCAGAGAATGTGGAAAGCTGCTCTTTCTAGTGGGTTTGAACGGCTTGATAACGAGGTCTCCACAGATGCAGTTGCTCCAGAAATCGTTGGATCAACGGCAGTCGTTGTGATTCTATCAGGTTGCCAAATTATTGCTTCCAATTGTGGCGATTCAAGGGCAGTGCTTTGCCGGGGAGCTCAAACCATCCCTCTTACTATTGACCAAAAGGTCAAATTCAAATTCTCTTTATCATTTCATACTCATCAATGATATTATACATATATACTCACACACACATTAATATACCAATTTCTTTTTATTCTGGTTTTTATTTCTGTATTAGTTAATATTGTAAATGGCTTTGCTTTAAATAACGAAGTTTTAGTATGATGATAACTCCCTCGTCAAAGAAATTAATAAATGCTAGGAGGATTCTTCTATAACCGTGCTTGAGATGGAAAAGAAGAAACTTCATCAGTAAGGACATGTCCTTTTGACAGCGCATCCACACCACTTTATTCGTAGTAAGTAACCGTTTTCTTGTTTTTCTTTTACAGCCGGATAGACCCGACGAACTAATGAGAATTGAAGGACAAGGAGGGAAAGTCATAAACTGGAACGGCGCTAGGGTGTTCGGTGTTCTTGCCATGTCCAGAGCTATAGGTTTTCTTCTATCTCTATTTCATATATTAATCTCAGATAATTAAGGAAAATATTTCATTTTATCTTATCTTGTTCACATACGTCGTACCGCTTTCACATTGCTTTATCAGAAGATGGGTTTGTTCATGGCAATAAAATTTGGCAAACTGAAATGAGGAACTTTGAGAATTGAAAAATATTTTACTTTATGTTAGTTTAATGCAATGATTTAAAAATCAAATAAGTTTGATTGATTTAATAATAAAAATTTTAAACCGATAAATTTTTAGTTCGATTTTTGAATTTTTGAATTGATTTAATTTAATAAGTTTTGTCGTTAAAAATAATCATTTATTAATTAATTTCCTAATTTTTGTTAACTAATAAATTTTTATAAACTAAAATAAATTGATTATTTTTCATGTTACTATTTTTTTTTCAATTAAATTTGAAATTTTTCATGGATAAGTATAATCTTTTATAATTATTTTCTAAATTTTTAATTTTGTTTAATTTTTAACTAGTTTTATATCGAATTAATCCAATTTTTAAATTTTAAACCTGTTTTTTACAACATTAGTTTAATATGTTTTGACCAATCTGCGTATCTTGTTAGCTGCATATTTCATATCTTAATTTCCTTCGAGTACGGTAAGGTGTCTTGAATTTCCAAAATGTTTAGCTTTTTAAGAATTATGCGCTTGGTTTTGTGAGCAATCTGCTCCATTTCCGTGGGATGTTTCTTTAAGAATTGGAAGAGTTCGCAATGTAAATATTGTGGAGGGCGGCTTGTATGCGAATTTAGGCGACGACGCAATAGTTTATATGTGGCTTAGTCTTAAATTCCTTTTTTCGGAACCTTTGACCGGTTTATTTCATCACATTGTTCAAGTTACGATCCATGTACTGAGAAGAAAATTCTTTTAATTATTTAGTAAAATATTTTTTTTAAAATTTAGTTCGAGAAAATTATTAAAATGTTAAATTTGAATGTTTCTTTCTTATTTAGTGATTTTAATAATATATGTGAAGAAGTATTTATCATTTATCATGATTCGAAAGGGATTCTAAAAGCCAAGTAGTATAGAAATCGTTTGGTTGATGTGTAATAATTTCAGAAGATTGCATTTGACCTATGATTCCGGTCATTGGACATCCTATGCACGTTTGCATTCCTGTACATTTGATCGCAACTATTAACCATTGCTGAATTAATATTTTCCTTGTTTTTGTGGTTTAGGGGATCGTTACCTGAGACCTTGGATAATTCCAGTGCCAGAAGTGACCTTCATGGCGAGGACGGAGCAAGATGAATGCTTAATTTTAGCAAGTGATGGCCTTTGGGATGTTATGTCAAAGGAAGAAGTTGGGGAGTTGGCTTGCCGCATATTGAGACGGTGGCGGAGATCATCAACAACCGATGATAAATTGCCAGCGCAAGCTGTAGCTGATTACCTGACAGAAATAGCATATGGCAGAAACAGTTCTGATAACATTTCTATCATTGTGGTTGATCTGAAATCCAGGAAGAAGCGAAAACACTTGAAGCAGCGAGGAATGTGTTGAATGCTTTATATCCATATATAACTTCTACAAGACGAGAGACTTGAGATGTGACAGGCAGGAATGATATTGCTAGATATGTGTTCTTTTCAACAGATGAGGGGATTGAACAGATCTTATGTGACTCAGTAGGTGTGCTCGCATTTATTTTAGCTCTTTATCTCTTATCACTTGGTGTGAAGTGTGCTGACTGCCATGCCTGTAAGCGACTGGTGCTTCATGCCCGCCAATTCTTTTGGTCGTTGCATGAAAGCTAGATGCTTAGATCAATCCTCTAGTATTTAGATCAATCCTTACTTTTAATTGGTTTGGTCAAGAAAAATAACCATGTAGTTGCTCTACGAAGTTGTTGGTTGATGATTGCCACCTTTTTTTTCCCCTTTGTTTAAACGGAATGTTTCAGTCCTATCACTACGGCAGAAAGGACTATTGGCTACGAAATTTTTTGCGACAACAGGATCCAACCCAGGGTAAACACCTTCTCTATCAACTTCGGTGCACTCCAAAGGACAGAGTAGGTACTGTCTCTGAGAATTAATAAAAGCAGACAAAAGTATAATAGACAAGATAAAAAGATATGTGCTTAAAGATGCTTTTCTTGTGTGAAAAAAGGTGTGTCTTGTTTAGAGAAAATGGGAAGATGTGTAATTGTAGGAGTGAGTGAAAGAGTATAAGTGAGGGGGGTTTTTATAGTAGAAATAATGACAAGAGGCATTAAGTGATATTAAAGCAAAAGAAAACGTTAAAAACGTTAAAGGCCATAATATCCATAATAACTATTAAACGTTAGAACTTTAATCGATAATAAAGTTAAGAAATCGTAGATCAAGTTATGGACCAATAACACCAACAATCCCCCACGTGGTCTAAAATTTGAGAAACAAACTGTAATAATTTGGGAGAAAAATAGGTGAACAACCAGGTGAACTAAGTCTTGAACTTGTTGTCCAAGAAAATCAGAGACAAAACCTACTAGAGAAATAACAGTCTCAAAATTCCCTGGTTTCATGATCGCTCTAGAGAGATAGCCCAAATACTCTCATAGGAGGGTGGCTAGCCCCCCACAATCACGTAGGTAAGTTCATCAAGTATGTACTACTAACACCACCCAAACTTGGGCTATGGAACTCATTAAGGATTAAACAATCCAACCTTATCAAACGCAGTAAAGTCATGCTAGGGATGCAATTTAACAACTAAATACATCTTTGTATTATTCTGCAATCAAAGTACAACTAGGTAGTCATCACATAACTTCGTTCAACCCATTGAACTTGGTTTTCCAAGATGGCTGTCCATCACAAGGTTAGTACATAATTGGGCTCAACCCCATCCCTTTAGCATGCTCTGAAACTAGTTTGATACATAAAGCTTTTGTAAACAGATCTGCTAAATTTCTCTCTAACTTGACATAGTCTAAAGAAATAACACCATATCTAATTAAAGTACAGACAATTTTATGTCTCAATCTGATATGTCTACTTTTGCCATTATATGGCTTGCTCTTAGCAACATGAATGACAGCCTGTGAATCACAATGTCAGAACACAGAAGGAATTGGTTTTTCCTAAAGTGAGATATCTACTAAGAGATTCCTTAGCCAGTCAGCTTCCCTACCTGCTAACTCCGAAGCTATAAACTCAGCCTCCATTGTTGATCTCGCAATATATGTTTGCTTGGATGATTTCCAAGACACTGCAGCTCCTGCCAAGGTAGAAACATAACCACTAGTAGAGTGTATATCATCACTCTCCGTAACCCAGTTAGCATCAGAATACTCCTTCAATACAGGAGGATGACCACCAAAAGATAATCCATAATGCATAGTACCTTTCAAATACCTCAACAAACGAATCAATGCATTCCAATGCTCTTGACTAGGATTATGAGTATATCTACTAATTCTACTCACACAGTATGCAATATCAGGACGAGAATGATTTATCAAGAACATCACACTACCAAGAATTTTAGCATACTCAGCTTGGTTTACATTATTACCAAGGTTTTTCTTTAAAGCAACACTAGCGTCATAAGGAGTCTTGATTGGATCAACATCTTAGTAACTAAACTTCTTCAAAATTTTCTCATCATAATGAGTTTGTTTCAACCTAAAACTAGAGTCAGTCCTATCAAATTTGATTCCTAAAATAAAATCCATAAGTCCAAGATTTTTCATATTAAAAGAAGACTTTAGCAAACTCTTAGTAGTATCTATGACAGATAAGCTAGTACCAAAAATAAATATATCATCTACGTAAAGAGTTATGATTACATAACCATTCGCATCTGATTTCACATAAATACAAGAATCAGCGTCACAAGAGGTGAAACCATATTTAAAAATCTCACTTTCAAATTTCTCATGCCACTATTTGGGAGCTAGTTTAAGTCCATATAAAGACTTAAACATTTTACATACCTTTTGCTTTTGACTAGGCACTTTAAAACCCGCGGGCTAGACCATATAAATCTCCTCGTCTAGATCACCATTCAAGAAAGTTGTTTTAACATCCATTTGGTGCCTATGAAGTTTAAATACAGAGGCAATAGCAAACAACATCCTTATAGATGCAATTTTAGTAACAGGTGAGTAAGTTTCAAAAAAGTCCAATCCTTCCTTTTATCTAAAGCCTTTAATCATAAGTCGTGCCTTGAACCTCTCAATGGTTCCTTCAGGTCTCAATTTCTTTTTGAAAATCCACTTACACTTTAAAGGCTTACACCCTAGAGGTAGATCAACTAAAACCTAAGTTTTATTAGACATCATTGACTCTAACTCACTATCTATGACTTCCTTCCAAAATGTAGCATCCACAGATCTCATTGCTTCCTTATAAGTTTTAGGATCTTCCTCAATAATGTAAGTTGCTACAAAAACATCATCTATCTCCTCAAGTTTTGTCACCACAAAGGAAGTAATAAAGTCAGAACCAAAACTAGTGGGTACTCTAGCTCTTTTGCTCCTCCTTAGTTCAACAATTTCCTTTTCCTTTATGTCATCACTGGTAGAAGAACTAGGGACAAATTCTCTAGAAACTTGCACACTTACTTTCATAGGAAATATATCCTCAAAAAATACTTCGTCTCTTAACTCTATATTAGGTCCATAAGTGTTGGATTCCTCTTCCTTAACCATAAATCTATAGGCAGCACTATTAGAGGCATATCCCACAAAAATTGAATCAATGGTCTTAGGCCCAAATTTCTTCCTTTTATGTTCAGGTAGAGCAACCTTAGCAAGACAACCCCACACTTTCGTAAAACGCAAGTTAGGTGGATAACCTTTCCAAATTGGATAAGGGGTTTAATCTAGCTTCTCATGTGGACTCTGTTTAGAACATAACAAGCTGAAAGAATAGCTTCTCCCCATATAAAATTAGGTAAACTAGAGGAAATTAACATTGCATTTATCATATCCTTAAGTGTTCGATTTTTCCTCTCGGTTATTCCGTTTTTTCAGGTGTATAAGAGGCTGAAAACTCCTGAATAATCCTAACTTTTTCACAATAATCAGTAAGGAAATCAATATTATACTCACCACCTCGATCAGACCTCAATCTCTTAATTTTCATTTCTAATTGATTTTCAACCTTAGCTTTGTATTTCATAACCATTTCCTCTGCATTACTTTTATTTTTCAATAAGTAAATCTTAGTAAATCTAGAACAATCATCCACAAAGATAATATAATATCTCATGCCTCCTTTAGTCATACAATTCTTAAAATCACCTAAGTCTGTGTGCACCATGTCCAACAATTTTGACTCTCTCTCAGTCACTGACTGAAAAGGTTTCTTAGAGTGTTTAGCCTCAACACAAATTTGACATTTTTCCATTTCATTAGTGATTTAATTAGGGAACAAGTTTAAGCTTTGCATCCTCTTAATTAACCTCTATTGACAGTAAAACCTATTTACTTGTTTTATGCTCAAAAATCACAAGTGAACTTGTCATGACTTATAGTTAAAAAGAGTAGATATCGTTCCCACAAGGATTGATGCCCAGACCTCACTTAATTTAGATAAAAATTTGTTTAAGAAACAATATTGTTTAATAAAAATAATATGAAAATTTAGATTAAAAATAAAATACTAATACAAAGCAATAGACAAGACCAACATGTAGAACAATCGGAATTCAAGAATCTAAAGACTAAAGATTAATTTTTTTCTTCTTTTGTCTCCCTCCCATTTTATTGATTGAATTGTGTCTCACTCTAGATTTCGGAATGTATTAACTACCCTCTCTCAAGGTGTAATTAATTGTCCCTAATCAAATTTAAGGGAATCAATTGGACGATCTCTCAACCTATCCAATGACCCTACCGATCCAACTAGTTATTACATTATCTTATGGGTGATCAATTGACTAGCCTAGGTCTCTCTTCTAACTATTCAATTAATGTGATGATTGCTAGTCTATAGGTCATCAACTCTCGTTGTACAATTTACACAAATTTATCTTACTCACTCTCTCGATTTGTTGCAAGATAACCAATAAAATTAACAATCATCAAAGACAACTTCATTTAATTCAATAAAATAAAAGTTCTGACAAAATAGTTCAAAAGCAATCTCTAAAACTAAATCAGCCTAACATAGTATCCATAATATCATCAACATTCAAATAAACCATCTTACAAAGAATAGAAGAAGTAAAAGTGATAGAAAATTGAATAAAGAAACTCCTTCTCTTCTTTGCCAAAATCTGGAAATTTTGCTGTTGATGTGCTATTTTCTCCAATCTTGATAATGATCCTTAACTTCAATCATTCCTCAAGGCTAGAAACTTGTGTTCTTCACTCAAGGATGGTGTTTCTACAGAAGGGTTTCATCCTCTTTCCAAGATGGAGGCTTAATTATCCTTAAATAGTCCAAAAATCCTAAATTTCATGAAGCCCCGCATATTGTCTCGGATTGTCATTCCCACGATCGTGGGAATTGGCCACAAAACACTTCCTCTTTTTTTTCTTTTGATTTCTAGCTCAATCTCCAAGTTGCTCTATTTTCCTTCCTACACAAAAATAGTCAATTCTTACCCTAAATTAACATTAAACATAAAAGAACAACAATAGAAATCAAACTAAACAAAAATATACAAAATGAATCCTAAACTACAACAATAATCAACAAGTATGCAAGAAAACACATGCCAATTACATAGAAAAACATAGACTAATGCACACCTATCAACATCCCCACACTTGAATCTTTGCTTGTTCTCAAGCAAAATAAATACAACCACTCAATTCTATCACTTCATTTTCAAAAAGATCAAAGCATACAATCCCTCAAATTTAAGCCAACTCAAATATCAAGTTAATACACATATCATGACTACTTTTTCATTGGTGTACATAAGCAAACCCAACAATTGACACCATTACTAAAAGATAAGTAAAGATGTAAAATAAGTTTTCTAAGTTTTCACTAATTTCTCTTAAGTATTTAATGGTTAGTGTTTTGCTCAAACTTCCTATAAGAGACTACACTAATATAGGCTTGCTAATACACCAATTGTCCTCTGTAATGATTGCATGCATAAATAAATCAAAAGGACTTATTTAGGGTTGTAATATGGTAAGGGTTAAGGTGGGTAAGGAGGAGAAAAGGTTAACATAAGCATTCGTAAGGTAAAAAGCGTATAAAACGGGATAACAAAACATAACTCTAAGATATACAAATGTAACTAATATTCTACACTTATTGATGCTACTAACTTGTTCTTCCTTTTTCTCTCTTTTTTTCTTTTCTTTTTCAACACATTTTTTCATTTTTCATTTTTCTTTCTTTTTCATCATATATGGAGGGACTATGAATATAATAGTAGATAAATACAATGAAATCCACAGGCAGAAATATACTCAACTCATCTCGGTAAAATTTTCTCAACGATCCCAACTCATGTATCACTTAATACTCTACTAAGCTTGTGAATGGGTAGGTTAATAAGGTTTAAGGTTTTAAAATATCGGGTGTTTTCAAGAAACAAAAGGTTAAGGCTCAACAGGGGTAGCAAAGGAGAATACAAAGGGTAGGTCATTTAAGCCAAGGGTTAAAAAAGAAAAAGGGCGTAAATCATCTCTATTAAGCATGCATTCAGTAGACTCAAACCGATTCAGAGTAAGTTCTGAAGGTAGTAACCTAAGGTAGTAACACTCAACAAAGAAATAGAATGGTTATGAATGCAGTCATATGGCTCAATTCTCACATTGGCTTAAATGAAAACTCATTATACATCTCTACACTACCTCATTGCTCAAATTTCAATTTATGATTAAGTTTATGTAACCAACTATTTTTTATCACTCTATATGGTTCACTTTCTACTCAAGTAGCCTAATCCGAGTTCAAGCATGCATTCAATCTAATTCTAACTAGCATGACAGAATTTCATGGTAATATTTATTAGAGTGATTTAAGTACGGTTCCATTGCTGACACAAAGCATATAAAATATGCCTAAACATGCATCCTATATAACAAAATGCAAACAATGCAATTATGAAAGTCAATCACCTCCATACTTAAAGGTTGCATTGTCCTTAATGTGACAAGTTAACCACTAAGTAAGGGGAAATGACCTCAAACTAAACAAAAGAAATTGAAACACACAAATGACATGAAACAAAAAAAAAAGACATGAAACCAATTAAAAGATGGAATTAAACCAAACAAAAGAAATAACATGAAGCCAAACAAACATGAAATGAAATGAAAACAAACAAAAGAAAAAACAAAATTAAAATTAAAAGGTTAAGAAAAGCTTACTCAGATGATTGTGGCAACGGTATTGGTGAAGGAGCTTCAAAATTGTTCCTCCAACAGAAGTTGAGGAACCTCTTCTTCAGGCAATGCTGCTGCTTGTGAACTGTCCGCATTTAGGCACTGAGCTCATTTAGTTAGGATATCATTTGTTGAGAATTAGCAGCCATCTAATCAAGGATTTGTTGGACCCCGTTTCTGGAGCCCAACTATCCGGAATATCAAAACATGAACGTATTATCCTATAAGGTTATTTCCATGGGATCTCTCTAGCTAAAACCAGTTCCGGCAGCGGAATCACAAATTGACCTCTTTAGAACGATTATAGCTCTATGTCTCTAGTTCATTATGAGACGATTCACATAAATTTTGATAGAGATGTTGGATTTGGACCATTCAAGTACAATTTCGAAGAGGACTTCGAGTTCTATAACTTCCGTGAAGACCTCGAAGAGAGATTTTGCCATCTAGAGGGTCAAAATTTGCACATTTATGAAACTATTATGAGAAGGTCCGCTTAACAAACATATGTCCCTTTAAACAGACATGAACTGAGCTGGGACACAAACAAACCTGAGAAGGTCCGCTTAATAGATATATGTCCCTCCAAAGGGACATGAACTAAGCAGAAATACTGGAACACCTGAGAAGGTCCACCCAACGGACATTAAGTCCGCCTAACGGACCTTTACGGGTCAAATTCCAGATTTCTATCCCTTCAAACACATCTAACAATCATGCATATCCTATCTTTCCTCCTTCAATTTCATCGTCATTTTCACCACCGTTTCATCTCTAACTTATCATACTCATTCTTATTCCCATTTCAGAACACCATAAAACTCATTTTCTATTAATTCAAGCAAAGAAAAAGTCTATACAAATGTCCAATATTCACCCTATGCAGCATCACTAACTTGTAAAGAGCATAACTCTCAACTCCGATATCCAAAAATTTCATACTTTATATCGTTGCAAAGATAGAAAGATAATCTACAAGTTTTATGAAGACGACTATAGCTAATTCTATCTAAATAGATACAATTTTTCCTTTGAATTTAAAAAAACAATTTCTAAACCTATGAAAGCTTGCAAAACGCAATATCTCTTCATATCTATTCAACTACTAAGTACTTTAAAATAACATCATCATACACAACAGAAAATCCTCAAATTCTCGTTCTCATTACTAAACAAAGTAAATGTTTAATCAAGCTTAAGTTACACATCAACATATACATAAACTTAATACAAAATACAAAAGATGCTCATGTTTGATATGCCTATAAAGCTATCCAAAAAAATAGTCACTAGCTTAATACAAAAGATTTCTAGCTATCTTGGAGTTCCGAATGCCTTGCAAGGATCACTAATCTTCTCTTTCTGTACTTGAGGAGGGAAAATTATGGGTTGAGCTACATAACTCAGTGACTAATATATTTATAGCCATTGGCGATGAGCCACACAATAAAACATATATGTATATGAACATTCATATAGGCATACACTTCCTATCTCAATGTAGAAATGACAATTCGGCACTTACAATTCCAATTCACATTTCATAATTCAATACATCAATGCATAGGACAATTGGATGTAATTTAACATCAAAGCATAACACTCAAATTTCAGCATAACATATCAAAATACAAATGCGCAAACAAATGGATCGAGGGTTCCGTGGAACAAAGTAGAGAAATCGAAATTTACTCCGTGAACAAAACGAGTCCACTTTTCGAATCTCGTGTGCCACAAGCGGGTAACTGGGAGAAGGCTTATGTCGACATGCACGTGACTACGAAACGGTTCCTCTCTCGCCCAAACAGAATCAATTTTCATGCTCAATTCAATCAATCACAAATTCATATTCTCAAGTTTTTCTTCTTTCCATTTAAATCAAAAT
>JAOQMS010000179.1:10846375-10860878 GCA_027563885.1 Erythroxylum longipes
GTGCAAAAATTCACTATTTACTATGCATGTGCATATATGAATGCATGCATATGTCACTATACATTTATACACTCCTAGACATGGCAATTTACCAATATACCCTTCCTATTGGTGAGGGGATGTTACATGAGGCTTACCAAAGTTCTTTTGGTTACCTCGTTTGTATCCTGCTAGCTTCCTTTCCTGAACTGTCGTGGTTTTTGTCCTTGGCCTTTCTTCTCATAGTTGATTCTATCTTGACAATTAGTAGTAGGATGGCCTAACTTGTGCCACCACCAACAGTCACCATCAATCCTTTTGCACTTAAACTAACCCTACTTGTTGTTGAAAGACTTGTTTTGTCCACCATTCTTCTTGAAGTTATTAGCATTTCTATGTTCTACCATATAAGCCCTAACAAAAGGGACAAGGGTAAGTGTTTTGGTCTTATCTTGTGTACAGTTGGCATCTTCAATCTTTATATGTCCTATCAACTCCTGAAGCTTAATGTCTTTCTTTTTATACCTTAACTGGTTTTTATACTCATTCTATGAGGCAGGTAGTTTCTTAATAAGGGCATTAACTTGAAATAACTCACTTATGTTTATACCTTTAGCAAGGATTTCAGCAACTAAATTTTCATACTCATGTAGTTGGTCCATAATAGGCTTATCATCAACAATGGTAAATTTTAACCACCTAGCAACTGCATATTTCTTAGTACCGGCATCATCCGTCCTGTATTTCACTTCTAAAGCATCCCAAATTTCCGTAGCAGTTTTGCACTTATAGTAAATATCAAACAAAGGGTTAGTCATATGGTTGAGTAACACTCCCCTAACGGTACGGTTATCCTTAATAGTCTTAGGGTTAGTGTTGGCACTAGGAGTCTCTTGAAATAGTACATAATTGATTTCGTATTGTTAAAAGTAAAACAAAATTTTCTCAGACCATCGTTTAAAATTTCTCCCATCTAGAGGCTCTAATCTAGTAAAGGTAGGTATAATTTTCAGGGTGATAGTGGAGAAAAATAAGTGCAGAACCTACGTTTTATCTCATTCGCAGACGATAAAATTCCAACTTATATCGAAATTAAATACACAATAACAAACAATGCAGAAATTTCCAACAACCAGTAGCAAACCCGAAAATAGTAACAAATAGAACAACACAATTTCTAATAGCAGTAGTAACTCAACAAATAGATTTTCCAACGTAGATTGTTAGTGAAATTAGCAATAAAGTAAAATTGAAATAGCTTATCTGAATGCAAGGTGTCGTGAAAAATCACTGCCCTAAGTCAGAAATTCCCCCTCTACGGTGCAGCAAGACAACGAGATCCAACCCCAGGGTTAATGCCTTCTTTACAAACTTCAGTGCACTCTAAAGGGTGGAGTAGGTACTAGCTACGAAAATTAATAAAAGCAGACAAAAGTAAAATAGACAAGATAAAAAGATATATGCATAAAGATGCTTTTCTTGTGTGGAAAAAGGTGTGTCTTGTTTAGAGAAAATGGGAAGATGTGTAATTGTAGGAGTGAGTGAAAGAGTATAAGTGAGGGGGTTTTTATAGTAGAAACAATGACAAGGGGCATTATGAGATATTAAAGCAAAAGAAAATGTCAAAAACATTAAAGGCCATAATATCTATAATAGATATTAAACGTTATAACTTTAATTGATAATAAAGTTAAGATACTGTAGATCAAGTTATGGACTAATAACACCAACAAATCTTTCTTTGTAACTTTATTTGATAGATGCTGAGACAAATAGGTCAGGCTGAGATCGAAGTTCAAACAGTATAAATTCTTGTGTGTGCATATACTACGAAAATTCTCTTGGATTTTCTTTTATCTTTTTTGTATATTTTTGCTTTTGGTTCTAAAAACTATAACTAAGAGTTGCATATGTTGATTATTGACTAGTTGGTAATGTATTGAAAATTAGTTTCTGTAGCATTGTTGATAATCTATTTTTTTAATTTGTATAAATTTTGAAAATAATCTATATTATAATTTGTGTTCACAAAATTGAAAACTGAAAGTGATAATGATCGACCTAGTGATGAGTTTGACAGGGTTATAGCGAGCCTTAGAATGCTATCGTAACTATAGCTTACGCCATTTGTGCATTACTTCTGTTGGTGTACTTGGTTTTAATCCAAAATGTAACTTTGTATTCACTACAATAGAAGGGACTTTAGTGACGAACATCCAAAATTATCACAAATAATAATTAATGACGATTTATAATCATCGGCAAAATTGTTGCCAAAGCTCGTAGGGAAAAACTCTAGGCAACATTTTCACCAAATCGTCGCTAATTCTTTTTCGCTACGAGCTGTTTATGTAACAAAAGGTTGTTTTCCCCAAATCATCACCAATAAGTTTTTGCTACGCTTCATTTTTGTGGGTAAATATTTTTAGCTACATTATTAGAAACATAGGTAAAAGTTTTTAGCAACGTTTTCGTAAGCGTAGCTAATAATTTTTAGCGACGAAAATGAAGTGTAACCAAAAGTGATTGGTGACAATTTAGGAAATAGCCAAATTAAATTTATTGGTGACGATTTAAGACACGTAGCCAAACATTTTTAGCTATGTTTTGAAAGTTTTTATATACATTATTACTAAATTTTTATCATATTAATTATAATTATTGGTTACATTTTTAATCCATGTTATTGTATGTAATATTTAAATGTTTTGTTTTATAATTTATTATACAAAAATATAATAAAAATAATTAGAAATTAGAATCATTATATATAAACAATAAAATATCATTAAATGTTAGTTACAATTTAAAAAGTATTTATATACAAAGTAAAAAATACAAATATTAGTTTAATGACTAAGACTCGTTTTCATCATCACTACTTACATAATTCAGGCCAAGTAATTTTTTGACATACTTTTCAAGCTTGACTAACTTTTTTGCATTACGTTGTAAGTTTTTGTTCATTACGTTCTAATTTAACCTTAAGACTGATTCTCATCTTGAAAAATAGTTAACATATATTGGTCTTTATGAGGATAAAACAGTTAGCTTCGGCCAAATCTAAGACCATTGATATAGCCAGATCTTATACTAAGCACTTGGTTGCAAATGTCATCGACGTTGGACTCATTTTCACCAGACATTGATGTTTGCAACAACTTGTACATCTTATTCTAAAATTTAAAAAACAAAATCAATATCCAATTTAAATATTATTAGTATTTTTAGAATAAGTATTATTAGTTAGTACTATATAAATAAATAAACTTAAAATTTAAACAAAATTTTATATGTACATAATTATTGTGCGCTTCTTTGGACATCCAACGTTTACCTTCCTTATAGTGTGTCAGTTTGTAGAATGTGTTCCTATCACACTCTTCTCCATTTAGTTCCTTTTGACTCTATTTTATGAAAAAAATTTCAAAACACAATAAATAATGTTATATTTACTGATATTATTATGACTTGTAAACAAAAAACTTAAATATTCATTTCACACAACAACAAATGATTTGAAGCCTTAGTTGTGAGGAGTGTTCATTTTTCCTCTGTTAACTTGGCCTTCTCATACTTTTCCTAAATAAAGAAAAATAGTCATTAAACTGCCTAACAAAAGTAATGGAAGCAAATGTGAAGGGAAAGAAAATAAACCTGAACATTAGGAGAGGCCCAATAATCACACAAATTGTTCTAATTTTCTAGAGACATCCGTTCCAAAACATGTCTCCTTACCTCCTTATCCAAAGGAAAAGATTTGTAATATTTATGCAGATGATAACAACGATCCTTGGTAATTTCTTTCAAAAGTAAAGTGGCACAGTTTGAAACATCATCATTGTCGATATCGATGATATTGAACTTCATCTGTAAGCAACAAGTAAAAGTGTAATTAATCTTTAAGTAAGTAAAACAATATTGCATATTATTAAATAAAGTGAAATTTTACCGAAACTTTTTCTAAAGCATTCTCTAGCAAGTTGTCTTTCTTCAATTGCTTGGCATGCTTAAGGCAAGGCAATTCAATTCTGGCTTACTAGACAATTTTATTGATTAAACCTTGTATACAGGATGACCTTGCAAGGTATCAATATGTATAGTCAACTTGTTGTTTATTCCAATAATCATGTGTTGCAACTTACAACCTTTAGTTATACATTTACCTCCTTTTCTAATGGCAGTATTGGAACTTAACAATAAATGAATAATGATAAAAAATACACATTAAGCATATAAATGTATATTTGAGCATAAGTTTAATCATAGGTGTTAAAGATTAACACACCTAGAGATCCCTCAGTACTAGTTGAGACAGATGAAGGTTATTACTGACTGGCTTCAATGGAGGATGAAGTCGATTGTTGTTATTGGCTAAGGTCTATTTGATATGGTTGTTATTAAGTAGGGAAAACTTTCGTACTTGACACCTTCTTTCCATTGTTTCTACCAGGTGCCATTATATTTGATTTCTATAACTTAAATATGAACATTACATGTAAACATAAGTCAAACATCAACAATATGCATAAATATAACTCAAATATTAACAATCCGCATAAACATAAGTCAAACATCAACATAACTCAAACATCAACATTCCACAATAACGTAACTCAAATATCAACAATACATATAAACATAACTTAAACATCAATAATCCACATAAACATAACTTAAACACCAACATTCTGCATTAACATAACTTAAACATCAACAATACGAATAACCTTAACTCAAATATCAACAATCTACATTAACATAACTCAAACAACAATATTATGCATTAATATAACTCAAACAACAATATTATGCATTAATATAACTCAAACATCAACAATATGCATAACCATAACTGAAACATCAACAATCCGCATTAACATAACTCAAACAGTGACATTTCATATTAACATAATTTAAACATCAACAATACGCATAACCATAACTTAAACATCAACATTCCACATAAACATAACTCAAACGACAACATTCCGTATTAACATAACTCAAATACTAACAATATGTATAATCAGAACTCAAACATCAACAATACGCATAAGCATAAGTAAAATATCAACAATATGCATTAACATAATGATCGGGGTGTTATGCTATGAAAAAGTTTTAATATTTTTAACCTCGATAATACTGCAAGTGCATGGGTCATTCATGTAGTATCTAAGGTATCGATCCCACGAGTAGGGTTAATCTAGTCCTAAAATCTAACGCTGAACCAAATTGCAACAATTCAAAATAAATAACTAATGTAGAAAATTAATCAATCAAATAATCAATTACGATAATTAAAATTCAAAAATATAAATAGGATAGCAGTTTGCACAACCCAATCGAAAATCAACTTAGGAACTACCAATTGAGAGAAAGGGGTTTTATCTGACCTTAATGAAACTCTAATTAATTATGCAATTATCAAATTACTAGGTCTAGACAGTCCTAGGGTCAATTACTCTCTCTCGAGTTATAATCTTTAACCCTAATTCAAATTATGGAATTGTGATCTCTCGATTCACAATTGACCCAAAACCTAAATTAGTTATGAAATTGTCTAAAAACGTACCAAAAACCTATGCAAGACCTCTCGCTACACAAATTAACAGTTTGATTCAATTCTTTATTTATCAAACTGCCTAACTCTCATTAGCCCAATTTGATGATATTTACTCGGTTCAACCTCTCGGTTTGTTACCGAATTATTAAGAACAGAAATTCAATCACAAATAATTCATTAAAAACACAATGAATTGAATTTCATTAATATCAAAGACAAAAATCCCAAAGGTGAGTATAGACAAAAACTCAACATTTAACACAACCTATTCTCAATAACTATCTCAACTTTATACATCAATAAAATTGAAATAACCAAAAAACATGTCAGGAATGGAATAGTGGAGGCAGTGATAGCGGGAAACCTCCTGCTTCAGGAAGCACTTTGCGTCAAGCTTCTTCTCTGTGTCTCTCTTCCTTTGTCTCCTTCCTCAATCTCTCGATAAACTCTCTAGGGTTTCGAAATTTGGATGATGGAAAAGGCTTTTGCAAGGCTACTTCATTTGTCCCTTAATATTGTATTTATACTTTAGAAGCCCTAGGGTTGATTCAGGGTCGAAACGGTACGAAAAGTCTTATGAAACTTGAGTTTTTATGTCAGCCCAACGCAGGCCACAATCATGGCCCTGCCTGACACTATCTTGGCCAATGCCTAACCCTCTTTGTCATGATCATGGCCCAAAGTACACAATTGTGTCCTAGGTCTTGTCAACTCGTCTCTTTCTGTCACGATCGTGGCCTATTGTGTCACGATCGTAGGCTATATTTTTGGCTCGAAACTCCTCGAAACTTCTCCGTTCTTCATTGTTTACCTTGAAACACTAACAAGCACATCAAGGTACCTCAAAAATATAACATTTAAGCTCAAAGATTCATATTAACTCATGAAAAAACTTAAACACATAAACTAACACAATTAAAACACAAATACACACTAAACACTCAAATTAACACTAAATACCTAACAAATTGAATCCTAAAATATCATGTAAATCACAACTATCAACATACCCACACTTAAACATTTTCTTGTCCTCAAGCAAACAAAACAACAAACACACAAGACACTATACAATACAAGGCAATGGCTTCGATTTCATGAAATAAATTTATCTTAAGCACAATAATACAAGTTATATCTAATCATTAACATGCAAAATCTATGTTTAGGGGCTTTGAACTAAATATACAATTTAATCGGGATCTAAGTGTTAATTTATTTACCCTTTTCAATTGCACAGACATATTAATAATTCTTTGGTCCTTCAAACTTTGTAACTTTCTAAGTATATTTTCATGAAAAGTCACGCTTATTACAAGTGTGGTAGGTTTTATTAAGGAAACACTTTTTTTAATTCTTAAACATAGGCTTAGTATTTTTACAAGAAGGCAAAAATTGGTAATAAATGTCGATCTGGTTATTCAACTAAGTCATGTTTTTAGTTGAAATGTCATTATAACTTTTTGATGTGAAGGCACACATTTATGATGCATGTTGATCTGGTTACTCAACTATATCACGTTTTCAAGTAGCTACTAGCTCTATTCATAACCTGAAGGCCAGTGGAATAGTGATTTATTTAAGAAAAAATACTTTTTTTCATTTATTACGTACCTTGTTGTTTAAGCTACTCATTTCCATGAAAAATACTAGTTAAGTTACTTAAGTTAAAAGGCCTCAAATTATGAATGAATGTGACAATCTATAGGGTGCTAAATTTACACTAAATCCTAATTAAGCTATATATTTATCCAAAGACTCCTAATTTAGTAATTTTACGAGCTAATGATTACTTACAACCTAATAGACTATGTTCAAAATTAAATAAATTTCACTCCATATAAGCCATTGACACATTCATACAGTTCATAAAATGCAACTTAATAACTATCATACAATATGCAAAATCACATTCAAAAGTAGAACACGTAACCATTCCTACACTTGAACAACACATTGTCCTCAATGTGTGAAGGAAACACACAAGCATATAAAAGACTAAAAAAACATAAATTAAAGTAGACAGAAAATAAAATAAAATAACATAACGATAGAATTGAAGGCTAATTTGGAAAAGAAAAATAAATGGGTTAGACACAAACCCTATAGAGATTGAAGTGGTGATGGTGCCGGAGGCGGTAATTGAACTCCATGAGCCTCAAAATATTGGTGGATCTGACGGATATCTTGACTCTAGTGGCATTGTGTCCGGGCCATCTCGTTCACCATTTTAATGTTTTTCGTGAGTGTCTTGTTAGTTTTGGAGATTGCATCCAAAACCTCCTTCCAACCATGTTCTTCTTCCTCTTCCTTGAACTCTTCACTGGTAGAGTCCTCTACTTGTCAAGGCGACACTAAGTTTGAACTCTCCTAACTTGCCCTGATTCTAACATTTGTATTTTCGTTGATTTCCCTAGGTTCCATGTTATGGGAATGAAGGATCTCAGCTAGCCATAAGTTGTGATGGTTTAGGAATTCTGAGAGATGAATAGTTAATCCCCTCCATTCCATGCCAAATGTTCTGCAGTAGCAAACACTATATACCCTATTCTTAGATTGTTGCTCCTCTTACGCGGAGTTACAATAATGGAATTTAACACATGTATAGATGTGCATACTGGAATAGTGTGGTCCATGCACCACAACATAAAAAGTTCCTTTGCGGAACACTTGTTGGTTTCAGTTTTATCGAAAACTAGTTGACACATATATTTGTGCAACAAAAAGTATTCGTGGGACCTTATAATGTTGCTACAAGCATTTTTGGCATGAAATTGCTCAATTCTAGTAAGCTCATTCCAATATCGAGAAAAATGAAAATCCTTATGATGATTGATGATGGAGGATTCGGGGAATCCACACATCTCGCACATGATTTCTATGTTTAATTCATAGGCTCGTCTGCCCAACCTAAACTACAATTCTTTTGGATTCCTAGGGTCATAGCTCAAAGAAGTGAAAAATCCCAGTGTAAGCTCCTAATAAATAGGTAATTGAAATCATATGTTTTATTGGGCCCACTGGATCCTCTCAGCTAGGTTTTCTACTCGCTTATGCAACTTTAGCCTATCAAGTGTGTCAAAATCAAAGTACTTAGGAACTACAATTTGTCTAGCATGAAGGGATTGAAAACGAGTACCTTTCTCCTCTGTGTAGATTAGGAAGGGCACGCCAAAGTCTGCTGCGTGGTTTCTTCGACCACGTCCCACAACTTGTTGTCGTCCATATGGCTCCCGTCGGGCTAATTGTTTAATGCGTGACATAATTGGGTAGAATTTAGGGGTTAAAGAAATTTTTAGAGAGATGGGAGAGTGTTTGGAAGCCTGAAGTCTAGAGAGGTAAAGTTTACAAATGAAAGTGAATGTAAAAGGGAAGTTAGAATTGAATATATAGGTGGTTACAAGGGTAAAATGGTAAAAAAAAAGTTAAAAAATGTGTCCTCCCCATTTCTGCACAGTCGCAGGTCACTATCATGGCCTAGCTGTTTTTCCCTTGTTCTGCATAGTCGCAGGTCAGCAGACCATGATCGTGGGCGGCAATTTTTCCACTCTCTTTGATATTTTCTTCTTTGTTCTTTTCCTATCTTTTTTATTTCACTTCTTGATTCTTTTATAGCCCCTTTTCACCTCTCTTTACTTGGTTGGTCAGTCCATCCACTTTATTTCAAAATTTTATTCCTTGTTTATTTTATTCAAAACAAAACATAATCCTAACTACATAATTCAAATGTTCTAACTAAAAAATCAAAGAACTACATTTCCATGGGTTGCTTCCCATGCAGTGCTTCTTTTAACATTAGTGGCTCAATAGTACTTTAAGCTCATGGTGGTTCGAATCCAAGTCGTAATGGTAACGTAGTCATTAATTGCAAAGTTTGCTACCATGCTACAGGTCCCACCTTCCTTACAATTCTCCTTTCCTCACCTTGTTCTTCGCGAGTGCTTCTTCCTGAAAGCATTCCTAGGATCCTTGATATCTTTCCATTCTCCTTGAGGTTTCGGTCCCTTGATATCCACTGGAGGTGAAGGAGATCCACACTTTCTTCTCGCCACCTTGAAGGTCAATTTCTCCTTTCCTATTCGTAGAGTTAATTCGCCACCATTGACATCAATGATTGAATGTGCAGTGGCTAAGAGCGGTCGTCCAAGAACTATCAGGGTGTCCCCATCTTCGCTAATGTTCAGTATGTAGAAGTCTGTTGGAAAAAAATATTTGACAACTTTTACTGGCAAATCCTTTATAATCCCCATCGGTTTATGCATTGTTTTGTCGGCCGTCTTTACCAAAAACTTGGTGGGTACTAACTCTCGTAACCCTAGCTTCAGACTAAAAGTGTAGGGCATCATGTTTATACTCGTGCCCAAATTTGTGAATGCCCTATCTATAATGATTCTATTAATGCTGTAGGGGATGAAAAAGTCCTTTAGGTCCTCCTTCTTCTACGCTGTGTTGGGGTCTTTTTCCGATACTTGCTCCTAAACCTTATTTTTAACGGATTCCTTTAATCTGAGCTTTGTCCGTAGTTATTTTGTCGCTTCCTCGACCTTGTTCGATCGAATCTCCTGTAATTGCCTTGCTGCCCTCTTTGCATATAACTCTTGTTGTTGCACAATAGGGAACGAAAATACACGTCAAGTTGCCTTAAGTGACTCAATCACGGGCTCACTTGGAAAATCTTCTTTAATTGCTTGACTTTCTTCTTCATCTTCTCCTCCCTTGACCTTCTCAGGTTCCTCATCCTGGGTGGTTTTATTGATTGCCATGATCCGTTCTTTCCGATTAGACTCAGTGTTGCTTGGAAGAGTTCCAGCATTCTGAGTAGACATTGCTTCTGTGAGTTGGCCTACTTGGACTTCTAGATTATGTATGGATGAGGCATAATTCTTTGTGACTTGCTCAAATTTGCTCTCGAGCCTCTTATTTGCTTCCTCCATTCCCCCAATCTTATCCAATTTTGATTCCATCAAGCTTGCTTTATCTTGCTAGAAGCCCAATTGTCCTTGAGGCCTGAACTATCCTCTATTGTTGTTTAACCAAGAGAAGTTAGGGTGGTTCTTCCACCCAGGGTTGGAGGTGTTAGAGTAGGGATTATTACCCCCTCATCGTCCATATTGTGCCCCCATATCATTCACTTACTCCTAACGGTCCTCCTTCATCAAATAACACTCTACGATATCATGGTCTATCTGGCCACAGAGCTCACACTTCAACTGTGCAATCTTCACCTAAGCTGAGGATGATGCGTTCATGTTGTTTAGTTGTTGCATTAGGTTGTCAATCTTTGCTTGCATCTTTGTCATTTGATCAACCGTGACGATTCCCTTCTGCTCTCTGAAAGTAGCAGGTTGCCTTCCTCACTCATTCGTCCATAAACAACTATTGCTTTCCATCTCCTCAATTAGCTCCTCTGCTTCATCAACAGTCTTTTGCATCAAGGATCCTCCTGCTGCTACATCAATTGTGCCTTTTGTCAGTAGGTTAACTCCATTATAGAAGGTTTGCAAAAGTAACTCATTCAGTATGTTATAGTGTGGGCACTTTCTTTGCAAATCCTTATATCTCTCCTACGCTTCGTAAATTGACTCCCCATCACCTTGTTGGAAATTAATGATTTCCTTTATAATCTTGGTGGTATTTGTTAATGGGAAGTACTTGTCCAAAAAGGCACGTACAAGCTGATCCTATGTTGTGATGTTGGCTGGGCTTAGGGAATGGTACCAAGCCTTCGCCTTGTCCCTCAAAGTAAAGGGAAAGAGCCTGATTCTAACTGCATCCTCTGACATCTGATGATACCAGAAGGTATCACAGATCTCGAGGAAGTTGATAATGTTTGCGTTGGGATCCTCGTTCTCCAATCCATAAAATCACACAATCTGCTGAAACATTTTGAGGAGTATCGATTTTATCTCCAATGAGGCTGCTTAAACAGGCGTCCTAGCCACTCCTTGGTTCGTAGCGTTGAACCCCGACCTCATGAAGCCCATCAAGACCCTTTTTTGTCGTCCTTGATTCACTCCATGGTCCATGTTCTATTGGAATTCCTCTTCCATTGTCAATTTTCCAATCTCTTCGTCTTTTTCTCTCCAAGTTTTCCTAAGGGTTAATTCTAGTGGAGTAATAGCTAAATCTAATGTCTCTACTGCATGACTCGAACCTTAAGTGATTCTTGTGTTCATGCAAGAGCTCGATTCTTGAAATGTAACAAAATAAACGAAAAAAATAATTTAAAACTAATCTAATGCCTTTAAACTATAGAACTAAACTATCGCCTCTTCGTAACGGTGCCAAAAACTTAATCGGGGTGTTATTCTATGAAAAAGTTTTAATATTTTTAACCTCGATAATACCACAAACGCACGGGTCATTCACGTAGTACCTAAGGTATCAATCCCACGAGAAGGGTTAATCTAGTCCTAGAATCTAAGGCTGAACTAAATCGCATCAATTCAAAATAAACAACTAATGCAGAAAATTAATCAATCAAACAATCAATTACAAGAATTAAAATTCATAAATATAAACAGGATAGTAGTTTGCGTAAACCAATCAAAAATCAACCTAGGAACTACTAATTGAGAGAAAGGGGGTTTTATCTGACCTTAATGAAACTAATTAATTATGCAATTAGCGAATTACTGGGTCTAGACGACGCTAGGGTGGATTACTCTCTATCGAGTTATAATCTTTAACACTAATTTATAATCCTTAATTCAAATTATGGAATTGTGATCTCTTGATTCACAATTGACCCAAAACCTAAATTAGTTATGAAATTGTCTAAAAACCTATCGAAAACCTATGCACGATCTCTCGCTACACAAAATTATTGATTTGATTCAATTCTTTATCTATCAAGCTGCTTAACTCTTATTAGCCCAATTTGTTGATATTCACTTGGTTCACCCTCTCAGTTTGTTATTGAATTATTAAGAATAGAAATTGAATCACAAATAATTCAATAAAAACACAATGAATCGAATTTCATTAATATCAAAGACAAAAATCCCAAAGGTGAGTATAGACAAAAACTCAACATTCAGCACAACCTATTCTTAACAACTATCTCAACTTTATGCATCAATAAAATTGAAATAACTTTAAAATACGTCGGGAATGGAATAGTGGAGGCCATGACAATGGGAAACCTCTTGTTCCGAGAAGTACTTCGCGTCAAGCTTCTTCTCCGTGTCTCTCTTCCTTCATCTCCTTCCTCAATCTCTTGATAAACTCTCTAGGGTTCAAAATTTGGCTGATGCAAAAGGCTCTTCCAAGGCTACTTCATCTATCCCTTAATGTTGAATTTATACTTTAAAAGCCCTATGGTTGATTTGGGGTTGAAACGGTCTGAAAAGTCTTGCAAAACTCGAGTTTTTGTGTCAGTCCGATGCAGGCTACCTACCACGATCGTGGCCCTACCTACCATGATCGTGGCCAACACCTAACCCTCTTTGTTACGATCGTGGCCTGGGTCCTGTCAGCTCGTCTCTTTCTATCACGATCGTGGCCTGTTGTGCCACAATTGTAGGCCATGTTTTTGGCCCGAAACTCTTCGAAACTTCTCCGTTCTTCGCCGTTTACACTAAAATACTAACAAACACATCAAGGTACCTCAAAAATATAACATTTAAGCTTAAAGATTCATACTAGCACATAAAAAACACTTAAACACATAAACTAACACAATTAAAATATAAATACACACTAAACACTCAAATTAACACTAAATACCTAACAAATTGAACCTTAAAACATCATGCGAATCACAACTATCACATAACTCAAACATCAACCGTACATTTCAAAAAATATAAACAATACTTTTATTACCTTCAATTGTCATGATCAAGATCTTGAGAATCATCATCATTAATTACATTAAGATTCGAGTCTTCATCACTAATATATTCAACCAAGGTATCATCATTGTCATATAATTTATCCTCATTATAGTCTTCATCTCTTTTTATGACAATATTGGCTTGTACTTCATCCACTTGTACTATATTGGGATCAACATCTCTTCTATAGAAGAGTGATATATCTACATCTTCTATTTGAATGGATTTATTATTTAGCTGTGATTCAATCTCTTGTTATACTTCATCACCATCTTCACTCATTAGACCATTATCCCTTTTACAAAAATCGAAGAGATTTTGGTGTTGAAACTTTTGAACAACCTTCTAATTATTGCCTAATACAGTATCGTTGAGGTAGAAAACTTGCTTCACTTGACTTGTAAGGACAAAAGGGTCATTATTATACCATATCTTACTAACAATGATGCTAGTAATATTGCCATTTCCTTTTATGTCACCAAGATTAAACCATTTGCACTAAAATAAAACAACCTTTTTATCCTTGATGTAATGCAACTCTATTATTTTGGAGATGACACCGTAGAAGTCAAGAAAATTGTCATAATGATATCCCTCAATAGTAAACTCATAATTTTTGCTTTTAAGTCGACTATCTCGATTTTTTATGTGAAATCTAACTCTATTAACAATGCAATCTATATATTTTTTGCCACATATATGAGGCCTACATGTCAAAGAATATAATGCTGCTATCGCCTCTTGGATGTTATGGTTATGTAGTTGTATCATCTGTAGGACAAAATATAATTAGAAGTTAATCTGACATACAAATTTTCATAAGTTCATAATATGAGACAGAAACTTACTCAAGTCCTAAACTATGATGGGAACTTAATCTTTTGTCTTTCTTTAACATTAACAATCCCTTTGCTTTGAATTAAATCTTTATGATCTATATTTAAAGAAGTAAATAAAGATCATGAAATATAGATTCAACCATAAAATTTAAATATGAAATTTTGAATCAAAAGTAATATACATATTCCATATATATATTGTGTAACATCCCCTCACTTATGGGAAGGGTATTTTGGTCATTTTGGAATAGGTTAGGATTATTTTAAGTGTTTTGACA
>JAOQMS010000179.1:10889172-10907071 GCA_027563885.1 Erythroxylum longipes
ATCTTTGAGGTATTCAGGTTGAAAGGGGTAAATGGACTAGTCGACTACCATCGTAGTAATCGACTGTTCTAAGAGCTAATCTGAGCCTAGAAAAGGAGATTTTTGAGAAGACAATCCGATAATGACAAGTCCTATGATTTTCTGAAGGTTAGACTCCGAAAACGGGGCCTAACCGTTGTGGTATCAGAGAAAGCAGGAGTTAGACTTCGATAACGGGGTCCAACACTATATCTTAATTTTCTAATGACATAAATTTCATGCAATTTGGTTAATTATATCAGGAATTATACCCAAAAAACCACAGGCTGTTCGAAAACAAGGACAGTAGCCAGAACTCAACTTCAAACCAGAAGTCAAAAATCGTAGAGGCAAAATCAGATTTGGGTTCCTTCATGAAATTTGTAGATAAATGTATCTAGTTTGATCTAAATTTAAAATAATCTCATTTTAATGTCTATAGGTCAAGATATAGATGAACTACCGAAGTCTATTCACTAGTTAAACCAAAATTAGCATATAACATCATTTTTCCATCATTCAATTCTCATCATCTTAACACATATTTATGCTAATTTAAATCTTATAACACTTGTATTAATACATACTATCAAGTTCAAAATTCCTTCACATGTTTAATTTTGAATTCCAACTTCAAAGAATAAGCCAATCTTACGTGTATTGCCATAAATATGTAACATTTCATCTAAGGTATATTTTCGGGCCTTATAGTAAGTGATTATATACCACATCTTAACTTTGAATGTTCACATGTAAGCAATCTATGCGCAGGCAACAAATACAACATTTTACACCCATTTGATCTCTTACAAATTGCATGAAACTCTTAACTCCTTATAAGTATATAGTTGACCATTTTTTAGGACACATCCAACTTTTATCCATGTTACTATGCAATTAAAAGTAAATTACTCAATTACTAAATACAATTTCAATTCTAAATAACATAATGATAATGTGTCTAATATTGAAACATACTAAGTTTGATAATTTCATAAATTAAATGGTACGTGGCATTGTTAGACCATATGAATGAAGAAAGGATATTCTTGGTGTGACTCCTAGGCTTATGAAATATTTCATCGATAAGCCTCATCGGAGCTGCATTATGGGTTTCTAGCCTATATACCATCCTAGGGGTTTATTATGCAAAGGATTGTCCATAATTATAATTGCATTTCTTATGCTACTAGTCCCAAAAGGTTCATTTAATTTTTGAAACAATTAATAGGCTCCTTTTGTTTTGAGCATTAACAGACTCCTTTCTTTTTGAGCACTAGTAGTCTCCTATCGATTAATAGACTGCTTTCCTTTTTAGCAAGAGCAGGCTCCTTTCAATTAACAAGCTTTTTTTTAAACAATTAATAGGATCCTTTTGCTTTCAACGTTAATAGGATCTTTTTGAAAGTTGATATGACCCTTCTGTTTATAGATTTATTTTGTTTAGAATAGTATTATCAATTTAAAAGTACTTTGTAAATTTTTTTACACATAATTCACCCCTTACTTATGTGTGTTTTCTTTTTCATTTGGTATCAGAGCGAGGTTTCACATTTATTGTGTTTTATAGCATGTGATAGATCATGGCAAACAATTTAAGAAGCTTTGAAGGACAATCTGTCTCAAAGCCTCCTTACTTCAATAGAAATAACTATTCCTATTGGAAAGAGAGAATGACCATTTATCTTCAATCTGTAGATATTGAAATCTATAAAGCTATCAAGGTTAGAGCAACACCTCCTACTACTGATAACATAGAAGTGTGGACTAATGCTGATAGAAGAAATGCATAGCTGAATGTCAAAGAAAGACATCACCTAATATGTGCGCTATCTCTGGAAGAGTACAAAAAGATATCTTACTGTTCTACAACAAAAGAAATGTGGGACAAACTACAAGTCAACTTTAGAGGAACGAACGAGATAAAGAAACATAAAATAGGTCTTTTAGTGTATCAATACAAAACTATTTGCATGAAACAAAGAGAAATAATAGCCAAATTCTTTAGACGTTTCAACAACATCATCACTACCTTGAAAAACTTGGGTAAGATATATCCCAATGATGAGCTTGTGACAAAGATTATAAGATCACTACTAAAGGAAGGGAGACCTAAGGTGACAACTCTAGAAACTGTAAAGGAACTTGATACTATCTCGCTCAACTGGTTAAGAAGAAACTTAATGATCCATAAAGCTAAACTTAAGTAGGATGAAGGATCCTCATACACAAAAGGAATGACACTAAAAGCAATTGATGAATCAAATCCATCAAACGGAGATAAAAGTGACCAAATAGATGAAGATGATGAATTTAATTTCATGGTCAGAAAATATGCCCGCTTTTACAAAAAGAAGCTCATGAAGAAAAGAGAAAGAAACAAGAAAATTGGAAACAACAGGTTCCTATCAAAAGGGCGCAACTATAATAGCAATACACAAAACAATCAAATCATATGCTATCACTGTAAGAAGCCTGGAAACATAAGACCAGAATGTCCTCTTCTTCAAAAGGACAAATTAGAAAATAAAAAACCCAAAAAGCAAGCTATGACTACATCTTGGTCAAATGAGGATTTTGAAATTTTTAAAGAAGAAGAGCCTGAAAAAGTCAACAATATTTGATTTATGACCAAATCAGGAGACGATGAGGTATATTATTCTAACTCTGATATTGAAATTGATGAACTAAGAGATGTATAACATGATTTATATGATCATTATAAAAAATTAATAGTGCAGTATTTCAAAAAGTTTGAGAAGTCCAAAAATAATGAAGAGCCTTTAATGAATGGGATTCAATCATTAGAATCTGAAAATAAAAATTTTTATCTAAAATTATGTCTCTTGAAAATGATAATAAGAAAAAATTCTCTGAGAAGGAATTCTTAGAACAAAAGGTAAGTTAATTAGAAAATGCAATGCTTGAAGTGATTCTATTAAGGTAAAAGTATTAGAAGAAAAAGTTTCTACTCCGTAACTTGAAAAAGAGAAATTTGCTAAAAAAGTCATTTCTCTAGAAAAAGATCTTGTTAATTTTGTTAATGGAAGAGACAATCTTGACACATTACTTGGGAATGTTAAAGGTGTTTTTGATAAGGCTAGAATAGGATATAATGAAAACAACAATATCAGGCCACACAAGAATTTCTTTGTTAAATCCGGCAATAGCTATAACCAAAACAACTAGAACTTTATGAATGACTAAAATCATAGTAATTATCATTCATATGTTTTGTGTAATTATTGTGGTAGACATGGTCATTTTAGTCATTCCTGCTACTTTCAAAAAATGAAGAAACTATCTTATATGTATGTTTGGAGACTGAAAGGTCAAGCTACTAATGTAAAAGGACCCTGAAAATTTTGGGTACCTAAAATAAGATAATACATTCTGCAGATATGCTTCAAAACAGAGACAAGAGAAAATCAATGAATAGTTAATAGTGGTTGCTTGAGACACATGACAAGTGAAATATCACATTTCAACTATATTGAAAGGAAAGACGGAGGTAATGTTGTCTTTGTCGATAAAAACAAGGCAAAAGTCACTGGAATTCGTAAAATTGGTGACTATAACTCTGCTTCTATTGATAATGTTCTTCATATTAATAGATTGAAACATAACTTGTTAAGTGTAATCAATTATGTGATAAGGGTTATAGAGTTACTTTCTCTGCATCATATTATGAAATAATTGATAATCTTAATGATAATATTGTATTTTTTGGTTCTAGAACTCAAAACATATTTTGTGCTCAGTTAGAAGATATGTCTTCACAAAATGTCAATTGTTTTGTTTCAATATAAAAGGATACATTTATCTAGCATAGAAGATTTAGACATGCTACTATTAGCATCTTATCAAAATTGTCCAAAAATGAGTTAGTAGAGGATTACCAAACTTGAAGTTTAAGAGTAATCAAATTTACGAAGCTTGTTTAAAAGGAAACAAAATTAGTAAGTAGCTTCCCTCCTAAAAATATCACGTCTACTAACCAACCACTTGAACTTATACAATGGATTTATTTTGTCCTACTAGGACTCAAAGCTTTGTTGATAAACATTACAGCTTTGTAATAGTATATGATTATTCTAGATTTACATGGGTTTATTTTCTATCAAATAAGGATGATACTTTTGAAGTGTTTTGGAAGTTTTACAAAAAAAATTCAGATTAAAAAAGGGTACTGCTTTACATCTATTTGGAGCAATCATAAAGGAGAATTTGCTAACGAAAAATTCAAAGATTTTTGTAACAAAAATGGTATAACTCACAATTTTTCATGCCTTAGAACTCCTCAACAGAATGGAGTTCTTGAGAGAAAGAACAGGACTTTGGTTGATATGGTCAGGACAATGTTGTGTGAAAGTGGTCTACCTCATTGTCACTGGGTAGAAGTTGTATCTACTACCTGTTACATACTTAACAGGTGTCTTCTAAGATCTATTCTTAAAAAGACCCCTTATGAGTTGTGGAAAGGAAGAAAATCAAATGTTGCTTACTTTCGAGCATTTGACTGCAACTGTTTCATATTAAATAATGGAAAAGACAACCTTGGAAATTTTGATGTGAGATCAGATGAAGCTATCTTTCTGGGATATAGCATTGCTAGTAAAGGATTCAGAGTTTACAACAAAAGAACAAAGAAGATAGAAGAATCAATACATGTAGTATTTGGTAAAGCACTACCCTTGATAACAGCAGCTGATTTAGATGATGAAGAGCATTCCTTGGCTCCTAAAAATACATCGTAGACTTAAACTACACCTATAGTACCTTCTAAACTACAAGGTCAAGAAGGTCCTTTTGAAGCTTGGACAGAGCAGGCTCTTTCCTTTCAGCAGGAGCCTATACAACGAAGAAACCAAGAGAATGAGGGTCTCTTAATACACATTAGTACATTTTAGGAGACCCCTCTGACAGTCCAAGAACCAAATCATCCTTCAAAAACAACTTTGTTTCCCTCATCTCACAATTAGAACCAAAGACTGTTACTGTTAAAGAGGCTCTTACTGACGAAAATTTGGTTTCAGTTATGAAAGACAAACTAAATCAGTTTGACAAAAACAAAGTTTGAAATCTAATACCTCATCCGTAAAACAATTCAGTCATTGGAACTCGTTGGGTATTTCAAAACAAACTTAACAAAAATGGTAAGGTGTTAAGAAACAAAGTTAGACTTGTAGCTCAAGGTTATAATCAATAGGAAGGTAATGATTTTGATGAGACTTATGCACCTGTTGCTAGACTAAAATCGATTAGAATTTTACTTACCTTTTTATGTTATAGAAACTTCAAATTATTCCAAATAGATGTCAAAAGTTTCTTCTTAAATGGATATATTAACGAAGAAGTGTGTGTTAAGCAACCTCCAAGTTTTGAAGATGAAAACCATCCTGATTGTATGATGAAGTTGACTAAAGATCTATAAGGTTTAAAACAGGCTCCTCGAGCATGGTACTATAGATTAAGTAATTTTCTGCTTGAGACTAACTTTAAAAAAGGAAAGGTAGATAAAACCTTATTCATTAAGAAAAAGGAGAATGATTTACTCATAGTATAAATATATGTTAGTAACATAATATTTGGCGCTACTAATTAATCCTTCTATGAAGAATTCTCAGCATTAATGCATAGGAAGTTTGAAATGAGCATGATGGGAGAACTATTTTTTGTTTCTCGGATTACAAATTAGGCAAACAGAAAAAGGGATCTTCATTAGCCAAGACAAATACACAAAGGAACTCATCATAAAATACCATTTTGAGAATGCCAAATTGATGGGTACTCCTATATCCTAGTTACGAAAATCGTACGGTACTGGGCAGTACATATCATACTGGAAAAAAATGGTACAAAAATAGATGCTCCTATACGGAGTTCGTGTACCAGTCTGTACCAGCTTGTTTTGGTTGGTATTGGCCAGTACGGTTGATATTCAAAATACTGGCCATATACTTGCCGGTATCGAAAATTTTAAAATTTTCAGGGGTATTTCTGTAAAAAGAAAATTTTTAAAAAAACCCTTCTTCTCCCTCCCCCCACCTAGCACTACCTACTGCTACTCTTCTTCATTTTCTTTTTCTCTCTCACAAACTCACACTCTCACTCTCTCTTTTATACAAAAAATCAAATTAATCTAAAACCCCCTCCCTGCCACACCCACACCCGACATTGCTCTTCTTCTTCTTCTTATTCCTCCTCTCATTATTTTCTCTCTTACACTCTCACTTTCTCTTCTTCACCATCGCCAGTCACCACCACTCCCTCTCCAACCTTCCGAAAGCAACCATTGAACCCTCAGCAATCGCCCAATGCCACCAGCTGACCACCGCACCAGTCACAGTCACGTAGTCTCCCTGGAATTGTAAGATCTGAAATAGATCCAGATCCAAACTCGACCCGACCCAACCTGACCTGACATTGAATTGATTTCTAATTTTTTGGGTGTGTTTTTTTCTCTTAAATTTGAAAAATAAATTCATTGCATTTGGTTGCTTGTGTATTTTTTGTGATGGAAATTGTTGAAAATTATTGGTTGTTTTGTGATGAAATTTGTTGGAAATTATTGAAATAAAAATTTTTGTAAATTATTGGAAATGAAAATTGTTTATGTATGTTTTTGTAATTGTTGAATTGAAATTATTGGAAATGAATTTGTGACGATTGAAATTGTTGGTTGTTGGAAATGAAATTGTTAGTTGTTGGAAGGGAAAATTTTGGAAATTTGGAAATAGAAATTGTTTATATATGTTTTGTGATGTTTGAAACTTTAAATTGAAATTGTTCAAAATTGTTGGAAATGGACTTGTTGAAAATTATTGGGAATGGAAATTGTTTGAGATGGAAATTGTTTATGTATGTTTTGTAATGGTTGAATTGAAATTGTTGGAAAAAGTTAGAAATGAAATTGTTGAAAATTGTTGAAATTAAGAAATGAAAAATGTTAGAAATTGTTGAAAATGCAAATTGTTTATATATTTTTCATTATTTTGTGAACTGTGAATTTGTGATGGTTGAAATTGTTGGTTGTTAGAAATGAAATTGTTGTTTGTTAGGAATGAAATTGTTGGAAATTTGGAAATAAAAATTGTTTATGTATGTTTTGTGATGTTTGAAACTTTGAAGTGAAATTGTTCAAATTGTTGGAAATGGAATTGTTAAAATTTATTGGGAATGGAAAATGTTGGAAATGAAAATTGTTTATGTGTGTTTTGTAATGGTTGAATTGAAATTGTTGGGAAATGTTAGAAATGAAATTGTTAGAAATTGTTGAAAATAAGAAATGAAATTTGTTAGAAATTGTTGAAAATGCAAATTGTTTATGCATATTTCATTATTTTGTGAGTTGTGAATTTGTGATGGTTGAAATTGTTGGTTGTTGGAAATGAAGTTGTTGGTTGTTAGAAATGAAATTTTTGGAAATTTGGAAATGGAAATTTTTTTGTATGTTTTGTGATGTTTGAATCTTTAAATTGAAATTGTTCAAAATTGTTGGAAATGGAATTATTGAAAATTATTAGGAATGAAAAATGTTGAAAATGGAAATTGTTTATGTATGTTTTGTAATGGTTGAATTGAATAGTTAGAAACTGTTAGAAATGAAATTGTTGGAAAATGTTGAAATTAAGAAATGAAAATTGTTATAAATTGTTGAAAATGAAAATTGTTTATATATATTTCATTATTTTATTAATTATGAATTTGTGATGGTTGAAATTGTTAGTTGCTGGATTTTGTATATGTTTTGTGATTACATAAATCATACCCTTCAACTTGAACTTCATCTTTGAAACTTTGAATTGAAATTGTTCAAATTTGCTGGAAATGGAAATTTCTTATGTATTTTTTGTGATTGTTTGAAATGGAAATTGTTTATGTATGTTTTATGTAATTATTTTTTTGAATAATTGAATTATTAGTTTTTGACTTATGGTGAATTGTGCTCGATGAAATTGAATTGTGTATGATGTATGAGTCATATTATATAAGATGGACATGCGTACGGTGTAATGAAATTATTTGTTCTTTATTTTGATATATGCATTCATTTATTTTATAGATAAATGGAAGGAAGTTCAAGTACTCCTTATCAAACCACTTCAGGAAGATACAATGATCCAACTTAGGCTCATTTTGCATTGGTTCCCGGTATAAGGAACCATAATATTTTCTTATTTTATAATAAACATTTGAAAGGTGGAGGAATAACCCGATTAGAGAAGCATTTAGTTGGGGTTAAAGGAGATGTGGAACCCTGTAAAAAAGTAAGTCCTGATGTGAAATGACAGATGAAAACTTTGTTTGAAGAATATCAGCATGAGAAAGAACGATGGGAAAGGTTGAATTTTGAAATTGGTAATGGAACTTCATTTACTGGTTTTCGTGATGATTGTGAAAATGTTGAAGGTAGTAATGGTAGTGGTAGTGGTAGTACCAGTGTTCCATCCCAGGCCTAGCAAGAAGATAATGTTACACTTGCACCTAATGCTAAGAAAAGAAGAAGGCAAGTGACTAGTTTTTTTACACCACAAACAACTCCTGGAGCCCAAGCTTCAATTTGTAGTGTAATGCAATCAAGAGATACGGCTCATAATGTTGATAAGGCAGTAGCCAGATGGTGGTATGATACAGTTTCATCATTCAATGCTTCCCACTCTTAGTATTATCAGCCTATGGTGGATGCAATAGCCTCTTATAATCCAGGATACAAAGCTCCTTTGATTGATGACTTAAGAGGTAAACTTTTGAGTTGCTCATTTTCTAAAATTAAAAGTTATTTGGCTGAAAAAATAGTGAATTAGGCTACTTTTGGGTGTTCAATTATGTGTGATGGTTAGAAAATAGGAAACAAGAGCTTATTATTAATTTTTTAGTTTATTCTGCAAATGGCTTAATGTTTTTGAAGTTTGTTAATGCATCTAGCCTTATTAGAAATACTGATACTTTATTTGAGATATTTGATGAAATTATGAATGAAGTGGGGCTAGAAAACATTATTCAGTTCATTACTGACAATGATTCTGCTTATAAAACAGCAAGAAGAAGGTTAAAAATTAGGTGTAATTCTTTTTTTAGACTCCTTGTGCTACACATTGTATTAACCTAATGCTGGAGAATATAACAAATCCTAAGATTTTTCTATTATTGATGAGACTACGCAGAAAGCTAAAAAGGTGACCAAGTTCATCTATAATCGTGCATGGGTTTTTAATTTAATGAGAAAGGAATTTACCAGTGGTAGGAATTTGTGTCATCCTGGTGTGACAAGATTTGCAACAAATTTCTTATCACTTTAATCTTTTGTTTCGATGAAGAAAGAGTTAAGAAAAATATTTACAAGTAATAAGGGTTATATCTTAGTATGCTAGGTCTAATGCTAGATTGGAGGTTTCCAGCATTATACTAGAAGTTAGAGAATTTTATTCTCAATGTCAATTTGTTATCCGAGTTTGTGAGCCTTTGGTGAGGGTGCTTCGCTTGGCTGATAGTGAAGAAAAGCCAGCAATAGGATTTTTTATGTCATGGAAAGAGCAAAGGAAGCGATCAAGGCCAATATGAAACATAGGCCTTCTTTGTACACACTGTATCTTGCAATCATCAATGAGAGATAAGAAAGACAACTTTCTTCTCCTTTGTTTATAGCTGAGGCATTTTTAAATCCTAGTGTATATTTCAGACCGGATTTTACAAAGAAAGCTAAAGTTAGTAAAGAAATGCTATTCACTATTACAACTATTGTTAAACATGAAATGATGCAAGATCTTTTAAGCTTGCAAATAAAGCATTATAAGCTATCTTCTGGAGATTTTGGATTGCCGATTGCTATTAGACCAAGAGCAAACTTTCTCCAGGTATTAGCTATTTCTTTTTTCTTATTTTTTGAAAATTAATTATCACTTTATTTTGTTTGTAATGCTGCTTTTTTTAGCTTACGATTTACATTTTCTTGGAGTTAACTGGCGTTCTAGAATTGCAAAGGTTCGCAATTCAGATTTTAAGTCAATGTGTGAGTGCAACAGGCTGTGAATAGAACTAGAACACATTTGAATTCATCCATTCCAAGAAAAAGAATAGATTGGAGCACAAGAGATTGAATGACTTGATATTTGTTCATTACAATTTAAAGCTTCAGGAAAGGTATGTTATTATCATTATTAATTTCGATATAATTTCTTATAATTTTCTAATAATTAAATTTTATTGTTTACTAGGAGTCTTAATAGCACAAGTAGTTCAATATATCCAATTTCTATTGATAATATCGATCTTTTAGTTGATTGGGCTTCTAAGGAGCCGAATTTGATATATATGAATGACTTGAAAGATAATCTTAGTTGGGAAAGTATTGATATGTCATTTGGTGTATTGAATTTGAATGATGATGGTGATGAGGCTCCTCTCAATAATGAGGATTTTGTACCAAATGATAACTAAAGTCAGTATAGTTATAGCGGGTATCCTTCCGTAGACAATTGAATGAAGTTCCAGGTTTTTTTTCCTCTTCTTTTAATTTTACTTATATTTGATGTATATGTTAAATTCTATATATATAATATAATTGTAAATGTTTTTATTATAGGTTTTACTTCTACTTGGTTAGTTCCTTATCACGAACTTTTGTGGTAAATTGTACTAATTTGAAAGTTAAGAATACTTATTATTCTTTTTATTAGATGTTTTGAACTTTTGATGTAATTATTATTTATTATATGATGAAATTGTAATATTTTAAATACTTTGTATTATTCTTAATTTTATATTTGTATAATGATAATTGTCTTTTTTCACATTAATTGTGATTATTATTTATATGTGAAATATTTGAAAATTCTTGTTATTTCGTATTAATTGTAGTTATTATTTATTATTATGATTTTTAGAAACATAGTTGATTTAAACTTATAAAGTATACAATACAACTATACAATATGACAATGGACTATTTTGTAATTTCTAAAAAAATTCAGGGACTATTTCATAAATTTAAAAAATTACCTAAAACGGTACCCAGTATTGATTAGTACCAGTACAGTACCATACCAAAACTCAATCTGGTACCAAGTCCAGTATGGTATTCACAAAATTGCCTATGTATACTGGAACGAAACTTGATAAGGATGAAGAAGGCAAGGCTACGAATGAGACAAAGTACAGAGGAACGATTAGGTCACTTCTATATCTTACAAGCTCAAAACTAAATATTATGCTTAGTGTGTGTCTTCTCATATGCTTTCAATCAAATCCAAAGAGGATCTTCAAGCAGTAAAGAGGATCTTTTGCTATCTTCATGGAACTATGGACTTTAGATTATAGTATCTAAAAATTGATTCTTTTAATATAGTTGGATTTTGTGATGCAGATTATGCAGGTGATAAAGTTGACAGGAAAAACACAAGTGGTCACTGCTAATTTCTTGGAGGATGTCCAGTTTCTTGGTTTTGCAAAAAACAAAATTGCATAGTGCTTTCGACAGCTAAAACAGAACATATAGCAGCTACCAACTGTTGTACTCAAATCTGATGGATGAAGCATCAACTCTAAGATTTTTCTCTAAACTTTAATCATATTCCTATATTATGTGATAATACTAGTACAATAAATCTTTCTAAAAATCTTATGAATCATTTTAGGATTAAGCATATAGAAATCAAACATCATTTTTTTTAGAGAATAGGTTTTAGAAGGAACCATTGATCTTTTGCATGATAATACTGAAAATCAAGTAGCTGATATCTTCACTAAGCCATTTTCTGAAGAAAGATTTTGTGTGTTAAGAAAAGAGCTTGGTATATTTAGACTATCTGATATTATTTCTGTATAAATTTTCTATGTTATTTCTTTTTATAGGCATTAGCAGGCTCCTTCTAATTTGATTCTTCAATAGGCTCCTCTTAGTTTAATAGAGTATACTACATATGTCTTAAAAAGGTAGTTATTTAATAACGTCATTTCAACTTTTGAAATGTGAGGCCAGATCGACAACTTGCAAAACCAAATTCTTGACATGCAACTTTTACTTCAAAATTTTTTTGAATCTCTTAAATAACTTTGTTTCTATTTTTTACCTAGATAATTATAACATACTAGTGATGTCTTTTGACTTTTTAAATTCTTTCGTTTTTATTTTTGATAATGACAAAGGGGGAGAGTTAATAATATACTTGCATATGTGATATATTTTCAATGACTTATTTGCCTTGATGATTTTTTAATGATATGTGATATGTTTTACTAACTAACTGAATCTGTGAAGTTTAAATATGTGATATGCTTGCAATGATAGGATCCTTTCTTTAAAGGTCATAAGAAATGCTCCTTCTAATCATGAAGGCTCCTATAATTGTGAGTAAGAACATATAAAGTTTACAGATATCTTTCGAAATTCTTTATTATTATTTGAATTTTGAAAATATATCTATTATTGTTTGTCATCATCAAAAAGGGAGAGATTGTTAGCCCAAGGTTTATATTTAACGATTTTGATGATAACTATATAATATTTCAAAATTCAAATTTGATTTATTTCCTTGTATAAGCAACTATATAATTCTTAAAAGGAAATAAAATCTTAGGATAATTGCTTCCTTTCTTACAGGAACCTCCTTTATAAACTTAACTAATTAGAAATAAGTTCATAACATCTAGAAGGATCTTACTAATTCGAATAATTAGCTTCGGAAGTTTTGATACAACTTTTATCTTAACGTCTAAATATCGAAGATTTCAGCAGAGATGATATCGAAGATTGGTTAGATATAAAGTCAACTCATAATAGAAATAAAGCAACGACTAGTTAGCAAAATGTCTACTTAAAAAAGAGTCACTACATTTGTGAAACACACAGACTTATGAAATACTTCAGCAACATCAATATTCTTAAAAGTTATATCAAACTCCTTGTGCCTTAGAAAGTGAAAACACTCTATCGAGAGAGATATTATTATTCCTTGAGAGCTTATACTGAGCTTAACTTATATTTATTTTTGAGAGCTTGTAAAGGCTTGTTAAACACTTTAAGTGTGGAAGGTTGGAGAACCTTGAAATATATGTACTTTTGAGCTTGGAGAGGCTCGTCAAATTTAATACTTGGATTCTTATAATGAAATAATCAAGTTAGATACTTAGGGACTGGATGTAGGCTTCTTTATTAGCTGAACCAGTATAAATCATCGCATTATAAGTTTGTGTCTTTAAGAGGTTCCTTTGATTTTACAATAGGCTCATTCTATTTTTATATCGCAAGATATTCCTTTTGTTTTTGAAACAATTAACAAGCTCTTTTCTTTTTGAGCACTAGAAGTCTCCTATCAATTAACAGGCTCCTTTCTTTTTGAGCGCTAGCAGACTCCTATCAATTAATAAGCTCCTTACATTCTGAGTACTAGTATGCTCCTTTCAATTTACAAGCTCCTTTTATTTTTAAACAATTAATACGATCCTTTTGTTTTCAATGTTAACATAATCTTTTCAAAAGTTGATAGGACCCTTCTACCTATAGACTTATTTTGTTTAGCAGGATATTATCAATTTGAAAGTATCTTGGAATTTTTTTTACACATAATTCACCTCCTTTGCGTGTGTTTGCTTTATCATGTTAGACCATATGAATTGAGAAAGGGTATTATCACTATGACTCCTAGGCTCGTGAAATATTTCACTTATAAGCCTCATCAAAGTTACATTATGAGTTTTTAGCCTATATACTATCCTAGGGGTTTATTATGAAAAACATTGTCCATAAGAGATCAAACTTATGAAAAATGTAGTAAATACTTATATTATTCATACATCTACTAATTAATGATTCTAAGAATATTACAAACAACAACACAAAACCAAGACCTCCTTTGCATTCACACAAAACCCAAACCCAAATCCAAATAGTCATACTATTAAAACAGAACATATGATACAAAATAGTTGGATGACTTACCTGGATGGACAGACGGCCTTAAAGTACAAAGAAGAAGGACGAAGTTGGATACCTATCAATGCTCTTCAACACAAAATAGAGCTTACGAAAGCAACATTTTTATATTTAATATAATACAATTATTCAATAATTTTGTATTCGTATCTTTTACATGCAACACTGTAATCTTAATTTCACCAATTATATAGGTGCTTTTACAATGACATGCACGACTATAAAGCCAAAATTAAGGTTCAATTTGTCTCTTCTTCTAACCATAACCTTAACAAAGTCATGGATATAAACTATCCCAAAAAACGCAAAGTAAGGACTTAATGTATCCTATCTCTCCATATGACAAAGTAAGGACTTAATGTATCCTATCTCTCCGTATGTTCTTATTTTATTATGGATGCAAACCTCTTTGTAGTTTTATTTCATCATTTTTATACCACATATACTTAGTTCTTTGGTGTTATGTAGGGATTAACTGGGGTCTAAAGCAGTCTTTGGTGTTGTTTAGGGATTAACTGGGGTCTAAAGCAGTGGGTATTGACAGTCCAAATAAACGTAAACAACTCAAAAAACATGAAAAAATCGTCCAACATTAAAGCATTTGACACCAACAATGCAAGCACAACGTCGTAACCCAAGAATAAAGATTCAACGACTTACATTGACCGACGATTCACTAGAGATGATAGAATCAAAAAACAGAACACAGTGGACTCGTAAATGAAGTAGACAGAAGGACAACGAAAAAATAAAGAACATACGGGTGGGATAGGCTGACAAAATTTGGGGGGGTCAGGTTCTTTGGATTAAATAGAACCCAAAATGATGTCGTTCGTTTTAGCTTAATTATTTTTCATGTTGCAACATTTGGTGATGATTTCACAATTTTTTGCCAAATCTTAAATAGTTGATGAATATTTGGCTACCAATTTACAAAATCGTCACCAATACTAACATTTATATAGATTTTTATATTTTGCTAAAAATTTTTAATATATCATTTCTATAAATTAGTATAGAATTTATATATAATAAATACATCTTTGTGAGACCATATAAAATTCTAAAATCATATATATTAAAAGAGATTAATAAAAAAGTATAAATGACTTTTTTGTTAACTAAATTTATTGTTACACTTACAATCATTGTGAATAATATTAAATTTGATCTTTGAAATGACATTGTTGACAACTAAATTTATTTTTAGACTTACGGTAGATTGTGAATAATATTAAATTTTATGTTTAAGAGTATGATATTAATATTAATATTGATTTCCATTTTTTACTATATTGCACTTTATTTTTTAATTAAATTGCTATTAATATTATATATGGTAATTAATATATAGATAATAATTGTAACTAGTATAATGATTTATGAACTATTACATAATATATAATTTTCCCATATCTTACTTATGTAATATATTTTAATCATAATTCTACTCTTAGATATAATTTATATATTATATATAATTATGTTAGCCAAAGGTGAAGCCAAATGGTATTACCATTTGGCGACATGTTTTTGAATCCTCATCAAAGGGTATATTTCTTCCAACTTAATTGAAAATGATGTTGTTTAACTTAACAACAAACGACTTCACTTTCTACTAGATTATTAACACGAAAATGAAGTTGTCTTCATTTTTGTGCTAGCCATCGTATTTCTTAGTAATCTGTTGAAGAAGCATCATGTACTGTTTTGGTACATATTGTTCTTCTTTTTTATTTTTAAGAACCCTCCTTATTGTACTCTTTTTTTTTTGTGCTACATTTTAGAGTTTATGTGGGTTTTCTGTTCTGCAAATGGTGTATGGGTTCTTCTTTGTGTTTGTGTTTGGAAGATGGTGAATTGTGTTGAATGTGTATAAGTTGACAATTTTTCCACCTTCCATGCTTGTTTGAGGAAACCTTGTTAATTGTTTGATGAAAGGTCTGTTAGATAATCAAGGTTACTTCTACAACAGATGTTTATGCACATATTTACCATATGATTACTTTTATACCAAATCTGTACCACTTATAGTATAAACTCGTATCCATTATAAAGACTTTATTCCAACGTGTTATAAGGCTGTGATTAGACGTAACAATTAAAAGTCAAATGGTCAAAATTAGAAATATTAGCAAGGCATCAAAACATATATATAAGTAACAAATGTGTAAGTTCGAATATTTCATTTAACTCACTTGAGAATGGTTAATTACTTTATATTACTTTATATGAAGAATAATTCGCATCATATTAAGTTTTCTTGTTGCTACCTTTCTTACTTTTTCTTTTTTTATATACTTTTTTATGAATACATATACCAATAAACCAAAATTCTTTAAACCATAAAATAATAAGTAAGGATGTTTAAATGGAGAATTTGGATTGTAATATAATTATTAAATAAAAGAATAAGGTTATGGCTCGAAGGAGCTAAATAGGGATATAGAATTATGGTTGGTTTTTAAGTTAACACCTGTAAAGCAATGAAAGCCTTTTTCTTTCATTCTTATAGCTTTTTTTATTCTTATATATGCATATATTGATTAGGCGTTCAAATATTCCACGCAAGTTCTAGAGAAATATCCTAATATAACACAATACACTTCAAATAAAATACATATTGATTTGAGTGTTTCAATCTTTTATAGCTCAAAATCTTAAATTTTAATTGAAATCACTTCAACTTTGCACGATGCCTTATCATTTGATCATCAAAGTTTATAAAAGTAAATAATGCATGCTAATTTAGACATTTTTTTACTCTTATTCTTGAAAGACCAAATCTTTTAGTATACACACATTTCAATTTATTGAAAATATATCTTATGAAACTATATATATAATGGACTAGCTCAAAACTAACCAGCTAATTATGAAGATAAATTATAGCTAAACTTAAATTACATAAATGTTTACATTAGAGGATTCTGTAAGGGATGTTTATGTAAATAGAAGCAATCATATTTCGGAGCTGCAAGAGATGTTTATGCATCCCCTAAACATAGTCCATACACATTTAACATTTTCCACCTTATCATATGAAGTAGTCTCACTTAATAGATCACAAAATTAACATTGATAGAGTGTTGGAACATCCAAATAAGAAGTCTTCTATTGAATTTTCATAACAAAATTGTTATCATTAATTCATCGCAGAATGTCAACATGGTGACTAATTTTCGATGGTGGAAATGAGCTCCACTGAGAAGAATGTGGCAAAATTCTCCCTAATGAAGAGCAAATTGATGCAGAAGAAATCTTCTCATTAAATACTAATCACCCCTTACCTTCCATGGTCGATCTTCTTCTTCAAGATTTTTAGTATCATCCAAACTACCACTCTTTCTTTATTATTTATATCTCATTTTCTATTAGAAAGCTATTATATGAACATATAATTGTATATACTATACGTAAATAGATGGAAATGGAGGTGGTGGTGATGTACTATAGTTTATATAGGATTAGGAAAATTGGTTGTTTTGGAACAATGGTTACTTGTAAAAGCTATGTCTGCTCATTGTGACAATGATGGAGTTTATCAGTCGGATATGCATATGTTCAAATTTGGGTTCCTAATACTATTTGATTTAGCTTTGATTGTTCTATATTATTTGCTTATTAGGTGAATTACAAGGTACGTGTGGTCATCTAATACCGTCATCCAACTGCATCTGGGAAGTCTTTCACTGTATCCTCTGCAAATTTAGTTAAAGCAAAGAAGTTGTTGAAAGAGGGTGTCTGTTGGATCCCGCTTTTAGGATTTTATTAATTTATTTTATTAATTTATTTTATTAAATTATCTAGATGAAAATAAATTAGAATTTATGAATTAGGAATCTTTGGAGTCTAATAAGGTATATTTTTTAATTTTGTATGGTGGTATGGATTAAAAGAAGTAATTAAAATTAAGTGAAGGAGTTAATAGGAATTTCCTAATAAAGA
>JAOQMS010000179.1:10911688-10923586 GCA_027563885.1 Erythroxylum longipes
TTGTGTATTAATTATTTTTATTAAATTATTTATTTTTGAACAATTAAATTTTATGTCTATATTTGTTCTACGATCCCGCCACGAATTTTCCTTGCCTAATCTCAAATTAAATTTGTATTTTATTTTAGTGCAATGTTTTCAAAATACATGTTTACAATAAATTCAAATAAACTCCCAATGGTGACACGTAGTCGCCATAAAATCCATATGGGGGACCCGGGACCAACATTTTTTTTATCAGAGCAAGTAGAGTCTAACAGTGTCAATAAAGCAAACCCTAAGGGAAGATCTTTAACTGTCTCATGATGGCTTGGAACATGCAAGGAGCCTTCTTGGGAATCCAAACATTAGGAACCCCTTTGCCGTTTCTACATATATCATTATAGTATATCACTTACCATATTTCAATATTTATATGTATTATTTTTTATTTTTAATAAATATTAATGATTAAAAATAGTAGTCAACTTAAATTTATGATATGTTGATCTTATTAACATTAAAATTTTAGGTATGACTATCTTTTTATGTACAAAAAATATTTACTTTTCAAAATTTAAATTACCTACCATGTATTTTTCAATGTTTAAAACTTTGAAAACATTTTACAAGAAATTTTAATACGAATGGAGGTGTAGTATTATATACAATAGGCATCATTAAAGAATGATTTCTGTATAAATCCATAGATTTAAACAAATTTATAGAGTTTGAATGTGTTAGCTATTTAAACGAATTTATAAAGAAGGTAAATGAAAAAAAAATGAAAATCATATTAATGTCAATTATAATTAACCTTAGGATTATTAAGTACACTTAGCACTAAAAAATTATTTTTAGACATTATTATTTTTAAGAATACTATCACACACAAAAATTCATCAAATTTTCCCTAAGAAATACATAATATATACAATATTTAACATCAACTTTTGGCGACAATTTCATAATTAGTCACCAAAAGCAAAACTTTTGTGACAATTTAGAGAATGGTCGCCAAAGGCTCGTCATCTGGTGAGGAAATTTTTAAGCCATTGAAAAATGTACTTATTTAGTGACGATATGCAAAAATGTCGTAAAAGGTTGAACTTATAGCGACAAATTGGTAAATTATCGCTAAAGAAAAACGTAGCCAAAAGTCGGCTTTGTTGTAGTGATTAGTGAGACTTCAAATCTTTATAAGATCATTTGACAATTAAAGAAATAGGACAATATTTTATTTGAGGTGTTCAAAAATTATCATATTGCCTTCTTTTCCATTAATATAAATTAAAGAATATTTGATAATTTAAAAATCACCTCAGTTTATGATCTAATATTAATATAATTCAAGCTACTAAGACTTTTTTTATTAGATAATTTAGTATCATTATTAAGAGTGAATAATTTTTATAACTAATATCTTATTTTAAATGAGTATAAGAATATCATAATTTAATACATTTAAAATTTTGAATTACTAATAATAGTAATTCTTTTTATTCCTTTAATTTAAAAATATTCGATTTTATTATTTAGTACTTCTTTCTTATTTAATAAAATTTAAGTAAAATTAAGTGATAATCTTATTATATTTTTAACTACTAATTGGTTACAAAGACAAATCTTTTCAGTATTAAAATATTTATGTATAACTTCCCTTATAAATTTAAAAATTCAGTAGAAATTATTTAAAGGTGGCTTATATGAATCATATATGTCTAACATATCTCCTTTTATTGTAACATATCTCTCCAAAATATTTTCTCACACTTACATATTTAGTACACCATTTCTAATCCAAGACATTTTTTCTTATGGTCCAATAGTGACATGATCTTAGCCTTAAAGATTAACCTCATTCTCAGTGTCACATTTCATCTGATTTATAGTAGATAGAGGGAACTAATATCAAGTGTGGATCTCGTCTTAATTAGTCTTAGGTGTGGTGGCTTAGTAGATTAAAGAAGGCTCCTCTTTTTGTCTTTAGTTGAGCATAAGTTCCTCTCTCTACTATCTTTCCATCTTCAACAAAGGCAATGGAATGGAGTTTTCGAAACGTGTTAAGACGATGAGCTACCACAATTGTGGTTCTTCCAACCATAATCTTGTCTAAGGCTTCTTGTACGACTTGCTCTGATTGCACGTCAAGTGCACTCGTTGCCTCGTCTAATAGTAGGATTACTGGATCCCGTAGTATAGCTCTTGCAATTGCTATTCTTTGCTTTTGTCCTCCAGACAACTGGACCCCTCTTTCACCACATTCTGTTTCATACCCATCTTTCATTGACCTACATTCCAAAATTTCTCACTTAATTATTATTATTATTATAAGAATCATCATAAAAAATTCACAAGTATAGACATCATACTTACGAGATAAATTCATGAGCATTAGCAGCTCTGGCAGCTTCCACCACCTCAGTTTCACCAGCATCAAGCTTCCCAAATTCAATATTCTGACGGATGCTACCTGAATATATGACTGGTTCTTGGCTAACAAGGGCAGTGTGCTTTCTGTACCAATGAACATCTAGTACCCTTATATCCACTCCATCTACTTTTAATGTCCCTTTCTCAACATCATAAAATCTCTGAATCAGTCCAATCACTGTTGATTTGCCGCATCCGCTTTTTCCTACAAGACCAATGCTTGTTCCCTCATTCACCTCCAAGCAAAATTGGCGTAACACTAAAGTGTTTGGACGACTCGGGTATGCAAAATCAACCTTCTTCATCTCTATCCTTCCTTCAATTTTCTTTAGTTTATTTTGATGTCCACCGTCTTCATACTAGGAATAATTAAGACGTTGTTAATGATTATTCAAAGATAGATACAACATCTGGGTAATTGCTATAACTTACATTGTAAGACGCTGGAATTAAGGACTGGCGGTCAAGAATATGGAATACAGATGTAATGGCAGCTGAACCTTTAGCTAAATCGGAAGTCATGCTTCCAGCTTCAGCTATGACCTTTCCAGTGCTCACTAAAATGAAAAAGGTTTTAAACACGTCTCCTGCTGATATCTCTCCTTTCTTCACTAGAACACCTCCATACCAAAAATCTAGAGCCCATGACATGAAAGTCAGACAATTTGCAGACCCCATACCGATTCCTGCTAGCCAAGCTTTTCTTCTTACCTCTTTTTTCGGTTCGTCTTGAGCATCATCAAAAAGTTGAAGTACTTTTCCCACACTCCCGAATGAAGTCACAATCTTGTGATTATAGACTGCTTCAGCTGCAATTTGAGTGCTTTGATTTTGTGCCTTGACAAATTTTGTTGAAAGGCTAGAAAGCAAAACCTTCCGTGTATAGAAACATAGGATTGTGAGTGGTTGAACTGCAATCATAAGAAGTGCTAGCTTCCAAGCCACTACTAATCCCATAATCATAGCAATCGTCACCCCAGAAGTAGTTTGAACCAACAAGGAAACTCGGTCTGCAACAAGAGTTTTAGCCATGGAGGCTTCATTGCTCAATCTTGAACATAAAGCTCCGCTCGAATTATGTTCTTCATCAAACCAGGCAGCCTCGAATGTCAATATCTTCTCCAACATTCTCATCCTGATTCTCTTGGTTAATCTCTCACCCATATAAGCAAAATTGTAGTGTTGAACCACATTCAAAACCATTGAAATCAAGGATAGTGAGCAAAAGACTAAAGAGTAAGTTTGTATTCGAGCGAGCATCTCATCATGGCTTGGAGCAAAGAAAGCTGCAATCATACCGCCAATGGTTAAAGCATAGATCGGTTGAACGGCACCAGATGCTACAGCTGAGAGACTTCCTATCAGGGCTTGCTTCCATTCTAGTGCATTTAAAGACAGGAGCTGATAGAAAGAAGGAGCAGGGTGAGATTTGGGCTTTGGACTAGCAACTGCTAATGGTGAAGGACAAATTCCTGGACTTGATCTTCCTGTACTTAGTTGCCCGGCGCTACTTCTTGTTATTGAAGATATACGTGTGTCAGAATTGTTCAGTTCTTGGTCATCACAACTGAATTGTCGCTGCATTTTAGCAAGTTTTGAATAGTGCCCACCTTTCCTGTTAATTAGATCATTATGTGAACCTATTTCAACGATGGAACTGTTGCTAATGACTGCAATGAGGTCTGCATTTCGAACTGTAGACAGCTTGTGAGCTACCACCTAGTAATTGGAAAATTTTACAGCAGTTATAATTAAGCACTAGTTAAATTTAGTAGGAATCTGAGTAAAAAGCGTACCAATGTTGTCCTTCCCATAGAGGCTTGATCAAGTGCATTTTGAACTAGTGTTTCTGATTCAGAATCAAGAGCACTTGTCGCTTCGTCAAGAAGGAGAATTACAGGGTTTTTAATGATCGCTCTAGCAATGGCAATTCGCTGCTTTTGTCCTCCTGACAAGAATGCTCCTCGTTCTCCAACCTATTAAAAAAAAAAAAGAAGTTAAGAAAATGGATGAGCAGATATGCTTAAACATTTAAGCAAGTAATATAAAATTATAAAATTCAATGATAATAGAGATAAATAAAGAATACATGTTGAGCTCAATTACCTTTGTTTCATATCCCTCTGGAAGTTGTCTGACGAAGTTGTGAGCATTTGCAGCCATAGCTGCAGTAGTGACTTCCTCCATAGTGGCACCAATCTTCCCAAACATGATATTCTCTTTAATTGATGTACCGAACAATGCATGCTCTTGGCTGACGAATCCCATTTTACTTCTCATCCATTTCAAGTTAAGTATTTTTATGTCAACACCGTCAATCTTCACGCTCCCACCTTCTACATCATAAAATCGTTGAACCAAAGCAATTGCAGTAGACTTTCCACATCCACTTGCTCCAACTAGGGCAACAGTTTTTCCTGCTTCAACTTTTAAAGTCAAGTCTTTAAGAACAGTACAATCTGGACGAGAAGGATATGTAAAGTTGACATGGTCAAAATCTATTTCTCCTCTAATTTTGTCAAGTGTCACTCCGTTTGTATCCTCACTGTCGATTCTTGGAATTCGATCGATCCTGTTGAATATACGAGAGGCAGCTACAGAAGCTTCTGTGAAGTACTTCAAATCTGGAAGTGCCATTCCAAGAGATCTGCATGTCATATAACATTCATATATATTTGATCTTGATTAAAACCAGTGATTACATTGGAAATGATTATTTTTTAGAGAGTTTTGCTATTTATATATTAGAAAAATAGGAATCTTGCTTATTAGAAATAAAAGGGACAATATTTAAATTACACTTTAGTCCTCAACATTTAGTTTTTTGTGCAATTAATTACCAAAAAAAGAGCAAAGCTTATAAAGACATAATATAAACGATATGTTATATCATGTCGATAAGATATTGATATTCGAATTTTAATTAAGTATGTATCAAAAGGGGTTTTTAAAAACTAAATAGAGACATAAAATTCACAAAGGTATACACATAAATGTAATTTAATTGCAATTTTTCAAATTATATTGCATGCTACTACAATCATCATCGAAGCCAATATAAATATAATTGCTGTTATTGCAAGTCAATTATAATTGTGAAGGTAATTCAAAATTCTGTATGCAAAAGTTTTTAATCATAAAACATAAACAAATGAACTTTAATGAAGGCCCACAACTATATTTTAAGAAAAATGAACGACTAGTAACTTTGGATCGACGCAGGTTTCATGACTGTTGTAGTTATGTAGACTAGATATAACAAGTCCTTGACTTCAATTAGAGCATTTTTGCTAGTGAGGATCCAAGGATATATTGGCATTTCCAAAAAAGTTCTAAGATAAGGATTGGTTTCTCTGTGAGGTGAAGAAAGTTGGCCCAGTAGCCCGCGAGTTCTTCAGATATGCAGGGGAATGAACAGATGCACAATACATTCAAAAGCTACTAAAGCGCCAGTTTTGAAATCCACCTATAGCTATAATCAAAGTCTATTTTTTTGCTTTAATTATTATTTTCTTCTATAATATTTTTAGCTATTATATGATCTTCTTTCATCCATTTTTATTTAAAATAACTTAATATTTAAATTTTAATTATGAATAGATGGTTTAAAGAAATATAATCAAATTAATTGTATAAAGCTAAATAATATTATTTTTAAAAAATAAAATTTAAAATATATAGGTTAAAATAAAAAATCAAATATAGAAAGATAGAATCTAGTTATTTTAAAAAAAAAACAATAGCCCTAAAAGATACATTAATGACACAGTTACCTTAACTTGATATTTAGTTCCCATGAAATAAAGATCTAGCAAGGACTTGACAATTTAGTGGAAGGAATTAGAATAAAGTGTTCCATTCAGACATGACTAGAAAGCTGAATCAGGAGACAATTACTGTAAATGAACTTTGAAGACGAAAAAGGAGGCACGTGTAAGCTTTATCATTAAATACTTACACATTAAAAAAAATTTTAATTACTTTCACATTTGCCATATATAGGCCATCAAAGTTAAAGCTGGAAAGAAAATCTATGATTGCAATCAAGTAAAAGGAATTCTCTCGACGACGGCTTTAGTAGGAAAGGAGAAAGAAGCAAAGAGCTTATGAAGTTCGAGAATGGTAGGTAGCGAAATTCAGCATGTATTGTATGGTGAATTATCAAAATCTGCAGATATGGTAATGAAAATTGTCCATTCTCTTTCTACACTTAAATGCAATTAATGGAATATGAATGATTTGGAACATGAAAGTGAAATGAGAAGGAAACAACGAAAACGTACAGTCCACCCAAAATGAAGGAAATGCCAGCAGCATAAATTCGACCTCCACTTTCTCCTTTGTACAACACCAAATGACTTCCATACCAAGCGAGAAAAGCCCATATGGCAAAAGAAAGCCCTGTGCTCCCAACTGCAACACCTTTGGCTACGCCTTGCTTGATTCCCAGTTTTGTTGCTTTCTCCAAGATTGCTGAATATCTATCAAGAACCGTCTTCTCGGCAGTGAATGAATAGACAGTTTTAATGGAGCTGAGAGCTTGCTCAACTATGGTGTTTGCTTTGCCATACTCCTTGTGCGCCTTTTTGGACAGGTAGAGAAGGTATTTTCCGTAAATCATCCCTGGGATTATTAGGAGAAGTATAGTTGGAAAGGCCACCAGAGACAATCTCCACGAGAAGTAAGTGGAAAATGCAAGTCCGGAGATGAACACAGACATGTGCATCAAGAATATGGGCACCTGAGAAATAATCAAGCCGAATGATTTTAGATCAAGATAAATCAGTTCACATTAACAATATGCGACACAAATCGATTTTAGCTAGAGGGTGAAAATAACCAGACAGAGGTGTAAATGAAGAAACTTGAAAGAAACGAGCTTTGCAAATTCAACCAAGCATTATTTCTTTGTTGATACAACTGTTTCATATCTGATAACCAAAACATTCTCAGACTGGGGCTCTGATAGTTTTTCTAATAATCTTTACCTTTTCACTTAGTACTTCTTGTATGAGAGATGTATCTTTGGATATACTGTCGACGATTTCTGAAGTAGTTGCTTCTTGTGAATCGAAAAACCCAACTTCTTGTCTAAGGACGGCTTCCAAGTACTTGTACCGGATCTTCAGAACCTGTCGCTCACTGGTTTTACTCCAACAGTAACCCTCTGCAAGCATGATCAAGCTATGATTTAGCCTGTAAAATAGGAGCTATTTCATAGCTTCCCAATCTATGCAAATATTATTTAGTTTTGTTCCAGGACAGCTTAATCCAGAGTTACTTTCAGATGAGGCAAAAGCAGTTTCTCAAATTTAGGGCATCCCATAGTTCTACAAAATGACCTGGTTTCCTAGATCGTTGCTGGTGGCTCCTTATCTCACCACCCTTTACTCTTGGATGCCATTTTAAATTAATAAGAAAGCACAACAGATTCAGTTTTGCACTACTTGTCCTTAGGAAGCAAAACTAGCCAGTTGAGAGTATAGATTTATGGTCATGGATAACCGAGATTTACCCATAAAAGCCACCACCAAGACTGCTAATCCCAAGTAGACGAAGTATAAACTGCACTGTTGACAAACCAGAAACCGAGAAATGTATGCTGAGATACTTATCATTTATTGAAGAAAAAACAGGTAGAAGAGAAAAGGACTGTTTTTGAGTGTGTACACTGGCTGTCAGTGCTCACCTTTTCGACCTCAGCCATGAAATTCCCGTGATTTTGTTGGGACTTACCGTAACCCAAGCTATTCATTAGGCGGCTAGCAAATACCAGTAACCAGTTGGTTGACATACCATCTCCAATAGCTCCAACAGTACCCAACAGCATAAGCAATATATCAACCCAATCTGCATATCTGAAAATTGTGGCTATAGATTTGCTTCCTTCAATTCTCATCTCGTTCTTGATCTTTTGAGAAGTAATTAAACTACCATGAATTTACACCTTTTGGCAGAGACCCTTGAAACTAGCTTTAGTAGCTATAGTAGCTGCATAAAGGGTCACAGCCTAGCAGGGCTCAAAGAGAATGGTTTAACTGAGAACATATATATCGACGAGCTGCTGTTGTAGTGACGTCCCATGAAACAACCTTAAGTTGTCATGATAGGCTTTTCGTGGGTTGGTTAAAGATATTGATTTAGTATTATTTTAAAGAAGTGATTGCTTTCTAATGCCACAAGCAAATATAGCCACATTTGCCTCACTGTTCTTAGCGAAAGATGATTATTATGACCGTACACCGTCCATTTGGCCATTGGTGTTTTAGGGCCCCTCCTCTTTGTTTTGTTGTTTTAACTGATAGCTTTGGTTTGTTTATTCCGAATCATGCGAGTTTCCCTTCAAAAGCATGACTTTGCTTGTCGGCTTTTCCATACACTTTGAAGTGGTTTACATTAGAATAGTCAGATGCATACTCTAACTTTGATCTTGTTTGTGCAATTAGCTTCAACTGAGAAGGGTTAATATATTTATATCTGCATTAGTTTTGCGCGTTACAATATTTTCGGTATTAGACCAATCAAGTTTACGTGATGATTGAAAGCTAATATCAGGATCATAAAACTACTCGCAACTTGCACATTATAATCTGTGATGATTGAAAAAAATTTCTGTGCATCTGAAGGAATTTCAGCATTAGCATTGCGAATTTAGCGACTTTGAACAACTTAGAAAGTGGACTTCATTATGCAAGTTTGTTAAAGATGTAAAAATTTATGTAGCAACTATAATGAATATTATGCATCTAAAGTGAACTATATTTGGGAGTGACGTGGGTGGTAAATGCAACATATAATTATAATTCCGACATATGTACTATTCATAATTACACTCATTAAAACATAATAACCCATAATCATAAAATTACTCGTAACTTACAATTCAAATTTTTGTTAAGACATAATTTAAAGTGACAGACTTTATCCTTGGTTTTTGATAAATGAAGCCAGCTCAAATATTACGGAGAAAATGAAAAGCAGAAAGGTTGGACACAAATATAATTGAATTCAGGACAGTATATGCCTTCTCGATCCGATCAGTATTAATTTAGTGATTTGTCTTGCTCAGAGATTATACATTCTGTCATCCCACTAGCTCCATAGCTGTATCCACTCGAGTCTCCAACCTATGAACCCTCCAATCGAATCAGCTAATATCCCTGGTATCTCTTCTTTCCTGCTTTTTCCCCCTGTTCTTTTGTTCTTTGTTCAATGATTTGTGCATCTAGGACAGTTAATTATACACAAAGGGCCCGTGACAGATCCTTCCCCTGGCTAGGATGCCATTTTCATGGAATACAAATAAATTTAGAGCAAGACAAACGATTAAAGAAGAGACAACTAAACCAACTTGTAATTGGCAGGCCTAATGGAGAGTTACCTACTTCTATGTCTTGTTTCTTTCTAAATCAGGAATCTTTCACACGATAGGAAACTTCAACTTTGGCTAGCTGTTGAAACTTCATAACCTATTGAGATGAATACACGAGGTCAAGGTTCAATAATCAATACGACGAAATACAAGATGATGCATAGGATATATATGATGATGTCTCGGTAGGTATGATTTATTGCTAGTAGAGCCGGTACTATTTTATTTACCTTAAATTACAGTATTTTATCTATCAAGCAATTAAATGTGGAATTATAACCCATTGCTCTCAAATAAATGCATGATATCACAAAAGAAATTTATCTTTTGCTAAATCAATTCAACAACCATTTATTGGCTTTAGCAAAAGTTGCAATTATGACTTTCACATTTTCCCGCATGTTAAGTAACAATTATTGGTTGCTTAGGCTATGTTTGGTTACATGGTTAATAATGGAATGAAATGGAATGTAATATTGTTCTATCGTTTAGGAGGTAACTTTATGATAGAATGGAATGGAATATGATGAAAGAGTAGGGTTTCACATTACATACTATTTTATCCTAAACAGTAAAAAAAAGTTACTTCCGATTTGAGGGTTTAGGATGAAATGTAAAATGATAAACAACATTTTATTATATTCTATTATGAACCCTTCTTTCAAACAACATTTCTCTATAATACATTATAAACTCTTTCATCCCTCCTAAACAATAATTTTCTAATATTACATCCTTTTATATTCTATTTTATTATAAATCATTTCATTTCATTCCATTTTATTGAAAATCTTACGTCCAATCAAACATAACCTTAATTAAAACCTTAGAGATGACACGATGAAGTGAATGTAATTTAGAAGGATATTGTGATTCTTTAGGGCATTCACTGTTGTTCAATTTGACAATAAATTATATTTGAAAATTAATCAGACAAATAGATGCCTATAGTTCTGGTGTTCTATTCCTCACATATTAGTCACGTGCACTATCTAGATATTGGATTAAGAAGTGTTTCAATTCGGAATATTAGAAGCATAGGAAATAGGAGAAAGCATCGTATTCTCTATTTTTCATCACTTTCATCTGATATTGTTCCAAGCTTTATTCTTCTAAGTGTCAAGGAAAAACAGATACCCTTCATGCATTGTCAATCAAAAAAGATTTTCTCCAGGTATGGAAAATGCAGGGATGGTGCCATATGTTGGACAATATAAGTTTTTCTAATTAAAAAAGATGTTAAAATCGCCTGTTCTTTGTAATCATTAAGTAGGTTGTTTCAGGAGAATCTCTGCTTAGTTGGAGTACACCTTGTGAAATTATGAATTATCTACCTCCTTGCCATTCTCCTTTTGCCTAAATTAAATATTAAAGTACTTGACTCATTTCACATTCTTTCCTATTTTTCATCACTCTTAATCTTTCAATTGATTTGAAAATTACGATAACCAAAGTTTTTCGTCACTCTTATTCTTTCAATTGATTTTGAAATTAAAGTTATCGATATTATCATCATCTTTTCAAATTATCTTTAGTTAAAATTTTTGGAGTCTTTATCTAATCATGATTTCTTTATGTCATTGGACTATCTATAAATCGTCAAGTACAGTTAAATATAAAGTTTCAAGAGTTCAAGAACATGACTTATCTATCCATAAATATATTTTCAACATGTCAAATTTCTTTCAAATGAGATAGTAGTCATAAAATTAGTCAAGTGAATATAATACTATGATTTAGTTCAATATCGAGAGTGATTATAGTAGTATTATCACTGCACTCAATCTTTCATTTTCTTTTTATTAGTTGCGTAGAGTAACTGTTCTTGCAATTATTCTACAACACTCCCTTGCCTGTTATCGCAGTGGGTTCACATAAAGGAATGGTAATAGGAATGAGAATGAATATACTGAAAAGCCGGTTGGTTCGCATAGGAGAATGGTAATAAGAATGTGAATGAATATACTAAGGAATGAGAATGAATATTATCATTATAATTATAATAGTTGGTTAAGAGGAAGGAATGATTACCATTATCATTGATAGTGGTTGGTTCGTAAAAAATATTAAGATTAAAATATTGTAATTCAATATTTAATTAATTACAATATTTT
>JAOQMS010000179.1:10930323-10942680 GCA_027563885.1 Erythroxylum longipes
GAAATTCAGTGGCAACCACGATGACGAAACTCTCAATGGTCTCACAAATTTGAGCAAATCGACCAGGCAAAGAAGAGGACTTACTTAAGTTTGTGTTCTGGGGTTTAGTCCTCAACCTATAATAACATCTTAAGAAGGTCAAAAACAGAAAGAAACAAAATGGTTGGACCGTGACCAATTAAACAATTTGGTTAGAAATAGCAATGGGTCAGGCCTATAAGGTCCGAACTCGAGCCAGGCGTGAAGCCCAATCAGGCTATGGACGGTTCATTGACTGCTTCTGTCTATGGTTCTACTTAAAATTCGGAAATTGCTGTTACCAATTGTTTCTAAGACAGTTTCTGTCTTCAATTTGAAGCAGGCTGTAAGGATTCCTAAGGGAGATGAAAACAGTTTTGAGGATGTAAAAATGCGCCAAAAGTCTAAGAAGCTCCAAAAAACATACTCTGAAGAACTATTCTTATTAGATGCAGAAGAGTACAACTCAACCAAATATTTAAGTAACGGGAATGGATAAATGGAAGTTGTTTTAGGCTACTGTAATGAATGTTGTTAGGAGTAGGGCTCATCCATGAAATTAAACGATCAAATCATGGGGCTTCCCTTGGGGCAAACTGAAAGTTAAAAGCTTATCCGTTAGTTTACAAAGTCTAAGACACAGGAATTCTTCCAAGACCAAAAAAAAAAAGGTGTAGGGCACAGAGATACTGGTATTGCTTCATCCATGAAACCGTACAATTCTGCCATACTTGAGGTTACGCTTTTTGCAAAACAGTATAAGATCACCAGTCAGAGGCAAAAATTTAAACTTTTTCCTTTCCCTATTTCAGCTTTCGTAAAAAGCATTTCATCGAGTACCTACCGTGCTATAAGAAAAACATTTGCCGGTAACTAGCACGAAACAAATAACAAAGAAGTTAATCTGATGGAGATAATACATATGGGTTAGTTCATAACTTGACCCATATGAAAACAATTAGTCAGCCCAAACAAAAGGACAATCAGTCAGCCCAAACAAAAGACAAACCCCAAGCCTACAGTATTGCTTCCAGAGGATTCCAGCTGGCTGACTTTACACCTGCACAACATACACGTACATAACAAATAGCAGCTGTCATGTTATTTTGTCAGAATCAGTTATAAATCTTAGCCATTGAACCATAACAAATTTAGATCAAAGGATAGAAACCATTACACCTCTGTATAAATTTACTGTGCTCATTACAATAAAAGGTCTTGTCGTCAGATACATAAAACATTCTCAATTCTTTACATGGTATCAGAGCTATTCACTGACTAATCGTCTAAATACTGCAATGGCTTCCTCTTCAACAACAGACACCAGTAACCCCATTTCTCCATCCTCTACTTCTCTTGATTTTTTAGCTCTTGCCAAGACACTTAATTTCAATATACCATTAAAGCTTGATCAAACCAACTATTTGAACTAGCGTCCTCAAATATTGGCTGCTATACACGCCCTAGATCTAGAGATGTATATCTCCTCCGATCATGAATGTCCTCCAGCCTTGATTCCTTCTCCTTCTCATGACACCTCTGCAGAGCCTGTTTTCATCTCCAATCCTGCATACAAGTCATGGACAAGAGTAGATCAACTTCTGCTGTGCTGGTTGCTCACTACTATTGGTGAGTCAGTAATTGGCCAAGTAAATCACGCAAGCTCTTCCAAAGAGCTTTGGCAAATTTTAATACGTCTATATGCGCAAACCTCCCTTGTCAAGGTTTTGCAGCTCAAACAAAGGCTATCTTCTCTACAAAAAGGAGCCTCTACTATTTCTGATTACATTCAACAAGTTAAGTCTATAGGTGACTCTCTCAAGGTGGCAGGGCATGCTGTTTCAGAACAAGAATTAATCCTAAGTGCTCTCAGTGGTTTAGGCAGTGAGTATGACCCGGTGGTGGTTATGTTAACAAACTCTATGGCTCTATCATCTCTTCAGGATGTTCTCTATACTCTCATGATGCATGAAACCAGACTTAAGCAACAACATGCTCATTCTCAAATCTCACTGACAAATACTACCGTCAACATGGCAACTTACTCTCAGCACTCCAGTCGTGCTCCTACTGGTGGTCGAGGACCCTATCGTGGCAGGGGAAATAGAGGACGAGGGGGTAGATCTCACAAAATTTCTAGTCAACTTTGCAACAAACTAGGACATAATGCTCTAAAGTGTTACAAACGATTTGACACTAATTGGCAAGGTCACCGACCCTACAATCCTACTCTGCAGTCCAATCATCCTGCTCAACAAGCCTACATTGCTCATCAGTCCACCTCACACAGCCCCTCGGATGCTCCCTCTAATCCCACTTGGTTTGTTGACAGTGGTGCTACCAACCACGTCACAGCTGATCTTTCCAATCTCACTATTCAGAATGCTTACATAGGCAAAGAACAACTAGCAGTTGGTAATGGTTCTAAACTTCCCATATCACATATTGGTTCATCCTATCTATCTCCATCATCCACTTCTCCTATCAAGTTAAACAACATTCTTCATGTTCCTCAAATAACCAAAAATCTATTGAGCATTTCTCAATTAACAAAGGATAATAAAATCATCATTGAGTTTAACGATTCTTGTTGTGTTTTTAAGGACAAAACTACAGAGAGGACTCTACTTAAGGGACTGCTCCAGAATGGCCTGTACAGTCTTAAACCAGAATCTACTCAAAGATGGCTAGTACAACCTTCATTCTCTACTTTCTTTTCTGCATTATTAACTGAATCAAGTGTAAATGAGTGGCATGCTCGTTTAGGGCATCCAAATGCTACTGTATTGAAACACATCTTAAAGTCAATGAATTACAATTTTCAGTCTCCTAATTCTTCTTTACAATTTTGTGATTCATGTCAATATGGCAAACAACACAAACTACCTTTTCAGACACATGCAATTTCTGTAACGAAACCTCTAGAAATAGTTTACACAGATGTTTGGGACCTAGTCCTTTCCCTTCTACAAATGGACATAGGTACTATCTTATATTTGTTGATGCCTTTTCTAGATTCATTTAGTTGTATCCCCTAAAACAAAAATCAGAAACCATGGCAGCATTCATTCAATTTAAAACATTTGTTGAACTACAGCTGAATCATAAAATTAAGGCCTTACATAGTGACATGGGAGGGGAATTTACAGTTTTAAAACCATTTCTTGCTGCACATGGAATCCAAACAAGCTTCAGCTGTCCTTATACCCATCAGCAAAATGGGATTCCAAAAAGAAAACATAGGCATGTGACTAAAACTGGACTCACTTTACTTTCTCATGCCAACTTACCTCTAAAGTTTTGGTTAGAAGCTTTTCAAATAGCTACCTACCTTATCAATCATCTTCCTACCCCTGTGTTAGGTTATAAATCACCATTTCAGAAGTTATTTAACAAACTGCCCTCATACACTCATCTCAAAATCCTCGGTTGTGCTTGTTTCCCATTTCTCCGATTCTATAATAACCATAAGTTTGGATACCACACCAACAAATGTATTTTTCTTGGATATAGTCCCATTCACAAAGGTTACAAATGCTTACACCCTATAGGCCACATTTACATCTCTGGACATGTCACCTTTAATGAAACAGAGTTCCCATATTCAACCTTATTTTCACAACCTACTCCATCAATCAATACCCCTCCTAGCCTACCTATTTCCACACTCATAGATACTCTACAGGTCATTCCAGTACACTCCCCTATGGTAGATACCTATCTACAGTCGTCCTCTTCAGTGACATCACATCAGGTAACCCATTCTCCTCTTATTCCCGAATCTACATCCTTTTCCCCTAACCATTTTGTTCCTTCTAGTGTCTCCAATTTACACCCTATGTAGACTCGCTCTAAAAGTGGCATTTTCAAACCAAAGGTATATAGTACATCTCTTTCTCCATCTGTACAAAAATATTCTGAACCACATTCAACTGTTATTGCTTTATCTGATCCTAAATGGAAGCAAGCAATGTTTGAAGAAGTTCAGGCTCTGTAGAGAAATCACACATGGCGTTTGGTGCCTTATAACTCTTCTAAACTGATTCTTGGAACTAGGTGGGTGTTTCGAATAAAGTATGACTCTACTGGTGCAATTGCCAAATGCAAAGCACGATTTGTAGCTAAGGGGTTCAAGCAAATACCAGGGCTTAATTTCATTGAAACATATAGCCCAGTAATCAAATCCTCCACAATTCGGGTCATTTTATCTCTTGCAGTAAGTCATAACTGGGATATTCAGCAGGTTGATATCAATAATGCATTCCTAAATGGGGCTTTGGTTGAGGAGATCTATGTTAGACAACCAGAAGGTTTTGAGGATTCTACTTTTCCTAACCATGTGTGCAGGTTAGATAAGGCTCTCTATGGCCTTAAGCAAGCTCCAAGAGCTTGGTACACTACACTCAAGTCCACTCTTCTTAAATGGTATTTCAACAATCATTATCAAACACTTCTCTATTCTACAGGTCTGCAGCTGGAACCATTATACTAATCCTAGTCTATGTCGATGACATTCTAGTGATAGGGAATTCCCCTACAGCAATCAGTTCATTAATCATGCAACTAAACACAAAATTTGCATTAAAGACACTTGGTAGTATAAGTCACTTTCTTGGATTTGAAGCATACAAAAATGACTCGGGACTTTAACTTTCACAGCGACAATACACACTTGACATTTTAGCCAGGACCAATATGATGGACTGCACTCCTTGCTCCACTCCACTAGCCACTGGAACCAAGCTTTCAGCTGTTAATGGTACTCCCTTTGCAAATCCCACTCTCTACCGTAGCACTATCGGTGCTCTTCAATACCTATGCCATACAAGACCCAACATTAGTTATGTCGTGAATCGACTAAGTCAGTTTCTCTCTAACCCTCTCGAATCCTACTGGGTTGCTTGCAAGAGGGTCTTACGGTATCTCAAGGGCACCACTAGTTACGCTCTTCTTTTTCAGCCCTCACCCAATCCTCTCTCTCTACAGGCTTACAGTGACTCCGATTGGGGTGGGAATCCAGATGATAGGAAGTCAACAACTGGGGGTTGTGTCTTCCTAGGGGGTACTTTAATGTTCTGGACGTCCAAGAAACAAACTACAGTGGCTAGGTCTAGTACCGAAGCTGAGTATCGTGCCCTAGCTCAGGTTTTTACAAAGGTACTATGGTTGCACTCACTGTTAAAGGAACTAGGTTTCACTCTCAAACACATACCGATTCTCTGGTGAGATAACAATGGTGCACGGTCTCTAGCCCTAAATCCGGTGTTTCATGCTCGGACGAAACACATCAAGGTTGATGTGCATTTCATACGAGACAGAATAGAGAAGAAAGAATTGGAAGTTCGCTACATACCCACAGAAGATCAAGTAGCAGATTTACTTACCAAGCCTCTCACGACGGTCCGATCGATGGAGCTACTGTCCAAGCTCAATGTCTCCATCCATCCCCATTTTCGCTTGAGAGGGAATGATGGAGATAATACATGTGGGTCGGTTCACAACTTGACCCATATGAAAACAATCAGTCAGCCCAAACAAAAGGATGATTAGCCAGCCCAAACAAAAGACAATCAAGTAAAAGCCCAATCCTACTCTATTGCTTCTAGAGGATTCCAGCTAGCTCACCATGCACCTGCACAACATACAAGTACATAACAAAATATCAGCTGTAATATTATTTTTTCAGAATCAGTTATAAATTCTAGCCATTGAATCATAACAATTTCAGATCAATGGATAAAAACCATTAAACCTCTGTATAAATTTACTGTATTCATTACAATAAAATTCTTAACGTCAGATACACAAAATATTCTCAACTCTTAGAATTATCACTATCAAAAGGAACCATAAATTGTTTTGGATGCTTGCCCTATATCGTTTGAAGAGGGAGTGGACATGAATGTCGGGGGCAAAGGCGAGACTAGAGGACGTAAAAGTGGTGAGTACTGGTTGCAGCAAGTGTTAATCATTGCTTGCTCTTGCAAAGTGGCAGATGATGACTAGTGTTTAGAAAGGTTGAATACAATCTTGCTTGAATGCAAGGTTAAGTAATATAAACCTAGAATAAGAGTTGTATGGCAACTGAGTTAAAATGGCTTAAAGGTAAAATAATTGTTGTTTGGTGTAGGTTATTCTGTTATAGGATTAGAATATGAAATGTTTGGCTAATGGATCAATGTAATATAGAGTTAAAACATATAATGCTTGGTAATTAATTCAAGTGAGATTTAAACTAGAGTTAAACTATTTTATTTGGCTTATGAAATAATGTATTTCAAAGTTAGATTAGAATAATCCAAGTCCTGAGTAAAGATCAACTTCTAGACATAATTTAAAATTATTTTAAATTGTAAATTAATTCTAAAATTTTAATTCTATTTTTAATTAGATCAAGATTAATAATTCTTAAAATTTTAAAATTATAAATTTTACAAAAATTATTTTTTTAGAAATAAACTTAATTCTATTAGAATTAATAATCACCTTGACATTTTTTTTGGAAAATATATTTTCTTAATATAACTAAAAAATGTGTTTCTTATTTAATGTTTCAATTCGATTGACATAAACTATATATATTATTTTATTTAGACATTTATTTTTCTTATTTAGAAGTTTTTTTATTAATATGAATAATGCTTTTCTAAATTACTAGAAAATTGATTATATTTAAAAATATTTTATTTATTAATTAAAAATTAGCTTTATACATTAGAAAATAGTTTTTAATTAAACTGAGTAATTAATATCAAATAAATTCTAAATAAAAATTCTTAATTAAAATAAAATTTATTTAATTTTAAGGTAGTCTTTAAAGATTAAAATACTTTTCTAATTAAGAACAGATTATTTATAAATAATTTTACTAATTAGACTATAATGTCTCATTAATTTTTTTATGAAAAAGAGTTTTTCGAAATTATAACAAGTAATAATTAATTAGATTTATTAAAGCAGTCAAGATAATTAGAAATAGTTTCTAACTAAATTTGAAAATTATTTTCAAAATAAATTTAATTTCTATTTGGAATAAGAAATTAATGTATTTAGAAATCAATGACAATTTAATTTAGTTTTTTGAAAGAGTTAGAAAAATTATTTTAAATTATGAATATCATATCAAAAACTAAAATTAGACAAATCTCGATATTTTATACATATAATTTTATTACATTTGCATATTGAATTGTATTTTTATATGCATGAAATTATCATGTATTTGGTGTGATTGATTAGACAATTTAAAATTTAAAATTCCTCACTAAATTTTTAAATGCATGGTTTAAAAAATCAATTTTCAATTTAAAACAAGATTATTGTCTTTTATTGTTATAAGGGTAAATAAGAGTTATATTTATTATTAGACTTGTTAATACGAATGATAATGAGTATATTGAGGAATGAGAACAAATATTATTATTATTATTATTATGATGGTTAGTTAAGAGGAATGAATGATTACCATTATCATTGATAGTGATTGGTTTGTAAAAAATTGAGAAATAAAAAATTATTATATTTTAATTAATAATAATATTTTAATCAATTATATTGTAATTAATTAAATACATTTTAATTAATTATATTGTAATTAATTAATTAATAATAATATTTTAATTAATTATATTGTAATTAATTAATTAGTTAATTATAATATTTTAACTAATGAATGAATTATATTTTAATTAATTAATTAACCCATTAACCTTTCCTAAACCCATCACCAAGCACCCCCTAATATATAAGATATTTTATATTAAAAAGGGGCCACCTAATCAATCTAGAAATCATATGAGATGCGATTAATAAAGATGTTACCTACTTAATTTAAGTTTAGGTTGTTTATTAAGCAAACTAAGGAATAATTAAATTTAAATGCGATCTTGGTCCATTAAAGAGATTAAAGCAATCTTTTTGGAGTAATAATGATGGTTATTATTTAAAAAATAGTGAAAATAACTATATACATTATTAAAGTCATAATCTTATTTTTTTTTTGTCTTGGCATATAACCATTTACTTGCTTTCTTACACTTTATATTTTTTGAATAGTAAATTACCTTTGTTTAATGTAAATGGTACTAAGTTACTAGTGAACCAAAGTTATTAGGTTAGGTTTGACAAGAGGTCTAAAAGATTTAAAAAAGTGATATGTCCATTATGTAATTTTGCTACTAATTCTTGTTGAGGATTTCAGTAATAAAGTTTTAGAGATATGTCAATATCATATAGATGATAAAATATAGTGACATTTTAGAATTGACTAATGTCTCATAAACTTCAAAGGCAATATCTAAAATAGATTTTAACACCATAAGTTACGAAAAGTAGAGTTGAAAAGTGTAGTACCCTAAGATAATTGTTCCACTAAATTGGACTATTAAGTACTATAATTAAATATGTTTGATTACACATAATAATAATTTTCATTAGGAAAAGAGACTTATAAACTTTCTTTTTGTCAATCCTAGATATAGTAGAGATCATATACATTTCTAATTATTGCTTTTGGGTATATGATATTGAATTCAGATTCAACATTACCATAATGGCAAGAAATGATAAGTTAAAGATTGTTTAATAAAAGTACTTGTTCTAATTTTATATAAATAGTTTGTATATATTCAATCAAGAGGCGCTTATACTTAACACAAATAGTAAGAATACGAAGCCAAATATCAAAGATTATCCTTTTATTCTACGTTAGATAAATCAAGAGAATAAGAATCATAAAATTTTATATAAGGATGTATGTATCATTTTGATTATAAATCATATAAAATTTATGAATCTTTATTAGTTAAATGATGACTAAAACAATCTTTAGATATGTTGAAAGATGAGTAAATCAATATTTGGGAGAAATTATGATTATAGTAGTGATTTATTAAATCTTATATATTTGATGTATGATATATCACAATAATTCATAAAAGGATGACTACTTATGCTGCATTAAATTTACTGGTGATTTTATATTATATAGTCACATATATTAAATAAAATATTGGTTTAAAATTCTATAAAAAATCAAATTATTTAGATCCTAGTAGGAATTAGGCATTGAGAATGTTAAAACACTTTAGTAAGATTAATATAGCGAGTTTTATATTAAATTTTCTTAGCTATTTATAGTGAAAGAGATTCTTCAACTAACGTTTCTACAACTAAATTCTATAATAGTATAGATTTATGTAAGGACGAATGTATAATATGAGATATTGTATGATGCAATATTTATTTCTTCTATCATTATACATTAATACAACAACTTTCCTTTTATAGTTTCATTAAAATCAATTAGCAGGTCCCATATAAGCGATGGAATGTAACTTTAAAAAAGTAAAAGGTAATACTTTTAGGATGTGATATTTTTTTTGAAAAGGAAATAATGTCATTAATAAAGAATGGAATTACAACTCAAAATGAAATTGACAGAAAACATAATGGATAGCTTACCAAGAGTTAATGATTATAATGCAAACACATTGGTTAAATATTCAAAGGATAGCAGATTGGAGCTGCAATTTGGTGTTAGATTCTTCAGAATCAATCGAGTTGAGCTTGGATTCAAATCTTCTGAAGTTTCTTTCTTTCCAAATAATTTGTACACAAAGTCCCATAGCTATTGTGTAAATCTATTTGACAAACTTAGGAAGAGAAGTTTATGTTAAAAACCAGTGAATGATACTAAAGAAGGTGCTTCCTGGAGCAGACCAGAGACATTTTTGTTTCACTTGTTCCCAAAATATGTTTACGGAAGTGCACATGAAAGACAGGTGATCCTTTGATTCTTTATGTACTAAACATAATGGGCAAGATGTATTAACATTGAGATAACTAATTCTATCTAAAATATAGAGTCTATTCTTAATGGTGAGCCAGAGAAGAAAGGAAACCTAAGGATGTAGAACCTTATTCCAATAACCCTGTGTTAATCAACCAATACATTCTTCATCCTAAGCATGTCCTTTGTGAGCTTGTTTGATAGTTTATGATTTGGTTAATCCTTCTGATAAAAAATATCAGGACTGAATAGATAAGAAGATTAATGAGTTTGTAAATGACTTAGGCTTTCAAGAAATTTCCAATTGTTTCCATTGATGAATGAACCAAGTTTAGTGGAGAGGAGAAGATTAGACTATTCTTTGGTAAACCTTGGGAGTAAATGAGTGGACCTTGATCAAACCAATTGTCAAACCACAATGAAATTTGTCTTCCATTACCAATTTTACAGAAAAGATCCTTTTGGACTAAGTTCTTCAAGTGAAGTAGTTGATTTAGGAAGTAAAAGTTAAAAGAACTCTTGTTTATTTCCTACATGCATCTGCCTTTGAGAAAGTAAGAATGTAACCACCTAATCCATAGGGATTTTCTATCCTCGGGTATCCACCATACTCTTTTAAGGATAAGATCTTGGTTGGTTACTTTGAATAATGGGATGTTTAAACCACCCTCCTCTTTAGGGAAACACAAATCAAACCATTTAAATTTTATAGCACGTTTTATTCATTCTAATGATTCCATAAGAAATTCATGAATAGTCTCTCAACTGACTTGATGACATTTTTAGAAAGAAAAATGTGTGAACTCTAGTAGATGTGTAATGTATTGAGTAGAGATTTGAAGGATGTGATATTTGATTGAACATATGTTATCAAAAAAATTACAAATAGAATCTTACATACCCCCTTCCCCATTGAACAAAATGTTTATTTCAATGTATACTTAAAAAATAGCTCTCATAATAAGTAGTGAGAGGAAGATGAAGTTTGAATTAGTTTTAATATTATAACAAAACTCCTAAATATGTGTCTTTGTCTAATACATTTGATGTAGTCCAAAGGACAAAAGATTCACTTTCATCATACATTTTGATTGCAGATGAATGTGGATGTTTTATATCTACAAGAAGGTTAGTTAGAGTATGTAGATAACATACTATTCATAGAAAATAATGTTTCATATTTTTAATTGTAGAAGATATGATACTTTATATTAGACATAGAAAGATAAAAATTTAAAATTTGGAATAAGGATCTATAGAGATAGTTATAAAATTTGTTTACCTATTCTACTCTAAATATATAGATAACATACAAAAGGCGTTTAACATTTGATATGTCTAATACTTATGAAGTATTAAAGATAACCATTATTTTGGGTATAAGTTTAAATATGAATTCAAGGTCGTATGGATTTTAAATTTTACTTGACAAAAATAAGAGTAAGTACTAACTAAGATATATCTTAGTTTGAATGATATGATTTTAAGTTGTAAAGGTACTAATGCAACATTAATTACTAATCAAGCTACAATATATTTTTTATTTTATGGAAATGATTATTTGGATCAATAGTGTAACATCCCACTACCATAGGGTACATATCTATGCTTTTAAGGACGTGACCTACGATAATGGTATGTTAGAGCAATACGAACCTAACTTACACATGGCATCTTCTAACATATATGAAATCATTATCATTTTGTCTTAAAACATTCACTTCATTTCCTGATAAAACAGATACAGTATCGTTCTCAATGCTTGTTTACAAAACGCTATACAGGTTATCTAACAACGTTACAAAATGATGACAACTAGTTTCCTTCGGGAGTCAGCTGACGGACCTCTGATCCATCTCTTAGTTCTCAGACACTCTATGTTCTAACTACACCTTAAGTCTCCTGTCTCGTACCTGAAAAGCCACAATGCAAATTTTGATGAGTTTTGCAACTCAATAAGCGAACCATCATCGATGGATTCACCGGATCACACATATATCACAGTTATTCATCCAAACAGATAAGCATGTAGTCTTCATTCAATCAGATAAACATTTATTCAGAAGGAGCATAACAGAAGGTCATACATTGTGCACGTAACTGCATGTACCATGCATGAGACTCATTTTCGTTCTTATTGTTGTGACTGAGTGCCTTTCACATACACATTCAAATTTTGGCCCATAGGGCTCAATCAGAACACATTTATCACGGAGCATAGCTCTACGTGAAGAACATATATCGCAGAGCAAAGCTCTACGCGGAAGCACTTCTTACTGGCATCTTGAGTCACAACGCCTTTATCTGAGCATGTATTTTATGAAATGCATCAAATACTAAACAGATCACATACACAATCTCATACGAATGTTCAGATGATATTCTCGTAATCATCGGACCTCAGTCCGGCATTCAGCTATTGCTGAGAAATAAATATCAGTCAGATATTCAGAGAGTCATATCAATTATCAGAGCAAACACTTCCAATACATGCCCGACTATAAAACTCCTCGAACCTCAGGTCTGGCATTCAGAAGTATCACGCAAAA
>JAOQMS010000179.1:10942780-10976076 GCA_027563885.1 Erythroxylum longipes
TTATTATGATTTTTGAAAATAGGGTTGATGTAAACTTGTAAACAGGAAACTGTACAGTATATAACTGTACAATATATTAGTAGACTATTTTGCAAATTTTTAAAATTTCAGGGACTATTTCATAAATATAAAAAATTGCCCAAAACGGTACCCGGTATTGATCGGTACCGGTACAGTACCGTTTCAGACCTCATTTCGGTATCAAGTCCGGTACGGTATTCGCAACATTGTTTAAAACACCTTTGAGTTCATGAGTCAGCATATTTTCATCCCTAAGATGACGTCCCATCGTGATTATTCAACAATGACCAGTTTATTCATTAAAGCTTACTGTGAGTGAGATTTTATATACATATATGTAGGTGAGGTGACACAAGTAGACCGCTAAAGTACATAATTCGGTGGGGATTGACTTGGCCCTACTGAAGCCATCAATCATAATACCAGTACACTGGAAACTAAACTGAATTGACCGCTACACAATGTACAGAATGTTTTGAGAATTCAATAAAGAAGGATACTAAAACCCATTACAGGCAACTGCAAAGGAACTACGTGCCTGCCTGACACGTAAAATTATGGATACCGGAATGCTTGTCCCTATGTTTCTTTTTTTCCTTTGAGAGTATTTGCATTTGGAATGGTCCACAAAAAGCACCTCCCACAAGATAATATAGCTTTTAAAAGTTGATTAAAAAGTTAAAAAGATCGATATTGGTGGTGGCTCATGAAGCACCACTCCTTTCGTCGTGCAAAATAATTTGAAAATAAATATGATGATGAAAAGGTTCCAGCATGATCAACTTTTACAATATTACAACAATATCAATCTAATAAGAATTTAGTCCGACACGTGACGCCAGAGAAAGTCTACTACTACTACAATCTTGTTAAGAAGCTCATCAAGGTTATAACTAGGGCTGCAAATCAACTAATAAAACTCAGGATTAGGAAGGATCATTAAGGATTTGGGCTATACTTGAGACTACAACCTCTTTTTGGGCTCAATTTCAAGTCCATTTAAGGCCTGGTATTTTCTGCAATTACTCGCTTTCTAATCCAAATCCAAATCCAAATTATCAAAATTATGTTTTACATCTAATTAATAGAGAAATCTGAGTTACAACTCAACAGTTGCTTGTATTGTATTTTCTTCGGCGACATCGAAGCAAAGATTAACAAAAGGCATCCAATCCAACTAAAAAACAGGTCACTCACGCTTCTTTACTCTTTATCTACAAGTGTCTACACTTACGCATTTGTAAACGGAGAGTTTTCTTCCACAAACCTGACTGGATTTGCTCCAACTTTGTCAGCTTCCAAGCACAGATTTTGATGACACCCCAGTTGATTTTTTTTTTTTTTTTTGGTCCCTATGGGAGCACTCTTCTAACAAACATTTGACTCATTCTACGTCTCTGATATAGATCTATTTATTTAATTAACTTCCGCAAGTTTTGAGGAAGAAAGATGAGAACTTTTGTTGAATGGCTCTTTTGAATGCTTCACTCCAGTTTCATTTGAAGCTTATCGGTAGTACATTATCATAAAGTCGTTTTCTTGGTTTTGTTTCTGCAGGAAAAGAAAGGAAACTTAAAAAGAAAAACATCTTTTGCGGAATTTGAAGCATGGTTTTGGCTGCGCTGGCACTGATATTGGGGGTATTATTGGGTGGTCTTCTTCTAATTCCACGATATCGTAAACTTGGTACTTCTGCTCTCCTTTTCTTGTTTCGTCCTTAGCAATTTGATATACTGGTTCGCTTTAAAGTTTCAGAGCCCTAGAAAAATGAGACATTTTTGCAGCTTCTGACTAGTATAAGTGTGTTCACTGCAGCTCACACAGAAAAGGCTTCCTCTAATTCAGGCGGAGTTAAGGTGCGTGTAATACTTGGAGCCTGTAAAACATCCCTAAAAGGCTCTAAATTTCACTAGCCGTTGTCATAGAGTTGTTATGTCCAATGCTGAGAGAAGTTGAAGGTCAAAGCTTCTTCTCGTGTGTGTATGAAATAGACTGATGGCTCTTGCTTTCTTGTAAACTTAGGCAACTAAGAATTGGACCTTGAGATGTGAATGGTTTATGAAGTTTGGAAATTATGAAAGAAATTAGACCCTTTCCCTCATTTCGATGTGATACTTTTAAGATGCTCTTTGTTGCAGGGTGTCAAAAGAGTATTCAGTTTTCTCTTAGCTATATGATTAAATTATTTTGTGAAGCATAGTTCTGCGTTGGAAATTATGGACTGTAGGAGCTCGCTTGGTGCTAAGCATTGTTATATGCTTATACCTATCTTTCCTCTTTGAATTAAGTTGATTGAATTGTTTGACTTAAATGCTTTAGCATTGATAGCAGCACTCTTCTTGGCATTTGTTGTATCTAATGTGTTGATTATTGCATGGTTATGATCTGATTGAAATAGGATGTAGATGATGAAAATTTTTATCAAGCCCTACCTAAGAGCATTTCTAGTGAAACGGCTTTTCCCTTCAGTTCACATGTCTGATGAATGGTTAAATTGGGGAAGTTATACCCTTTTGTGTGAATGCATAAATGTTATGTAAAAAGTAGGTGTTCTTTGTACATAGTCAAATGTTATGTAGAAAGTAGGTGTTCTTTGTACATGGTCAATTAAAAAAATCTTGTTGCCAAGAAATGTCAAAGGATAGAAAGACTTCAAGCTTAGGATAACGGTTGGAGACATGGGTGGCTATATATAAAGTTCATTTTTCATGATAGAGTTACTGACCAGCTTTAATGTGTATATGAAAGAGTCAGCTTTCCGTCCTAATTACTTCTCATTAGTCATCTCCTTGTCATCGATGAATGGACTTAGGACCATAGAATTAAGATCTTATACCATTAAAATTTTCCATATGTTTTCCTTACGTGATTCAAACTATTGTTCTTCCCATCTGGTCATTTAACTAATTCTTGTATAATTATTTGCGTCAAACTGTTAATTAACTCTCGCTGATATTTCTACTGGACTGCTTGTTGCACTTAGGTAACGAAAAATTACGGTAAAGCTGAAGTCTCATTGCATAACAGCAGAACCGACTGCTGGATTATTATAAAGGACAAGGTACTAGTTTTAGTTAATCTTCCATACAGTGCTTTGAACCGTCTATGATACTGATATGATGTAAAAGAATTATCTACTTTGTTTCATACTCGATGTCTCCAACATTGTTTTCTCTATCTACAGGTCTATGATGTTACTTCTTATGTAGAAGAACATCCAGGTGGTGATGCCATTCTAGCACATGCTGGGGATGATTCAACTGAAGGATTTTATGGGTATGCACCTGTCAGCCGACTGCATAAAGTTCATAAGAATTTATATGTTTCTTGTTTCTGCGAAGATTGATCACTGTATGGACAAGATTACAATTAGGATTTGCAATGTTCCAATTGCTTACAATTGAGTGATATTTCTCAAAAGAAAAAAGGGAAAAAAATGTCAGCTCTCTGTTTATCAGGCTTCAATCTCAGCATGTAGGAAAACTAGTGGCTATGGTGGATACATTCCAGTGGGTCTGACCTAATCAATTTTGTCTCTTAGGCCCCAGCATGCAACCCGGGTCTTCGATATGATTGATGACTTCTACATTGGAGATCTACAGCAGTAGGTCACTGCAGGCATTGGCTAAGGAAATTGTTCAGGAAATTCTACTCAAAAGAGGCCAGGTCTCCTGTCCGGTTTTTTGCTTTCCATGCAACAACATTTTCTTGTATCATTAGCATACTTCGTCTTTATTTAACTTTTGACGGTAGGTTGAAAAGAGATCGACACAAGGATATGGAGGACAGGAAATAAATATTGCTTCAGACGTGTATCTAGATGGTTTCATTTCTAATTTTCAATCTTTTGGGTTTTTAATAACTTCAGTATGTGCAATTATTCTGAAACCTGTTTTCAATTGCGATGGTAACGAATCCAAAGAAATGAATTGCTGGTAGCAAGTGCTCGTGATTATGATACTACTTGAATTGCTTTCGACTGATCCAACCATTGACATTTTCAAATGGAGGAGTTGAAGATGAATATAAAAATGAATTTTACAGACTAGTGGCTTTTGATTTTGAAATTAGTTGAGATGATGCGGCTGAGAAAATAGAACATATATATATATATTGATGAAGCCCTTTAAGAAAGAAGTAGAATTCTGCTCAAGTGATCCAGATAAACAGGCAATCTCAATTTTAATTAATCCCAAACTTGAAAAAAGTGCTTAAACCATTTCTTAATTGCAGAGAATGAACAATGCCCTACTGCAGCCTCTCACATTTGACTATTTTAGACTATAAAGAGTTACATAAATTACAGAACGAATTGTTGCAGATTACAAAATCAACCCTGGTTGTAAGGAGGGTTGACTCCAGGAATCAAATTGAATAAATTGAGACTAAAATGCCTAAATCACTTGAATCAATCAACAATGGACTAATGCAAAACCTATTCCAAGAGATATATCCAACCAAGAAAATGAATCCTAGTTACCCATTGAATCTTAATAGCCTGGCTAGACAATGACAAGTTTGTCCAACATCATCTCTAGACATCATATTTCTTAGGTTGTCTCCACTGATCCAAACTTCTCACCAGTCTGCCAAGGAACGTGGCTTTAGGAGGAGCACCTTTCTTTCCTAAATGTTTGCCTCCCAAGTCTGTGTAGATAGGACCCATATCCTTTGTTCTCTCAATCTGCACAATTGTTTACCAAAATAGATGCTTTTAAGTAGTTCTAAGATCGTATGATTTATTAAAAGCACTGAAAATGAAGCGCATCTTGTCTTCCTCCCGGTGTAATTCGGTGCTTCATGTTATATATAAACCATTAAGGTAGACTGTCTGTTACGAGTTTTGATACAGCTTTTTCCAAATTATACACGGTTTTTAGATGGAGATACAATATGGATATCTATGACTGAGCATAAGGTCCAAACTGACATACCTTGCTTATCTTCCCACCCTTCAAGTGGTATCTTATACCAGACCAATTAATGGACTGAGAAAAATGTGAACGGAAAGCAGATACGGGATATAAAAAGTTATCCACCAGCATTGCTAGGAACACCTGCGCCAATGTAAATTATATTTTTTTTACAAGTGCAAGTCATCATCATAATATTTAAACGCCTAACATAACATATTTCTGCTCCTATTTCTATTATTTCATTCCAAAGTTGAACCTTGTATTCTGATCTCAACCCTTTTGAGCATTGCTTTTTTATAAAAGTTATTATCCTAATTTTAAGGCAAGGTGTCCAAGAAGACACTGAACCTACATTCAACATTAAAAACAATAAAATCAAAGTCAATTGTTGTGACTACAATTACAAAGAACAGTTTTTCTGGAAGTACAAGATACATGGACAATTTAACAGGAATAGGGATCTTGATATCAAACATGAATCTTCCAAAGAAGTGCAACCATATACACTCGGTAAAAAAAAAATGATAAAGTGAAATACTCACAAGGACCCAGTTATATGTGGCTAATGACAATCGAGGTGCCTCAGGGGATAGCATGTTGCACAGCTCAACTTCTATCCTAGTCAAGTTCCACATTGAGAACAGTTCTGTAAAGGTACATATTGCTTGGCAGGTGACGAGTAACAAACCTGTGGACGTAATTTGCTAAGCTCTAAGCATAAGAAATCAAATTTAAAAAATGCAAATTATTGATATCAAAGTTGAGCTCTAGTTCTATCATTTTGGCCAGAAAATGCAAAACATTTTTTGGAGTCAAATGCTAACTCCATAAGATAAAGCAAAGTAGAAAATGATCATGGACACATGAGTAACATACAAACAATGAAAAGAGCATTTGCTAACTCAGGTATCTTAAGACATTATTGGGTCTTGAAACACAACTGCCAATCCACCCACGGTAATATCACATCTACTCACTGAAATCCTAGAAAAATGTGGAGAATAAAGGATAATCCTAATCGCAATGTTTTTACTGAAAAAATGAAAAGTTTCTTCCAAACATGATTATTGAAAAAAAAAGGCACAAGCCTGGTTTTCCAATGTAATGGGCTAGAGCTGATATGCTTTCCTACCAATCCACTAAAAAGTGAATATTTTAAATAGGGTCAAGAGCACCTGTCCTCAAGGACAACACGAATGTTTTGAATGAATATTCTTTACTATATCAGGATAATGGCCCTTTTTATAATTTTGACCTGCAAAGGAACAATGTAATATTGCTCCATCTAACCAACCAAAATAACAGTTCTCCAGTCATAATGGACTCACCATTAGATATAAAGGCTGTCTCGCCTTGTGCATATCCTCGAATATATATGCATAGTGCAGCTACAACATGTGTCATGGACATAAGATATGGCCAAACAAAACCCCATGACAAATAGCAGTGAGATGCAAACAATCCCTTATTCATCCACCAGTTAACATTTGATATGTAGGATTCCAAAACAAATGTTTGCTTCCTCAAGTAATTCCAGTACCTAGAAAAAAAGTACATGAAGACAATTTGAGATAAAATTCTGTGCAATTTAGTCTAAGCAAGTGACAATCACAAACCTTGAGAAACTTAGGTCACTAGCAAGAGGGTGTGGGAAGACTGCAACAGGGGGCGATGTAATAAGCCTCTTGTGAGCCCCTGGGAAGAGATTGCAAAGTCAAACGTAAAAAAGAATGATGGCTTATCACATGAAAATATTAAAGTGCAAGAGACAAAGACGGAGATTGCTATTGCCAAACAATTTCATTTACCAGCTATAGCTGCAAGAGTCATATCATCAGAGTATCCTCCATCGCGAAGTCCCGAGACCACACCATAGCGGTCATATCTAAACTCATTAGCATGCATCTGAAAAGAAACTATAACAATTAGATAAATTTCAACCCTCTAGACAAAATCAAAAGTACAGCCTTGAATACCAACCATCATGCATCCTCCCCAAAGAAAGAATGTTTTCCCGCCAGTGGCAAAACCCATTGAACAAGGCTGTAAACAAAAGAAGTCCACATGTTCACGTGTTAGGTTATTTGCAGCATACACCACCAGCACAATTATACCCAAGACTATAGCTCAAAGTTTCAATTCAATTTTCTGGAAACATAACTGCACCAGCAAATTCAAGTGAAAGCAAGAATAACAACGTAGAGACTGAGAAAAAGAGGAACATGAACCCTAGTATTCAGCGAACATGTATCATCCAAGACAAATGCAACTTGAATACAAACAGTTTAAACATGAACTTGCAAACTTTTTAAGCGATTGGTAATTCGAGATTTCCGCGTGATCTCTAACTGTGATTCAAGAAAATGTTCTCTATAGTCTAAGATGCTTGAGAAAGATATTTTTTCATCCAATATCCAAGTATGGCCCCATTACAACCACAAGTTGATCCACAACTGCACAGTGATTACAGAGGGATGAAAATCATAAAAAAAAGGGAGTGCAATATACAACAAAATGTGCACCTTCTACACGGAGTTCATAAGACTATAATAATGACGAAGGAAAATATCAGGGAATCTCATAAAAGTTTTTGTACCATATGATATTCATAGATGCAGTAACTTCCTAAGCTCCCAGAAGGCAGATCAAGAGGGTATCCAGTTTGAATATATATCTGCAGACATTACTAGATATTAAAATCATAAAATCTATTTAGTAATTTTGAGCAATATACTAGCAAGTATCTTCACAACAATAATAACCAGACCTCAGGATTCTTTTCCATCTCAGCAGTGAGGGCTCCAATTGACCCAGGATGCAGCCGAACATCGTCATCCAAAAACAATACATACTTGCTCTCCTTATGCATTTGCTCCACCCCAATCTTGACAAGAACACAATCATAAATATATCAGAATGCTAGCATGCTTCTTGAAGCGAGAATAGAAAGGATAACATGTCATAACAAGGTCCTAGATATGAAAATAACAAAAAGTATGAGTTCACAACATCTTTTAAGTGAAGTAGACTAAAACTTGGAAAAAAGAAAAAGTTTACTAACGATGGTTAAAATACAAAGCAATAATTAAAAGAAGAAGTAGGCTACTAAATACCAACTGATTATGAATCTTCTGACTACATGTTGTTGACAAACCAGCAACAACAATTTTAGCTTCAACTTCATCCTGCCAGGTAACAAATGATTAAGATTCAGGAAAGAAGCTGTTTAGGCAAATACTCCAGATGCCAATATAAGTATGATGATAGCGATGCCAATGACATACTCAAAGATTTACAAAGAATATGAACACATTCTTCGGTAACGAAAGTAATCATCATTATTCTCAGAAAGATGAAAGCCATTCATATAACAATAGAAGCAAACAGAGTGTAGTAAACTTCAATAGAAAGACAAGCTTCTAGAACAGATAATGAATTTGAAATATAGGACCATCTTATGCTCTGCATAAACCATGAAAACACGACTTGTTACAATCGAGATTATCTGTTAGTTATCCTGAATAACCAGTATTTTCAACACAAAAATACATTAATCCTTCAAATCTACCTTGAAATCAGCTAACAAGCGAGATACAGCATGATAAGCAGGGTCTTCTTCACTTTCCACTACAAAAAGGAATTCCAATGGACCGCCATATAGTGATGTAATCTGCATTTATGCACAAGTCAGTAAAAGCTGAAAACACTCATAGGAGAATAGCTTCTAAGGACCAATAAAAAAAGCTCAAATATTAAAACCAAATAAGATTATCCTTAGAGATATATTGCACTTATCTTCTTGATGAAGGAAATTACAGGAAAAGAAAGAATGAAGCAGTCTTAGCCGATAATTCTTTAAATATATAGTCCAGATGTGTAAACTTTATCTTGAAGACAAAACTAACACTCATCATCAAAGAGTTTAGAGATCCAGGAAACAAACAACATCAGTAAAATCATATAACATGTGGCTGATAAAGAACATTGAGAACAGGAAACTGAAAATAATAAAGACAAATGGCACGCTGATTTTCCTCAATTTCCTTTTCCTCGAACAAGGACGAAAAATAAGCAGAAACAAGAAAATGTGGGAAATAACTTCAAGAAAATAGAACTGCTTTACCTGACTTCTCCAGTTATGTAGATTGTGTTCTCCAAATCCCTTTAAAGGCATAACAACAGATACTCTAGGTAGATTGACCTGGTTAGAGTGCTCCAGTTCATGAATATCAGAACAAAGAAATGAAAAACTATTGCCAGCTTTCATGTTATCCTTCATCCGCTTGATCTCTCTATTCCTATTCAAAAGGAAGATGAAAATTTCTGTGATATCTTACAACAGTCAATTCTAGCAAAATGATGCCCAAAGACGGTAAAGGTACATTGATCAAATCTTGGTACCTTACAAAGGCAGCAAAGGCCCACCCAATAGCAAGACATAAGCAAATTACACATCCCTGCAGCACAACCAAAACTTCAATTTCTTCTAAAGCCTCATAAAATTCTAGTTAAGATTGACAAAACAAAAAACAGAAAACAAGTCAATGAAAAGTGAATGCTATTGAAATGACATGGTCAGGCGATAAGTATCTCTTTGGGCAACTAAAGAACAGACACCACCAAAGGCCAACAGGAAAAGATGTTGTTGCCGCAAAAACTCATACCACTGCCTTTCCTACAGAACACAGTATGTGACCATGAACCCAAAAAAGATCTTAGATAACTTTCTTCAGAAAAATTCAATTGCTCAAACTTCCTCAACAGCTTTTATCATGATATCACTGTATTCTCCCCATCACATCTGCAATCAGTTTCTACTAAAAATTACCTTTGAATGCCTAACAATGTCAAAAAGTAGCCACTGAAAGGTCTCACAGGGAAAAGCATACCCAAGTTCAACAGTGTCACAAACTACACTTGCTAAAATTATTATACTTGCATGGCATAGAGATAGAAAAAGCATCAGGTGGAAAAACTAGAAGAAAATGTAAGCACGCCACTACAATGATAATAAAAATAAAGCCATGAAAGATTTGCATCAAATAACCACGCTTAATTTGGCACCCACAGCATGGACATCAATGTGACTCAAAAAGCTGTAGGATATTCAAACTAATCATCTCCAAGAGTGAATAAGAAGCCAGAGAAGCTAAAAATTCTCTCTAAGGCCAATCAGTTATTAACCTGATCAACACTAAAAGGAAAAACAAAAAAGTAAAAACCAATTCCCCTGCCAATGTTTCCATTGGTTCAAAGTTGCACAGCCTTCAACAACTGGCCGCTGTCAGCAATTTAATCTGCAACCATTAGGTTATCATAGTGCAACCTCCAATTCATCAACTTGTACTTAAAAGAGTTTTTGGCCAAGTAAGGATATGGAAGACAAAAAATTCGATTGAACATCATTCAAAATATAAGAATCCATAACTGACTTTGATGCCAAGAGATAGGTAAGTACACTCCTAACAAATAAAGCTCTCAGAAATAATTCAATCAAGGCGCATCAATTAGAGTAATTCCTTCCCAATAAAATCTAGATCTCAAAATGATTGCACAAAGAAACAAAAGGTACGTAGAGAAAAGTTAAATTGCGAGAACTGGGGAACTTAACAACTGCACTGGCTGCTTAGTCCTCCAAGAGTTACTTATAAATGCATCATCTTTTTTTCTCATCCCAAAAGTACAACTTCCATTCAAATCTCAACCTATCCTAGCTTCAGTTAATAAGTCATATTCAAAATCGCTCCACTAGCATTCCGCATGCCTATATAAACCAAAAATCCTAGATGCTACGGTCACAAAGCAAACAGCTCCATCCTATACAATGATGCTAATAAATAAGAGACAAAATAACTTTCTTGTTCCCCACTTTCCCAGGTGGACACCACTCATAATCGTCCACCAAAAAGAGAAAATTCAAATATTAAAACAAAAATAAAAGTTCAAATTGAAAACGGTATGGAAAGGAACTCAAATCCGTTAACATTGACGCCAAAGGAAACAGACGCCGATCGACAAAAATAAAAACAGAAACAAACCTGGATCTGAATGAAAACGGCGATAGGACTACAACAGGCTTTACTCAAAGCGAAAATCAGCGAAACGAACCCCATTGTACCCGCCGTCGCTCTCCGACGTCGATAGTATAGGCCAAGATTCCAACTTAACCCACTCTCTATCTACAACTATCACTATCGAACAACCGATCAATTAAACCAAAATGCGTTACACTGCAAACAGAAAATAATGAAAAGAAACAGAAACACAGAGAAAAGAAGAGAAGAGAAGAGTGACAGACAGAGAGAGCTTAGGAAAAGAGTCTTTGTACGAGTGTGTGTGTGTGTGGAGAGAGAGACCAGCTTGTAATTCATTAAATTTCTTTTTTTTTTTAATTTTGTTTTCCCAATTTTATTTTAAAGGAGGAATAAAGTAACATACCATTATCATGCATAGCCTTGCCTAGGTCCGAGTCGGAAAAGAAAGGACTCGGGGGGTGAGCGAGAGGGAAAGACCGTTAGTTATGGGTAGTTATTTATAGGTATTCATTGACTCGTGAATTTTTTGGACACGTGTAGTGATAATTGGCACGTGTGAAGTTCCCATTACCCACCCAGACCCAGTTGCCTAAAGTGGCAAAATGGTTTCAGCCACTTGGGGGGTTTCTCCTTTTAATTTTTACTTTTGGTTGGTGTTTGGGGTAAAAATACTGCATTTCCTTTCACATTCGATAGGCGTCGCTATTAGGACACCTTGTCACCTACTAAACGCCACCTTTCACCGACTTTATCAGAACGTTTTCCTTTGTAAATCTTGAAGATTGAGGATGGCAAAATTAATTATTACAAAACTTTATGGTGATAATACTTATCATAAACCAGGAAAGAGATCCAGATGAGGAGAGGAACATTGCAAGTCGTTCAGTGTTGGGGACAGCAAGAAGTCAGTGTGTATACTTTATTTGAGTGGAATTGAGAATTTGACAAAATTAAGAATAAATGAATGCAAAGGATGGGAACTTAAATATTAATCATTAATTGCATATATTAAAATCATGAATAATTCCCTATATTTTTTAATGTAAAATTGAATATTTGTAATCTGGAGATATTGTTTTCGTTGAAAACAAAATGGGTCGGGGTCAAGTTCAGACTCAGACTCAGGCTCAAACTTAGGCTTAGGCTCAGCTCTCTATTTTTCCACTAATTCCATCGATAATTTTTCAAATCTTTAAATAATTTCACCATTTTGAAGTCTTAAGTTTCATTAACGCATAGACGCCTAGGAAGATAGGATGTTGCATATAATCAATATGGCGATCAACACTCATTTTACGTGTTGGCTGATCTGTCAAATTCGTTGTAAAATATTTGGGTGGTTTTGCTTTGTTAGTATTTTTTTTAATTACGTCCGACCAAAATATATTTGTATCATACTATGATTAATAAGGATCAAAGGAAGCCCATGTGGGTGTGTTCATTATACCGAATCTCTGGATTTGATTATACGCGTTGAATTGAGTGTTAATATATTGTTTAAAAAGGTTCACATTAATAATATTCAATTACTTGATCAAAACAGAGACGCAAGTTACCAAAATGACAAAAGCTTATCAACTAAGAAAACAAAACCTGTGTGCTTTGTCTGTGTTGATGACCATTTCTAAAGTAACGCTCAAAAACAAAATCACGAGGATTTATGTACCTTGATTATGATTGATTGGCCTTGCAGAATACGAAGTTCATCTAAAGTTGCTAGTTAAGTTAATGAGTTGGCTTATAATTAAGCCAGCTCATAAGTTTTTGGGATCCACCTATCAAGTGGTTCCTCACTTCGTCTCATGCTTTCATCGACCATAATTTAAATTTTTATCATTTTTGGGGATATTTTAACTTTTTTCTTTTGTAAAGTTATGCTAACCTTAAATGGGTATAATGGTCAATGGTTTTATTACCTTTTAAATAGGATTTGCATCCGATGTACTCGAATCCAATATATTGAACTAAAAAACTAAACGGGGCTAATAAATAAAGAATAACGGCGTAACTGATTTTGCCCTTTACATATATGTTGATATTCTTTTATCGGCTGTATAATTTTAATAGTGAATTTAAATCTACCGATTTGGATAGATTGTAATGCAACTCTTGTTTGAATTATTTAATTGCTATTATTTTTGTTTCAAATGTTTATTTTAAGAATAAAGCTTAAACAGGAAATAAGTATTTAACATATACTAAAAACTGTAGAAAGAAATTATTTTTCTCTCAAATAATCTCTTTTTCCTTCAAAATAAGTCTCAAAGTCACTCCTTTTCTTTTTAATGTATAAGGGGCTAAAGTTTAACATTTTGATAAACTTAAAGAGTTTCTTTTAGTACTTCCTACTCATGGCATTGAATTTTAATAATTTAAACTTTTGCAAATATAAAACTATTTGTTTTTAAAAAGAAACTTATTGAAAATACAGTTGTGAGTAAGAGTTACTACATCTCAACTAGTAGTTAACATTTTTACCTTATTTAGGATTAGTATTGATTAGGGGTTAAGATTTTATCTTACTGAAGAGTTAATGTTTTACCTTATTTAAAAGTAATGTTGATTATATATATCTTTGTATAAACATATAATCTTTTAGAAATCAAGGGGAATTGTTCGATCTGAGATATTGCGCATGGATGTTCCACCTACTATCAATAAGGCTTATGCCTTAATTATTATAGAAGAACGCTACAGGTCCATTGTTCGAGGTTAGGAAGAATGTGCGGAGATGGTGGCCCTAACAGTACAAACTGTGACCAAACTAAAGCTTAGTCCTCAGGTTGGACAATCACAACAAAAAGAAAGCAGCGAGAGGCAATGCACAAAATATGATAAGACTAGCTATGCAGTTTCAGAGTGTATTGAGATCATCAACTATCCCACACTTGGTAGAAAGGACCATGAGGCCGAGGTTGCATCAAGCCAGCCGTGACCAAGAGTAGGCCAACTCGGAGGTGGGTGAGCGTAAGGTGGGTCTCAAACTTTTCATGTTGTAAAAGGAAAATCTGAAAACAATAATAGCATTCCAAGTTTGTCGAATGAACAATTTTAGATACTATTTATACTTCTAGATCATGATAACTCTAAGAGGCTTTTTGGTAAGGATTTTGAAAACCTTACTCGGATATTAAACAATGAGGCATCTAATTATATGACAGGTTGCTTGGATTTTAATGTGTGATGTCAAAAAGACAAGTGTCTCTACTAGTAATTTTGCCCAATAAAGCCAAGATGATCGTGACAAAGATGAGTCAAGTCATATTAATTCAAGACTTGACTTTAATTAATGTCGTTTATACACTTGGTTTGACTTGCAATTTGGTTTCCATATATTAGTTAATTGCTGAGTTAAATCGTCAAATTTTTTTCACTAATGTGCTTTGTATAATATAAAATCGTTTCTAAAAAATGCCAATTGGCACGGGTGAGCTTTATAAGGGGTCTACTATTTTGAGTCTACAATGTTGCATTTGGCTATGAACAAAAAGAGTGGACTCCTTCGTAGTCTGGCATTAACATTATAGACATTAGTTAAGACAACACTTATCTTTTATTCTTGATATTAACAGGATAGATTTTAAGAATAAGAATATTTGTGATGCATGTTTTTGAGCCGAACAAGCTCGCTCTCCTTTCCTATTGAGTGTTTACAATGCTGTAATTTACTTTGATTTTATACACTTTGATTTATAAAGGCTTTATCGTGAGGTGTCATCTTATGTTGCATACTATTTTATTATTATTGTGGATGATCTAGTCATGCACTTTGGGTTTATTTATTGAAAAAAAATCAAGGCTAGTTGATAACTAATAAATTTCTGCAAATTGTTCCAAACTTAATTTGGGAAGATTATTAAGCAAATACAGAGTGATAATGAGTTAAAGTTTGATTTGGGGTCAACGCAAGAATTCTATAGAGAGAAGGATATTATTCATGAAACTAGTTACATGGATACACCACATCAAAATAAGAGAGTAGAATGTAAGCATAGGAATATTTTGAAGATAACAAAGGTGTTGCTATTTCAAATTGCTTTACCTATTTGTTTTTTTGGGGCGAATGTATTAAATTAAACAAATAATCACCGCATGAGATTTGGTTTAGCATGACGTCATCTTGTGAGTATGTTAAAGTGTTTGGTGGCATGTGTTATGTGCATAAAAATTCAAGTCTAAAGGATAAATTTGAGCCTAGAAGTAGGCAATGTATCTTTGTAAGATACCTACATGAGAAGAAAGGTTGGAGGTTTTATGACCTAGAAAAGGGTGTTTTCTTTTTTATTCTTGTGATATTTCATTTCATAAAAGTGTGTTCCCTTTCGCAAAGTGATGAACAATTTGAGCATTAAATTTAGCATATTGATCACTCCTTCGAGGAAACGAGAGAGAAGACAAAATCAATAGAGAAAATATAGAGTTAAAAGACAGTGTGAGTAATTCTTAAGAGATTCCTAAAGCTTAAAAAACAAAAAGTAGATTATGGTGAATGACTTGTCAATCGGCTCAGTTGAAGGGCTATATTCTTTATATTAACTTAAATTTGAGGCCATTTTTGGCCAAATTTTCTCACCCCCTTCAAAGCCTCCACAATATGAAAGCTCCTCAAGTACTCCTCATCCTTTAGCAAATTATGTGACATTTGAAAATTTTTCTTATCGGGCATTTTTTATGGTCATAACCTCATAATTTAAACCTAGAAGCTCTATAGAAGTTATGAAAAGCGTAAAATAACGTAATGCAATGGCTTGATAAATTCTCGCACTTAAAGCTAATAAAACATAATCTTTAGAGACTTTGTTCTCATAAAGAAGTCAATTGACTATAAATGGGTATTAAAGATTAAGTACAACTCAAGGAGGACTATTAAGCAATACAAGACACAATTGGTGGCAAAAGGTTTCACACAAATTAAAGGTCTCATTTTTACAAGACATTTGTGCCATTTGACAAGCTCGTGACCATTTGTATTTTTCCATCTGTAACAGTTATGCTATGTTGGGAGTTACATCAAATGGATGCTAACAACGCATTCCTATATGGAGATTTAGTGAAGAAGTATATATGAAGCTTCCTCTTGGATTCAAGGAGGGTATAAAGATAAAGTTTGACGATTACACAAGTCGATTTATAGATTGCACCAGGCTTCCCAAAATTGGTTCTCCAAATTGACAATAGCACTAAAGATATATGGTTTTGTTCAATCCTGTAAAGATTATTCACTGTCTACTTATTAGAAAGGCACATTTTTAGGATTATTAGCATATATGGACGACATCATTTTGATGGGAAATGATACAATGGCTTATTTGACTTTTTAAGTTGTGCCTGCATAAATGCTTCAATATTAAAGATTTGGGCGTATTAAAGATTTCTCGGGGATTAACTCGTCCAAGAAGTTATTCTTGTGTCAACAAAAATATGCTTTGGATATACTGTCTGAAATAGGGACCTAGGAAGCAAATTGGCGACACTTAGATGGAGCAAAGTCACCATCTAATCTTAGCTAATGATGAATTAGTGGCGAATGATTCATGCTATCAGTAACTAGTGGGACGCCTTATCTATTTCACAATCACTTGGTTTGAGATTTCATAAGCGGTTTATATGTTGTCGCTATTTGCTCAAACACCTTATAAAGAGCATTTTAAAGTAGCTATGTGCGTTTTGCGCTATATTAAGAGGCAACAAGGTCAAGGCATTCTCCTTTAGATTGACAGTGATTTACGACTTCGAGTTTTCTAGGACTTAAATGAAACTGAAGTAGATAACTGACCGATTCATAGTATTTTAGGTCAAACTGGCTAATTTAGTTAGTTTGATTTTTAAGACATTGTTTAAAGCAGAAATCATTGTTACATTGCATATAAAATCATAGTTTCAACAGAGATATTTTCACCAAAACTTTTGGATAATCAAAATTTTAGTACTTTCATCACAAGTTGGGCATTTACGATGTGCATAGCGATAACTTAAGGGTGAGTAATCGAATCAAAACACAATTCTAAATAGGAATTAATTAGAAGTTAATATTTTAATTTAATTAGGTGTTAATGTTTTACTTTATTTAGGAGTAGTGTTAATTAGGAGTGAATGTTTTATCTTAATAATGAGTTAATGTTTTACATCATTTAGAAGTAGTGTTGATTATATATACCTTTATACATACATAAAATCTTTCACAAATTAAAGGGAATACTTTCTCTTTAGTATTTCTCCAATTTTACAAAATTATCATTAACAGTATATCATACAAAAAATAAGCATAAACTTGATCAAATAAATATGAACGGTTAACCAAAAATTGATTTAATTGTTGGCAAGTAAGAGCACATTCTTATTTAATAGAGTTTAAATTCCCGTAGATTAAAAATGCATCCTACTGTAAATACATCTGAACGGGAGATGGTAGCAATCAAGCTAAGGAAGGCTTGTTCGTTCAATGCATCCTACTGTAATCCAGCTAAGGAAGGCTTGTTCGTTAAGTATATGAAACAAAACTTGGCACATTTGCGTAGTCTAACAATTAAATCAACTAGAGTGGTTCTCTGAGGAAAATTGCAGAGCTGAGCAACTGGGCATCCATAAACAGTCTGCTAATTGTTTGACGTGTAGCAAATAGCAACACTACTCTAACCACACTTCCAATGACATTATATCAATTAGGTGCCTCGAACTCACATGGTTTTGCCAGCTTTTGCTTCCAAGACAAGCCTATCCCAAAATTTTGACCCATGATCCTCGTGGAGTCATGCCATGTGGCCTGCCCATGTTCAAAAAACCAATTATGCAAAAATGAAAATGCATCATTCAACCGAACCTACCACCCCGCCTTTGACTCTTGTATCTGCCTCTCCCAGCCGACGAGTGTTCCTCACGTCCCATCCCATGCTTCGCACACAAGATATCTAAAACAATGAGAATAGTCCAAGAAGTTAATCTCTTTAACAAGTTGAGATATGACTAAAATGACTTGGAATGTTTGAAACTTGAATTTCTTATTCCCGGAGAAATTGACCTAGTAGAGAAGATAAATGACGGGGAACCCAATTCACCGTTGCACAATGCTTTCATCACACAACATGGAACGGTAATGGTAGACATAGTCAACTTTGACTTTATAGGTCATTCTAATTTTGTTCGATTGTATTCTGTCCATTTTTGGCTCTTTGCTATTCTCTTTCTATCCCTCCTTTTATTGTTTAGCAATACCACATATCCCCTATTTATTTGCATGTTTATTAGGAATATAAATTTTGAAACATCCCACCTCATGCGGTATACATTTAAAATAGAAGAGATACTTTTAAAGAATTCAGTTAGTTTTTTTTTTCCTAACCTGATTGTCATTGAAAATTTGGTTATAATTAGGTATCACACATGATACATTTTATTAGGCTAGATATAATATAGGGTTGAAAACAAACTCTCTATTATTTAAGAATTGTGTACTACTAGATTTTCTCAAATTTTGCGTGATAGCGAGATTTCTATCAAATGTTATTATTCATATATAAGAGTGATATTAGCCACATTGTTTTTCTACTTTTTTTTTGCCTTTATAAATATTGTGATAGTGAATACTGGATAGTAGACAATGGACAGTGAAATGAGAAATCACTAATCTCAACCTCTAATTTTTAGGCCATTTGAAAAATTTTGCCTTACATCAATTTCCAACATACTAATCCTATTTTTTGAAAAGAAAAAAGAGCAAATGTTTATACTTATGATTTATCTGGAAGAATTAAGAAAAGTTACATATTTTTTCCTTTATTTTCATTAAATTAAAGACCAAGTGTCGTTGTTGATGGCGGGATACGGAATTAGGCCTTGGCTGTATTGAGTCAGGCCTTATTCCAGCTAATGTTAGACATAACATAGATAAATCAATTAGGATTGGACTCGTAATTTGAAGTCACCTACATTGAGAGAATGGTCAAATATGGGACGTTTCAGCTTTGGCTGGGCTTGGAATCGTTATTAAGAGTCAAGGTGTTCGGTTCCACTTTCCATTACAGCAGATAACAGTTCCATGTGGAATGTCCAATTGTACTTCGAATTTGTGAACTTTCTTCCCATTTTTCTTAGGAAAAACAGTTACAACAATCATGCAATGCAGTGAAAAACGATCCTTGGTATCTAAATACCACCATCTCATGCAGTATGGAGACATTCCAAAATCAATACTATATAATCATACATACATCCCAAAATACATCATGCTCATTCCGATACTTTTGTTCATGGTGGCTTGGAAATGATATGTTTTGCATAGTTGGTGTCTGTTAACAATAACTTAATTATTGAGAACATGAATCTAATAAGATTACTTGAATCTCAAATATATATACCTAACTGTAAATTAAATGAAGAATCCCATCCAAACTAGAACGTTAAATAACCAAGACCAACAATAAGCCTTACGCACGAGTGATTGAACCCTTTCGTTCCTTCCAAACCAATATTATAAATAAAAATCTCTGGGATGAATTTGGTCTGACTAATAAAGATGCCATGATCGATCGACCAAAAAGTATTTAACATCACCAACATCTTAAATAGCAAACTGTTTATCCAAAGCCTGTCTAATCAACTCAATGGATATGGATGCCTCAATTGTTTCCTGTTAATATCACGTCACCAATATAGACGAGTAGAACAAGGAAATCATCACCGTCGGTTTTTGTAAAAAGGCAATGGTTATCATTCATAAACAAAATTATTAAATCATATTTTATTTAAATTATTTCATAATTATATCATTAATTACTAAAATTTTCATTAGTCTAAAAAATAATTTTCATTAATCACAAAAATTGTAGCATCTCATTCTTATAGGGCATATTCTCGAACATACCGTCAGTATTCGATAACATACTCTACGAGGGTGGCATGCTAGGACAGTCAATCAACATGCTCATTGAAGCAATTTTTTTTTTTGAACATCACATGCATATTCTGAAAAACTAATAATCATTAATGACCCATTTTATTCATAACAATTTCAATCACAAATGTCATAAACAATAAACACATCATCATAAATTCTAGTAATCATCTAAGCCTATTACAAATACAAAATGTGTTTAGTCAAAACTGTTATTATAAATTGAATTCATTTATACAATCAATGAAACTTGCAGAATACAATGTCTAATACTAAAATAACAGAAAATATATGTAGATATCAACTGATCCCGACTTCAAACTCTTATCCGAATGCAGTGGTCATACTCTAATTCATCTAACTGGGTATCCCTTGAACCTAAAAGGCAACATTGCAATTTCGGTGAGTTTTACAAACTCAATGAGCGGACCATCCTCGATAGTTCACTCATATCATAACACAAATTGTTCACAATTTACATTCAATTTGCAGATAAGTATTTACATATATAGCGCATCATTAATTCATCATATAACATCAAATAACACTTAATTCACTTATTTCACATCTCTCATTCAAACAATTCGAACATTACATTTCAATCATTTAAACATACACATCAAATTTATATGTCATGCTCATGAGACTCACTTTCAATTATTACGTTGTTGTGACCGAGTTCCTTAACTGTCCTGTATCTATTGTGGATACCAGGCTCATTAATAACTGTCCCGTATCCGTTGGAGATACCGAGCTCATTATATATAGTGAGTCTTTAGCTCTTAATCACTTTCTGAGCTTTAAGCTCTTTTTCGGTGGCTATTCCAATCACAACTGGCTTTATCTGATTATGCATTCATGTAATGAAATGCATCAAATCCCATAAGTTCAATCAGTTACTTTATTTCACTTTACATATTCACTTTCACATATCATCGGACCTAAATCCGGCATTCAACAAATATGTTGAGAATCATTTATTCCTTGCTCATTCATGTTCAATGAAGAACTTCCAATATGTTCACATTTATCAAACTCCTCGGACTATTAATGTCTGGAGTTATCACAATCACATTCACATCAGTAATAAATCGATACAGAGATTTAAAACAAAAGCAATTAATTAATACAAGACCATTTAGGTCGACTCACAATACACTTCAAATTAGCATTTGCTTCTATGATTCGAAAACGTCTGGATGCTGACTTTCAATCTCTTGTCTCAACTTCATGCAATACACATTATACACACATTACTAATTGCACATTCACATAAACATTCAATTATACACATATGTATATGTGTAAAGTATAACGCATGCTCAATTTGACTATTTCGGGTATGTTTCCTTAATCACATCTCTTGATCATTTAAACATCATCATTTGTATGTGTCTAGCTTATTATTAGGTTTACACCTCAAAAACACTTGGTTATTCTAATATCATAAATCAATCATTCGTCATTTCTTTTCTAGCATTATATGATCACAAAATATTCAATTCTCATTCACCTTTACTGAATACATATTACTCATCTTTGAATCACAACTACAATCATATGAACACCTTCATTCCCATTATACTCATACTTTCCCAGATTTTGGTACTTTGATATCAACAATTCATTCACTATGTTATATGCTCACTTATCACTCTAAACATTTCACACATTTAATCACTTAATCTCTCATCAATTAGATTCATTTCAAGTCTCATTCAAGCCTAAAAGCACCATAGGAAAGCACCTAACCATTTATTGTTTCAATCATCACTTAAAAGAAGCTTAATTTACTTAATAGTCATTCCCACGATCGTGGACGATTTCCTATGATTGTGGGTTTCATTGGTAGAAAGTTTCTGCCCTATTTAGGCATTCCCAAGATCGTGGATATATTCCCATGATTGTGGGTTGCATTCTTTCGAAAATTCTAGCATTATTCTTCTAATTTTCCAGCTCTTTCAACTCCTACAAGTTACATCTATCATCTCTTATGCTTAGTCTATCATTTCTAGCTTATTTCCTCATCATTTCCCCTTCATTCTCACTTCCATTTCAGCTTAATATCATTCACAAACAAATCAAAATCTATGTTTGATCATCAACCCAAAAACAAAACATTCATACATATACACATTCATCATAAATTTCTGCACATGTTCAACTTTAATATCACCTTCATTTCACTTCTAACTTATCATTTTAATTCTTTTCATTTCAAAACACTACTTTAACCTTTTCTTTAGCTTTAACTCATTTTAGTTCATCTCTAAAACAACCAAAGAGATACACATTTTTATACCAAGAAAACAGAACATAAAAACATTCATTTATCTATCAAGTTTTCTGCACTTTTTTTCTACACCATTGTAATGATCTTTCCATCTCATAATCATCTCTACAACAACTTATGAAATATTGATCATCATAAACATGAAAACAAGCCATCAATTTGTTCATTTCTTTACCCACATTCCAACATATATTGATCACCATTTTATGATTATTTAACCTCTAACTATCATCATACATGTCTCATTCAACAAATCACGAAGAACAATATGCTACTTACTTGTTTTAGCTTCAAGATCTTCAAATCACTCTTAACCCTAGCTTCCCAACATCATACGATCATCATCATTCAAGGTGGGAGGGTTAGGTTTTTAGTGACAAATGAAGAAGACAAGAAAATGGGAGTAGCAAGTGAAAGGTGAGAACAAACACAAGGTTGAGGGGTGAGATGAATATCATGAATGGAGAAGAAGAAGAATGAAGAAGATGAACAAAGTTAAGAGCAAATAATAAAGTGAAAGATAAGTTAAAAAAGAAGATGGTCTTTCACTTGGGAGAAGTACCGTGGGGTAGGGGGTGGATGCATGGCTTGGCAAGTGATACTTGTCACTTGCCACATGTCCACTTCATATGGATCTCACTTGATTCTCTTATTTAACTAGTCCATTTATCTCCAATTTCTACTCCAATTGTCTCCCAATTTTTATGACATTTGTCATTAAATCCTAAAGCCATATGCCAACTATTTCTATTGTCATTCATCACTTATTTCTACTACCATAAATAAATTGTCTGTCACTTGGTATTTTTCTTAGTCCAAGAATATTCATAATTTCATAAATTTTATAAATCTTCACCAAAAATTCTAAATCAACAATTATTATCACCAAATCAATTTTCAAGACATATAGTCCACAATTCACATCATAATCACATTAAAATCAATTTATATCCCGGAATATATCAAATGAGTGCATAAATAATCATTGTAATGTTTGCAAATATCAATAATCACGTGTATGTATGCTTATACTAATGATATGCATGTAAATGCAATGCACCTCACATATTCTCTATACTATTTCTCATGTATCTTGGTTTAACATCCTTTGTCCTAACCCTTAGTATGGAAACAAGATGTTACAAAAATTATTTGTACAAGTATAACCATTTAAATTGTCATATTTAAAAATATATACAATAAAACAATTGCATTCAATTCGATTTGTTGGTTCCACCTAGACTCCACAATGTCAATCACGTGCACTGGAATTATCGACAATCTTCTTGTCTCTTAAATATATATATAGCATCAAGAGATAAGCTGCTTATTTAGTAAGAGTAACATTACCATATCTTTAAAATCAAGTATCTCAATATATATTGAAATTACCCAAAAGATAAATTGTACATATAATGCTAAAATATACAATATTCAGTATGTTCAAACACTTAACAAATATCTAAAGTTTTATTATTAGTAATGATTAATACTAATATTCTTTAATTATTACCATTTGTGTGTTTACCTCTTTATTAACTGAATTAACTAAGCACTGCTTAACCTACTAGACTTACATTTAATGATTTTTTCGGATCATCTCTACTTATAATAATCATTCACTAATTGGAAACATAATTAGATGTGTATATATCAGCATAAGGTAACGTAATGTTCATGATAATCCTTTGCATAATAAACCCTTAGGATGGTATATAGGCTAAAAACCAATGAGGTAACTCCCATGAGGCTTATCGGTGAAAAATTCCATAAGCTTATGATTCACATCATGAACTTGCTTTCTTGATTCATGTGGTGTAATAATGTCACACACCATAGTGCTTGTTTAAATTCAAACTTAATTTATGAACTTCAATGTTATTAATTCAAACTTAGTATTAACATTAGAAATTCACGTAATGTTCGTGACAATCCTTTGCATAATGAACTCCTAAGATGATATATAGGCTGTAAACCCGTGATGTAACTTCCATAAGACTTATTGGTGAAACATTTCACGAGCCTAGAAGTCACAGCGAGAACTTGCTTTCTCAATTTATGTAGTGTGACAATGCCACGTTCCATAGTATTTGTTTAAACTCAAAATATGAAAATGAACTTGTAGTGATTAATGGTTATATTATGAAGACCAAGTATTGCATTTAGTAGTTAAGTTATTTACTTTTAATTCTATAGCTAGATGGACAAAAGTTGGATGTCTCATTGGAAATGGTTCACTGAATAATTAGAAGGAGTAAAAAGTTTCAAGCAATTTGTAAAAGATCAAATGGGTGATAAATGTTGTATTCGTTGTCCATGCATAGATTGCTTAAATGTTGACATTCAAAATTAAGATGTGGTATAAAATCACTTGCTAATTTGAGGCATAGATAAATTCTATACTCTATGGCTTTATCATGGTGAAAGTAAGGAAGAAAGTTGTAGTAGAAGTGTTGGTATAAGTGTTGATGATAGTAACAATGATGATGAAGATAATGGTGGTGATGATGATGATGACAGGATTGGGGAGATGTTAGATGATTATGGGAATTATATGGAGACAATGAGTGATATCAGTTTGCATAACATAATTGGTCGTATTATAGAAGATAATTTTTAGAAGTTATTGAAAGTTGCTCAAGAAGAATTATATCCAGGGTGCTTAAATTTCTCACAGCTATCTTTAGTTGTCAAGTCGTTACATTTAAAGGTCTATAATAAATGGAGTAATAAGTCTTTTGACATACTAATTGACTTGCTCAATGATGCATTACCTATTGGACATAAATTGCCTAAATCTTACTATGATGCAAAGAAATTATTAAGAGACCTTGGATTAGGATATATATTAATACATGCTCGTAAGTGTCATTATGTTATATTTTGGGATAGTAAAGATCTTAAAGAGTGTCCCATTTATGGTACATCAAGGTGGCGAGTGGATGATGGGAGAGGGAAGAAGATAATGCATAAAATCTTAAGATACTTTCCTATTGAACCACAACTACAAAGGCTTTTTATGTCAACAAAAACAGCCATACATATGAGGTGGCATAAAGAGAAACAGATTGATGATAACATTATGGGAATTATATGGAGACAATGAATGATACTATTTTGCCTAACATAATTGGTAGTATTATAGAAGATAATTTTGAAAAGTTATTGAAAGTTGCTTAAGAAGAATTATATCTAGGGTGCTCAAATTTCTCACAACTATCTTTTGTTGTCAAGTTATTGCATTTAAGGGTCTATAATAAATGGAGTAATAAGTTTTTTGACATCTTAATTGACTTGCTCAATGATGCATTACTTGTCAGACACAAATTGCTAAAATCTTACTATAATGCATAGAAATTGTTAGGGGACCTTGGATTATGATATATATCAATACATGCTTGTAAGTATGATTATGTTATATTTTGGAAGGATAGTAAAGATCTTGAAGAGTGTCCCATTTATGGTACATCAAGGTGGCGAATAGATGACAGGAGAGGGAAAAAGATGTTGCATAAAATCTTGAGATACTTTTCTATTAAACCACGATTACAAAGGCTTTTTATGTTAACAAAAACAGTCATAAATATGAGATGGCATAAAGAGAAATGGATTAATGATAACAATATACATCATCCAAAAGATTCAGAGGCATAGAAAGACTTTGATGGAAAGTTTCCATGGTTTGCACAATATTGTCATAATGTTCGACTTGGTTTAACCTCAGATGGACTTAATCTTTTTAGTAATATGAGTACTTCTTACAATATATGGCCAGTAATATTAGTGTCATACAATTTACCTCTATGGAAGTGTATGAAGGAGCCTTGTATGTTATTGTCTTTGATTATTCCAGGACCTAATACTCCTGGTAAGGATATTGATGTATACATGTAACCATTAATTGATGACTTAACCAATCTATGGGAGGTTGGATTAGAAACTTTTGATCTTTTTCAAGGTGAAACATTTATAATACATACAATTGTTTTGTGGACTATAAATGATTTTCCAGCTTATGGGAATTTGTCTGGATGGAGCACTAAAGGGTATATGTCTTGTCCTACGTGTAACTATCAAACTTAATCAATGAGGCTACGAAGTAAAATATGTTATACGAAACATCGTCGTTACTTGGAACATAGGCATAGATGGAAAAGAAGCAATTGTTTAATTGCAAAGTAGAATTAGGTGAAGCTCTTTTGCAGTTGTCTTGTGATGATATGGTTATGCAGCTATCACACTTAGGTGACATTACACCTGGCAAATACCTAAGTAATAGAAAGAGAAATGTGTTAAGCTGAATGGTAATATAAAAAACATATTTTTCAATTTTTCGTATTGGAAGGAACTATTATTGAGGCATAATCTTGATGTGATGCATATTGAAAAAAAAATTGTGAGAATATTTTAGGAACTGTTATGGGAATTGAAGGCAAATCGAAAGACACAATTAAGGCTAAACTAGACTTGGAAGACATGAATATAAGAAAATATTTGCATTTGAAAAGAAGAGATGATGGGTCACACATTATTCCACCTGCTTGTTACACCATGTCAAAAAAGGAGAAGCAAGCTTTTTGTCAATTTCTTAAATCAATCAAGTTTCTTGATGGTTGTGCATCGAATATAATCCATTGTGTCAATGTTAAAGAGGAAAAAGTATCGGGGTTGAAATGCCATGATTGTCATGTACTTTTGCAACGATTACTTGCTATTGGAATATGTGTATGTTTTTCGAAAGATGTGTCTATAAATTTGGGTCAATTAGGTGATTTTTTAAAGCAATTATGCTACAAGACACTTAAAGTTGAAGAGCTTGACAAAATGGAAAAAAACATAGCTTTGATTCTATGTAAGCTTGAACTACTATTCCCCTCATCTTTTTTTTATGTTATAGTGCATTTGGCAATTCACTTACCATATGAAGTAAAATTTTATAGACCGGTTCAATTTTGATGGATGTACCCTATTGAAAGGTAATTTATATTATCTTCTACTTTTTAAAAAGTTATTAATTAGTAACAGTTGTTAATGTTTTATATTTTGTTTAGGTTTTTATGCTCTGTTAAACATTATGTGCATAATAGAGCTCGACTTAAAGGTTTTATTGTAGAGGCTTATATAGAGCAAATGAATGTTTGACATTTTGTTTAATGTACTTAAATGACGTTGAGACAAGATTTAATAGACCAGAATGTAATTTTGATTTTGATCAAGATGGTGGCTTGTCAGTTTTCCCCCCAAAAGTTAGGCCACTTGGTGTCGGAAAATATATTAAGTTAACTAAAGACGAGTTCGAAATTGCCCATTGGTATATTTTAAACAATTGCAGGGAAGTCAACATATATATGGAGTATATACATTACTTTTGAATCAAATTTTCATATTTGAATGTTGTCATTCAATCTATATTTCCTAATCTCAATTTACTTTTTTAAATAGAGAGCACAAAGAGTTGATTTGAAGCAAAGAGATTGTTAATGTTGAAGAAAGACATAAGATTAAGTTCTTATAATGGTTTAGGACTCGAGTAAGTTATTTATTACGACAATTTATATGTTAGATGAACTTCTAATTTCATTTTGTTGTATAGATGATACAGAAACATAACCATAACATGCAAGAGGTGACAACTGCATTATATTCTTTGGCATGTGGGCCTCATATGTGTGAAAAGAAATATATAGGTTGTATTGTTAATGGGGTTAGATTTCACATAGAAGAATGAGATAGTCAACTTAGATGCCAAAATTGTGGGGTTGTTGTTGAGGGACGTTGTGATGATGATTTTATTGATTTCTATAGTGTCATCTCTAAAATAATAGAGTTGCATTACATTAAGGATAAAAAGATTATTCTATTTAAGTGCAAATGGTTTAATCTTGCTGACATGAATGTGAATGGGAATATTACTAGCATCAATGTTAGTAAGACATGGTATGATAATGACTCTTTTGTCTTTGCAAGTCAAGTGAACTAAGTTTTCTACCTTAATAATACTGTATTGGGTAAAATTTGGAAGGTTGTTCAAAAATTTCAACACCGAAATCTCTTCGATTTTTATGAAAGGGATAATGGTCTAATCGGTAAGGATGGTGATGAAGTATATAGAGAGATTAAATTAGAGTTGAATAATGAAGCCATTTGAATAGAATATACAGATATATCATCATTCCATAGGAGAGATGTTGATCCCAATAGAGTACAAATGGATGAAGTACAAGCCAATCTTATCATAGAAAGAGATTAAAACTATATTGAGGATGAATTTTGTGACAATGATGATACTTTAGCCATATAATAGCGATGAAGAGTCGAACAATAATGTAATTAATGATGATGATTTTCAGGATGTTGATCATGATGGTTGAAGGTAAAAAATTGTTGTTTATACGGGATTGTTGTTTGTATTGTTTGAAAACTTACAAACCACCATTTTAATTAACTTATGATTAGCCATTTTATAAAAGCAATGTATTTCATTGTGCTTGATTTTGTACAAGATATGTATTTCATTATGCTTCATTTTGTAAAAGTTATGTATTTCATTATGCTTCATTTTGTAAAAGTAATGTATTTTATTATGCTTCTTTTTGTATTTCATTATGCTTCATTTTGTAAAAGTAATGTATTTTATTATACTTCATTTTGTATTTCATTATGCTTTGTTTTGTAAAAGTAGTGTATATTATTATGTTTCAATTTGCAAAAGCTATGTATTTTCATTATGCTAGTCTTCATTTATCTTTCAAATGCTGTGACGTATGTATAACTTTGTTCATAAGTTAAGATCATTGAATCACTTCTTATAACTATGTTGGTTTAAGCACTTCTTATTACTATATTGATTGAAGCAAAAATGCCTCCCTTGTATGAAATGCACATAACTAAATAATTGAAAGTTTACTTCCTTATTAACTTTCATTTTATAATCATGTAATAAAATTGGTATAGAGTTGGTAACAATAGTTCCAATACATGTAAAAAATTCCTTATTTAAAGAAACTATAACCATATTAATGTTAATTTCTAAAATACGATTCAAATTTTCTTTTTATTTTTTAGATCTATTATTTATAGACAAAGAAAAGTCAACACTTGTAAAGTTTTGAAGTTATACATGGTTTCTTTTAACAAAAAATGAACTTTGTAATGAATGGAACACGTAAAAAAATGTTTCTAATGTGATTCAAACTATAGGTCCAAAGATCCAATCATCTTTTCTTTTTTTTGAAAATTGAATAACATATGTCTATAGCAAGAACTAATACAAAATAGAAACAAGTTTGCGGCCTAGAAGCCTTTAGGGGTCATTACAAAAGATTAGTAGAAGAAACAAGTACTAAAAACAAAGAGCAACTTTTAGGAAAATGCTTAACTACCAATATATTTCTATAGCAGGAACTAATACAAAATAGTAACAAGTTCACGACCTAGAAGCCTTTAGGGGTCATTGCAAAAGATTAGTAAAAGAAGAAACAAGTAATAAAAACAAAAAGCAACTTTTGGGAAAAAATGCTTAACTACCACCTATGGTTCCAATCATCTTTGATTATGATTTGTTACTTTTTTGTCAAATGCTCCGAAATGATTTTAGGAAAAATTTGACAAATTCTTTACGTTGTTATTATATTATATTTTATTTTATATTAAATTTAATAATATTTTATATTGAAAAATCATTATAGATATTCAATATAATGGCATCTGGACGAAACAAAGGAAAAAAGTTGGCAACTAGCGAAGATGTTCCTCCCCCACAACAACCAGATCAATTCGACCATATCCAACAAGGATAACATACGACATCCACTGATAAAGCCAATCAACAATAACCTCTATATACCTCAACTAGTGTTAAAGGATCTTCAGGTTTTGGATTCTTTACCACCTATAATTACACTTATCTTTAAATATATCTTTACATATTTAATGTGTTTGGTTATAATTTTTTGTCAAGTTCCAATACTAGCCTCAGAAAAAGAGGTAGAGGTATCACTAAAGGTTTTGAGCTGCAATGCACGAATGTGGCAATGAACAACAAGTTTTTCGTTCATATTGACACCTCGCAAGGTTGTCCTATTGATAAGATCCAATTAGTAAAATTGTCTAGTGAGTTAGGGGTCATTTTCATGATTGAATTGTCTTACCTTCAACATGCTAAGCAATTGAAGGAAGACAACTTTCTACAGAATGCTTTGGACAAAGTTTCAGTAAATTTTCAATTTGTTTAATTATATGCATTTTTTAAGCTTATTTAAAGACTAATTTCACTTTCACTTGGTGTTCACAGATGAAGCTCAATATTGTCAATATCGAGAACCCTAAAGTGTCAAGCTGTGTGAGTTCACTGTTGAAACAAAAGGCCAAAGATCATCGTTATCGACTACATAAATACTAACAATCTTTTTCTTCAAATGAGGAGGTAAGGAGACATGTTCTCGAGCGGGTAACTCCAGAAAATTGGATCCAAATGTGTGATTATTGGTCCTCTGCCAACGTTAAGGTTTGTCTTTTTTCGCTTTACATTTGCTTCAATTATTCTTGTTTCTCAATTTAATGACTATTTCTTTTATTTATTTAGGAAAAGTGTGAGAAAGACAAGGTTAATAGAGGAAAAATAGAGTTCAAAAGAACTACATGGAGAAGAGTGTGATAGGATCACACTTTACAAACTCACACACTACAAGGAAGGTGAAGGTTGAACTTCTGAAGAAGTGCAGAATAATTATGTAAGTATAAAATTTTGTTTAATTTTTATACTTATTTATTTATGTAATACTAGCTAATAATTTTTAAAATTTTAGAATAAGATGCAGGAGTTGTTGCAAAGATCATTGTCTAAGAAAAATGAGCCAAACGTAGATGAGATTTGCAACAACGTCCTTGGTACAAGACCAACATTTGTAACCACGCTTCAAAAGGAGAACCGGTCGCTTAAGGCTCAGTTTTAACGTAATGAAGAAAAGTTAGAACATAATGAGCAAAAGTTAGACTGTACTGAAAAAAGTTGATCGAGCTTGAAAAGATGATCAAACAAATACTTGAGCCAAATTATGTAAGAAGTAATAACGATGAACACGAGTCTTAGTTTGTACATAAATTGTTTTGTTAACATTTGTAAATAACATTTTATTTTTATATAAAATGCTTCTATATTTTAATTATTTTATTTTATTTTCATTTAATTAATTATAAATAAAAAATTTTAAATATTACAAACAATAGGATGGATTAAAAATCTTACCATTTATTATAAATAATTGAAAAAAAATTTAATAGACTTGTTTAGTCAAAAATCAAAACTCATTGTCAAAACTTTTTAGCGGCAATCTTAAAAACTTGGACAATAATTTTTAAAAATTAAATAAAAAATTTTTAAAATTAAATAAAAAATATAGCTAAAAAGATCTTACTATGATTTTCAAATAGTCGTCACAACATTTTAGCTACGTTCCAAAAACCGTCACAAATAACTTTTACCTACGTTTAAGATATTGTCGCTAAAGCTAATTTGCTACGAAACAAAACACGTTGAAAATTTTTATTACCTACAAATACAGTATCGCAACTAATAACTTTTAGCCACGAAAAGAAAGTGTCCCAAATTATCTTTCACGATGTTTTTCATTTTCTTCGCCTATCACTTTTCGTGACATACATGGATCGAAGCTAGATATTATTTGCCACGATATAGTAAAAATGTTGCTAATAATATATTGCTACCACAATTTTGCGATAATTCTTGCGACGAATTTTTTGCCGATAAAAAGTATTGGCGACGAATTTTTGGCTTTTAGTGACGAAAAAATTGGTCGCCAAAAGCCCTTCTATTGTATTGTATAAGCTTTACATAGTGTATAAAACCCTAAGACACAAAAAAAAAATTGGTCATGCTTGTTCCCTAAGACACCAAAAAATTGGTCATGCTTGTTTTAAATCATACAACCAAAGCCTCCAAGCAAACTTTCCCATTTTTTTCCTTTGGCATACCATTGAAAAGACTGCACTTAAACCGCCTCCTCTAGGTGTCCATGTGATAAACACATTATTAATATCCAATTGTGGACATACCGTTGTTTTGCATTTGTAGAGCAAGAAATAACCTATAATAATCAGAAACTTTGTGATTCGAGAAAATTACCAATCTTTATAGTCAAGCCCCATTACCTAGTTGGTTATAACCTTGGTAACCAATCGAACCTTGGCCTTATTATTTTACCGTAGAGATAGCAATGGGCCTAACTTGAGAGCCAACCCGGTCTTAACTTGGCTCAACTCAGTCTGGCCAAAATTTTGAAGTCTTAAGGCCTTACGGTAGGCCTTCAGGTCCGCCAAAAATCCAATTCAAATTTTGAGTAACAAGATCACGCAAAAGGATAAATTGGAAAAGATATGCCTTGTTAAAACAAATTCTTGAATGTACGAGAACTACACTCATCACTGAGCATCGGATCTTCATCAGATAACAGACTTGTCATTATTATAGAATGACATATTGAAAAGTTTATAATGGTTGGAAACTAGTCTTCATGTAACAGTAGACCTTCCAAGCATGAAGAACTTTTGAGGTAAAATCAATCTTAATAATATGTCTTGAGGTGGCAACAAACTTTTTAGCACGAAGATTTCGACCTGATTTTTCAAAAGTAACGTGTCTTAGTTGTAGTTTTATTAAGACAGGATATTGTTAAAACGGTAAAACCAACATATATTACTGTTAGAAAACTGGGTCGAAATCTGATCCCGACCGCAGCGAAATAATTACAAAACTTTTTCGTATTTTAATTTTCTGAAAACCAAGATCGCTTTAATTCAATAAAATGATTAACACATAATCATAATAAAGCGTGAATCTAAATCCATACCTTATTCTAAAGCTTGATCATAGTCTTGTTGTATCTCTTGAACTGTTTCCGAAATCGATATGTCTCAACCATCATAGTCGTACAAATATCCAGCCTCTGATGGTATTAATAGAATGAGTTGAGAGAACTTTGTTACTCTTATAAAGAAGATTAAGCATGAAGCCATAGAGCTTAAGCCTATATATATTAAGCTTTAGACATTTTAGTAATTTAATTGAAATTAAATTCTAATTTCAATTAAACTTTAATTAAAATTACAAATAATTCTAATTA
>JAOQMS010000179.1:11015915-11029281 GCA_027563885.1 Erythroxylum longipes
CCACCTTACCAAAATCCATAATATACCATATTAAACTCCAAAAATTTCTAATTCATAAATTCTAATTTATTTTCATGATTAATAATCTAATAAAATAACTAAAATGAAATGAAAATATAAAAATCCTAAAAGTGGGATCCAACACATAAAGATTGATGATAAACAATACAGTGAAACTATAAGGAGTGAACCTTCCAAACCAACATCTACCTCATACGCAACATACTCAAATCAACTATTTAATATAACTTTAGGAGGAGAAATTAATTCATGAATAACTTTTCAAAACAATTGCATTTCCTCCTAGATACTTTTATTTAAACATATTTTTCTTTCTTTTATTTTTCTTTTTCTCTTTTTTTCTTTTTTTCCTTTTCCCATTTTTCTTTTATAAGAATTAACAGAAGCTACGTCAACCTTAGAATCCACTGACAAGATATAAAATGACATTTCAATGATTATAACCAACCTGCTTATATGCACACCCCTACACTTATACTTTTGTTCATCCATACTTATCCACAATCAAAAAATGTTCCACTAGCTTTAAGGCTTGTTAGGACATTTAGTTAGGTTCAAAGCAAGTAATGTGGTTAGCACAAAAAAGAAAGGCTAATAAAGCTCAAGGGGACTTAATAAAGGGAAAATTCATATCAAAGGGTAAGCTATTTGGCTAATGTAGTTTATAAAAAATAAATAATGCCTATATCATTTCCATGTTAATGCATATGATAACAATGTGGTCTTGAATAAAAAATCAACTCAAAGTCAGGATGTACATGTCATGAAGGTCACACATAAGCAAAAGACAATGAGATTGATATGGATATGTCAGTCTGATAAAGCTCAAAATCTCACTAGCTTTTGTCTACCACTAGTTACCACTCTTCTAAAGATATCGCATATTGACCAATCACATGAGCAAAAGTACATGTTAAAGTTTCCATGGATTTTTCTAGTCAATTCACACTCTAATTATGACTATATAGTCCTAGAAGCAATAGAAAAACAGAAATTGTTTGTTTGTTTATTTTTTGTTTGATTCTCTCTCTTTTTGATTGAAAACATAAAAACACGTAAGAAACAATCCTAATTAAAAACATATATGCATATAAGAAAGAAATGAGAAAATGTAAAGAAAAAGAAATAAACTTCCCTTAGATTGCCTCCCTAGAAGCACCTTTATTTATTATCGTTAGCTCAACTCCTTTTTCTCCTCATCACATGACAAAATTATGATATTTGGTTGTCACAGTTTGAGCCTCCTCCACTGGAGGTTATTCAGGATAGGGCCTTAGGTCATTGATATTTAGTGTCTTCCCTTTCTTCAGAATCTCAATCTCAACTGAGCTCGCACTCTTAGAATATCTCAAATGTCTCTTCACTCTTTTCTTCTTTGTCTAATTCCTCCAATCGGCTAGGTAAACGTGAAGAGTTAGTCTCAATAATAATTATGGACATAGTACTCACCTTCGAGCTAAAAGATGTCTCTTTTTCTCTTTCAAGCTCCTTCTCCACTTCTTCTTCGCAAGCAATTCCTTGAGTAGTTCTCTCAAGATTCTCAAGCTCATCTTCACTCTGTAAGGTCTTCGTACTAACGTCCTTTGGGTACACCTTAGGTTAAGATGATTGCATTTATTCAATTTATGATTCTAGGTGATTGAGAGCTTTCGTCATCTAACCCACCTAGCTTGCCAAGTTCTAAACTTTTGATGTTGTATCTTGGTATAATTGCATCACTTCCTGTTGGAACTGTTGTACACCTTGTTGAAATTGCAAAGTATTAGCAATTATAACAGTAACCAGTCTTTCCAAAGATGTACCTGAGTTTTGTTGGCTCTCCAAATCTTAGATGCTAGACATTGTATCCTGCCAAAATTGCCTTCCATCCTATTGGAATTGTAGAGTATTCTACTAAATCTATAAATTATTTTCTTTAATTTGAATATTTTTAGCATCCATAACATTAAGTAATTCTTCTAGAGATAGACATCAGTCATAATAAGAAGCTTTGGGTCTATACGGGAATTGTTATACGTCTTGCAAACTATCATGGAAGTAATTTTGTTGGTTATCCCATCCACAACTAAATTTCGTATGATCACTCCAAACTTGGTTATAAGATTGGCAATAAGAGTTATAGAAGAAAATACTTTCGTCCATGAAATTTTTTTTACACATAAACACTAAACAAAAAGTGAAAATATCATAAAATAACTGAAAAGAAACTAGTTAAAAACAAATATGTACAAAACACCAATTAAAATTAAGAACAAAAACTAAAGCACCACATTCCCTAGCAACAGCGCCAAAATTGACATAACGAGTTGTAATACTACTCAAAATAACTAGATCTACAATTATAACAGTGATGAGTCAAGGTCGATCCCACAGAGAGTGTGTAAAGCCTTTGAAATAAAAAAATTGGTATTTAGGTTATGGGGAGTTTTGTTTGAATAAAAAAATAAAGTAAAATTAAACTAATGAAGAAAATTAAACAAACCAATCTAGAAATGATGAAAAGCGATGAATACGTTGGGGACTCAGTCATTGGTTCAATCCCAACCTTTGGTTCAATTAAACATACTTCATTGAATTTTTGTTCTCATACCTCTCGTAACAACAATTAATAATAAGTTACCGATAAGCTCTATTAACCCCAGTTTTCCTTTAGGTCGTACTTAATTAAGAGACGGTTGTTAGCTAAACCTAACTACCGAATAACCTAGAACAACGTCTCTAGATTTAATTGGGTAGCCACATTATGAAATGGAAAACTAATTAATCAAGGCAATAACCACATATGCTCCGGTTATTTAACCAAGTTTACGTTATCCCTAATGATTCGAAATCAATCAAAACCATAACAATTAGGGATTGTATCCCTAATGGATTGATATCATTAGTAACTACAAACTCAACATAACAATTGAAGATTATATTGAAGATTCTAGCAATGAGTTTATTATAAAATGATCTAATGAAGGCATTAAAATCATCTTTTCATAATACTCAAACAATAAACATAGGATAATAAAACTAATTCCTAAGAGAGAAAGAAAAACCAACATAATGAAATAAATGATTAACTAGGTTCTTTGGTGTCGATATCAAGTCTGGACTAGGTCAGGAAGCCTAGCCCTTTATGGATCTCTAAAGGATGAGGTTTACCCCTCTTCGTTCTCCCGAAACCTCCAAACCGAGAGCTCCCACTTTTAAAACAATTCCTCCAACTTTTCATACCTTCTGCCATCACATTATGTCTATTTATATTAAAAACTAGGGTTCGGGTGAGTTGGTAGAATGTCACAGGTGTGACCTAACAGTGCTTGTCAGGTGCACTGCAAAATTTACCTGAATCTGTACACTAAAATTTATAGTTATGGTGAGTTGGGATCGAATCGACAGGGAATGTTTGGTTAATTTCTGTACCGAAATTAATTAATGCAAGGAAAATATAAAAGGGGAATTTTTTGGATTTTTAGCAATTTAAAAAATAAAATAAAAGTAAACAATTGAAAACAAATTAAAACAAGCGATCGAAAATGATTAAACTGTCGAATATACGTAAGGTCTGGTTCTAGGTTCGACCTAAACACGATCAAGCATATTTCATCATCCTAATGTCTTTACAACTCTCTTCGGACTATCAATCTGAGACTAATAGAACGCTCTACTAATCTCAGTTTTCATTTAGTTTTTTTAATCAAGATATGATCATTAATTAAACCTAACTACAAAATAACCTTGGATATAATCTCTAGATTTAATTTGGCAGCTGCATTACGATGTGGAAACGATCAATATAAGTAGTACCTTCACACGCTCAGATTATCTAACCTATGTTATGTTGTTCCTAACGATACAGGATTATTAAATGCTACTCACAAACATCAAAAGTAACAACTACGGATTACATTTAATGTTTTAGCAATAGAATCGAAATAGAACAATCAAAATAACATATTAAGATCATTCATCCCAAAACCCAATCAAATCAACACCCACAACACAACAATCCGAAAATAAATTAAAACATTCAAATGATAAAATAGCTTAATTTTGATTTGATGTCGACATCTTCGTTGAACCAACATAGAGAAGCTAGCCTTCCATCTCCATTTTTATGCTCCAAGCATCATTCATCTTCTTTATAGCTGCTTTGGTGGTGAAACAATGAAGAGAGAACCACAGTGCCTCCACCTCCTTTCTATTGTCTACGCTTTCTCTATTTATTGAATTAATTTTTGGTCCACCCTCACTGTTCACCCTACCTCGTTATTATGCATTTTAATTAAAACGCCTCCCATGCCATGCAAACGCTATGTTTAATGCAAACATTGTCTATGTTTAATGCAAGCGTCTGCGTTCTACCCCAACGTCTGCTACATGCGTTTATTCTCCTCACCTATGTCATTTTGTTCTATTGGCTTGTTCTTCTTTTCTTCTCCTATTATGCTACTATTAATTCACGTAATTGTATGCAAATTTCATGCATGTGTTATGAGCAACTTTAAATCTTCTTTATGTTTTCATTTTCATTTTTTTGTCTTCTTCTTGTTTTTATTTTCTTTTTCTTACTCTATAAAGACAAGTATGCTTCCTTAAAAAATGGCCCAAATATCGTGCTTTCGACTCACTTTAACTTCTTTGTTTCTGAATTGTGCCTAAAATCACATATGAGTCAAATTGAGTATCTTAAGCATTTCTAAGGCATTAATCACTAAGTGTAGCATATCAAATAAATAAAAATTTAAACATATATCAAGTTCCACCACACTTAGTCTTTGACTTTTCTCAGGAAAATCATCAAAACCAAAATCACAAACCAAAAATTTTATTCATTTTCCATATTTCCTAATAATAGATAGCCATAAGTAAAGATGGATGACTTTCAAAACCTATAGCAAAAACTCCGTATTCAAAGCTTCTACTTATGATCAATTAACATTTATGACCTTTAGAAACTAAGTGATCTAGAGGTAGACTTGGGAAAAAAAAAGTTGTTTAAACAAGATATTTCCATTGGCATACTCAAACTTCATTCATGATCACAATAATCCACAACTTTACATATCATTTCATTTCTCCACCACTAAAAGTCAAGTGACACAAGTGACATCCTCTAGCATCAACATCTTCGAATCATCCATTTGGAAACCTTCATAATACGGTTTTAAGTAGTGATCATTCACTCTAAATGTCATGTCAGTTTTTAGACTCTGTATCTCCACTGCACCAAAAGGAAAGACATGAGTGATAACAAACGGACCAACCTAACAGGAATGCAACTTACCTGGAAATAGTTTGAGTTTGGAATGATATAGTAACACTTTTTGGCCCATTGAGAAGCTTTTCCTTGAAATCATCTTATCATGAAAATCCTTCGTACTCTCCCTATATATCCATAAATTTTGATACGAATCATTACCCATCTCTTCCAACTGTTGAAGCTAAAACTTCCTATGCACTCTTGCATCATCCAAATTCATGTTCCATCTTCTGATAGCCCAATATGCCTTATGTTGTAATTCCACTAGAAGATAACATGGCTTCCCAAACACTAGCCTATACGACGACCTCCCAGTTGGTGTTTTGGAAACCGTCCTATAGGCCTATAGTGCTTCTTCCAGTCTTACACTCTAATGCTTCATATTGGGTTGCACAGTTTTCTCCAGTATCAACTTAATTTCTCGATTTGGGAATTCAGCTTACCTGTTGGTTTGGGGATGTTAAGTAGTGAAAACTTTGTGCATGGTGTGATATTTTATGAACATTATTTCCATCACCCTATTGCAAAAATGGGTTCCTCTATTGCTAATGATTGCTTTTAGTATCCCGAATCTAGAAAGAATGTTAGCCTTAATAAAATCTACAACAACCTTTCTATCATTAGTCCTGGTGGCTTTGGCTTCCACCCATTTAGAAACATAATCTACTGCAAGCAATATTTAAGTAAAGCCAAAAATAGAGGGAAAGGTCCCATAAAATCAATGCCCCAAATGTCAAAATTTTCATTAAAAAGTAAAGGAGTTTGTGGCAATTGATCCTTATGGGACAAGTTACCTAACCGTTGGCATCTATCATAGGATTTGCAAAAGGTGTATGCATCTTTAATCAATGTTGGCCAATAGAAGCCGCTCTCTAGAACTTTACAAGATGTCCTTTTCACTCCAAAATGTCTTCCGTATGAATACGAATGGCAAAGGGTTAAGATTGAGAACGTTTCATTTTTTGGTATACACCTTCTGATAACTTGATCTGCACAGTGCCTTCAAAGATACTGGTCATCCCATACATAATGATTCGCTTCACTCCATAGCTTATCCCTCTGAGCCTTTGAGAAAACCAACAGCTAATTCGTTAGTAACTAAAAAATTGATAATGTCTGCATACTATGGTGGTGTTACATCGACCGAAAATAATTGCTCATCCAAAAAGGTTTCTCGTAGAGGTATATCATCTTCTTCCTTAATCAATCGGCTAAGATGGTCTGCTACCATGTTTTCTACCCACTTCCTATCTTTAATTTCCAAGTTAAATTCTTAAAGGAGGAGAATACATCTGATCAACCTCGATTTTACTTCCTTCTTTGTGAGTGAGTATCGTAAAGCTGCATGGTTAGAATAAACAATCACTTTAACACCAAGCAAATACGATCGAAACTTTTCCAAAGCAAAAGCCATAAATAAGAGTTCTTTTTCAATACTTGAATAATTCTATTGGGCTAGGTTTAGGGTCTTGGAAGCATAGTAGATGACATGCAAAGCTTTTCCCACTCTTTGACCTATAATTGCCCCATTGCATAATCACTTGCATCACACATGATCTCAAAGGGGAGGTTCCAATCTGGTGGTTGAATCACCGATGGGGATGTCAGAAGCTTCTTAAATTTGTTGAATGCTTCCTTGCACTTCTCGTCGAACTCAAAGGAGACATCTTGTTAAAGAAGCTTACATAGTGATACAACTATCTTCGAAAAGTTCTTAATGAACCTTCAATAAAAACCTATATGCCCAAGAAAAGAACACCCTTCCCTCACAATAGAAAGGTAAGGTAAAGAAGATATAAGATCAACTTTGGACTTGTTTACTTCAACACCATTAGCAGATATCACATGGCCTAAAACTATACCTTAATCCACCATAAAATGACATTTTTCCCAATTCAACACAAGGTTAGTTTCTATACATCATTCTAAGATAATGGTAAGATTCTTAAGACATTCTTCAAAAGAAGATCCATACACACTAAAATCATCCATGAATACCTCAATAATCTTCTTAACATACTTGAAAAAAATGTTTTCCATACACCTTTGGGATGTGGCGAGTGTGTTACATAATCCAAATGGCATTCTTTGGTAAGTAAATGTACCGAATGGGTATGTAAATGTGGTCTTCTCCTAATCTTGTAGTGCGATCAGGATCTGAAGATAGCTTGAAAAGCCATCTACAAAGCAATAAGTCATAACGAACCAATCTGTTAAGCATCTGATCAATAAAAGGAAGCAGAAAAGTGGCCTTTACAAGTAGAATAATTTGATTTTCTATAATCAATACATGCTTGCCACCCGGTTTGCACTTGGGTGGGAACCAACTCACCTTCCTGGTTTGTCACAACAGTGATTCTAGAATTCTTTGGAACCACCTAGACAGGACTTACCCACTTATTTTGGAAAATCAGGTAGATAAATCCAACATCGAGAAGCTTCAGCACCACCTTCTTCACAACTTCCATCATTGGAGGATTCAGCCTAGCTTAGCTTGCCTTGTGGATTTTTCTTACTCCTCCAATAAGATGTAGTGCATGCAAATAGATGGGCTACCAATGGCCTTCTTATGCTCTCTTAGCATTCGAACTAGCCTCTCCTTTTGATTTAAAGTCAATTCTTTCGAAATGATGACTGGAAGAGTTTGCTTATTTCCCAAATAAGCATATTTGAGGTGTGTAGGGAGTGGCTTCAATTCCAATTCCAGTGCCTGCACATCAGAAGGTAACAACTTCTGGTGAGATTCAAATAGTTTTATAAAAGCCAAATCATACCTTTTTGGAGAAGTCTCTAATAATTCCAAAGCGGCTATCATTTCCATTAGCTCTCCTCCCATTTCAACTTCATTGCTAGCTTCTACTTCCATTTTTTCTGTCAAGACTGCTTCGAAATGATCCTTGCAATTTGATTTAAAATTTTCTTGTACCAAAGGATCAATCACATTAATAGAAAAAACATAATGATCATTAGGAGGATGTTTTATAGAATCAAAAATATTGAAATGAATCACTTCCCCATCAAATTTCATCGTAAGGGTGCCCTCATGAACATCTATCTTAGTTTGAGCCATATTAAGAAATGGTCTCCCCAGCAAGATAGGTATTAGATTACATGAAGTGTCATCATTCATATCCACAACATAGAAATCTACAGGAAACACTAACTTATTCACTTACACCAAAACATCCTCAACCACACCATCAGAATAAGCATTAATGCGGTCAGCCAATTGTATTATCACACTCATTTCTTTCAAAGGACAAGAACCATAAATCGAACGAGGCATCACATTAATCCAAGCACCCAAATCCAACATAGCTTTATTGATCACAGTATTCCTAATTTTGCAAGGAATGGTAAACATACCTGAGTCTCGGCATTTTGGAGACATCTCTTTTTAAATACCACAGACACATTCTCACCCATCATTACTTTTTCATCACCCATCAATTTCCTCTTATGTGTAAATAGTTCTTTCAGGAATTTGGTGTACCTTGGTACGTGCTTGATGACCTCGAGCAGTGGTATATTGACTTCCACTTTTCGGAAAGTCTCCAATATCTCTTTGTCCTTCTCCTCCTTCTTTGATTTTGTCAATCTGCTCAAAAAAAGGTGGAGGATTAGTCTCAATAATATTGGGACTTTCAAATTTTACCTTCATACTCGATGATATATTTTCTTCCTTTTCCAATTCCTTCTCGATCTCTTCCTCGGTAGCAATCTTTGGTGGTGTTCTTTTAGGACCCTCAATCTCCTTTCCGCTCCTTAGGGTTATGGTACTGACATTCTTCAGGTTCACCTTGACAATTTTCCTCCACTTTGTGATTTTAGGTGATTGAGCCTCACTGCCATCTGACCCATTTAGTTTTCCATATTCTGTTAGCTTGCTTTTATCTCCTTCCAGATTTTTTGTAAACCCTGTTGCAACTGCTGCTGCATCCTTTGTTGTAATTGCCACATATCCTATTGAAATTGGAGATTGTTAGTAGTAAGATTCTTAACAAGTTCTTCTAAATATGTACCTGAACTGGAAGAAGAAGCTCCCTGTGCTCCTTATTGTGTTGGTTGAAATCCTTATGCTCCTTGTGGCTAACTTTGGAAGTAATATTGCTGCCTATTCCCTCCATAACTCAAGATGGGATGGTCCCTCCATCATGGGTTATATTAATTCAGGAAGTTTCCCCTTACAACATTAATGTAATCCATACTTCCTTTTTGTAATATCGGGCACTCATCAGTTGGATGGATTATGTTTGAGCATATTCCGCATACTTTCACTTGTACCTGTCCAACTGCAATCTGTCTCATAAAAGATGTTAGTACATCTAAATGATGTTTTATAGATGAAGTACTTACGTTGTTTACTCATCGAACATCATTGCAAGTGCCAAATTGTTGCGTGTTAGCATTCATTTGCATAAGTAGGATTTTGGCCTCAAGGGAAGTCTTCTTGCAAAGCGCCCCACCACTCGCTGCATCAACCAAACTCCTCTCCATCGATAACAGTCCTTCATACAAATATTGGATGAGAAGTTGCTTCGATATGTTATGGTGTAGACATCTGGCACTTAACTTATTGAATAGCTCCTAATACTTGTAAAGAGATTCTCCATTATACTGCTTAATGCCACATATCTCCTTCCAAATACTTGTCGTCTTTAAGGCTGAAAATTGTTTCTCTAAAAATAGTCTCTTCATCTCTAACCAAGTATTTATGCTCCCTGCTGGTAAATCAAATAGCCAATCTTTTACTACATCTTTACATGAGAACGGGAAGGCTCTCAATATGATATGCTTGTCCATCATCTCGAAAGGCTTCATGCTCAAACAAACCAAATCAAACTCCCTAAGATGCTTTTATGCATCCTTACCTACAAGACCATGAAAATTGGGTAATAATTGAATTAATCCAGATTTTAACTCAAAGGTAACATATTTAGCACAATTAGGAAACGTAATGCATAGGTCTTTGGGTTAAGTCTAGTGCAGCCAAATCCCTCAACATTCTTAGATTTGCCATAATTGCTTTGAATTCAAGTTATGGGTCTACTACTGAAGATGTTCTTAACCTCCGTACGTAGTGTTCTCTTGATCTCCAGATCAAGTCGCTCAATTTCTTTACGAGGAGATCTAGTCACTACCATACAACAACACTCACTAACTTTTAAAAGTTAACAAATAATAAAAAAGAAACAAATATATTCACAAAACACTAACTAAAATAAAATACAAAAATTAAAACTACCACATTCCCCAGTAAAGGCATCAAAATTTGATAGCGCGTGTCAATTGCACTGCAAAATTTACCTAACTGTCCATACTAGATTTTGTAGTTATGGTGAGTCGAGATTGAATCCACAGGGAATGTTCGGTTAATTTTTGTAACAAAATGAATTGACGCAAGGAAAATATAAAAGGGGTTTTTTGGATTTTTAGCAATTTAGAAAATAAAATAAAAGTAAACTATTGAAAACAAATTAAAACAAGCGATCGAAAATGATTAAACTATCAAATATACGTAAGGTCCGGTTCTAGGTTTAATCTCGGCCTAAACATGATCAAGCATATTTCATCATCCTAGCGTCTTTACAACTCTCTTCAGACTATCGATCTAAGACTAATAGAACACTTTACTAAACCCAATTTTCCCTTAGGTTTTGTTTAATCAAGATACGATCATTAATTAAACCTAACTACCAAATAATATAGGATATGATCTCTAGATTTAATTTGGCAGCCATATTACGATGTGGATAACGATCAATATAAGTAGTAACCTTACACATTCAGGTTATCTAACCTATGTTATATTGTTCCTAACGATACGGGCTCATTAGATGTTGCTCACAAATATCAAAAGGAACCATTATGGATTACATTCAATGTTTTAGCAATATCTTCGAAATAGAACAATCAAAATACTCTATTAAGATCATTCATCCTAAAAACCAATCAAATCAACATAAACAACACAGCAATCTGAAAAGAAATTACAAGATTAAAATGATAAAATAGCTTAACCATGACTTGGCATCGACATCCCCGTTGAATCGGTATCAGGAAGCTAGCTTTCCATCTCAATTTTTATGCTCCAAGAATTAATCATCTTCTCTATAACTACTTTGGTGGTGAAACAATGAAGAGAGAACCGCAACGCCTCCACCCCCTTTCTGTTGTCTGTGTTCTCTTTGTTTATGGAATTAATTTTTGGTCCACCCTCACTGTTCACCTACCTTATTATTGTGCATTTTAATTAAAACGCCTCCCATACCACGCCAAATGTCTGTGTTAAATGAAAACATTATCTGCATTTAACGCATAACGTCTACTTTTAATGCAGGCGTGGTCTACACTCTGCCCCAACGTCTACTGCATGCGTTTTATTCTCCTCACCAACGTCATTTTGGTCTGTTGGCTTGTTCTTCTTTTCTTCTCATACTGTGCTGCTATTAATTCACGTAATTGCATGTAAAATTCATGCACGTGTCGTGAGCAACTTTAAATCTTCTTTGTGTTTTCATTTTGTTTTTCTTGTCTTCTTCTTGTCTTTATTTTCTTCTTCTTACTCTATGAATACAAGTATATTTCTTCAAAAAATGATTCAAATATCGTGCTTTTGACTCAATTTAACTTCTTTGCTTCTGAATTATGCCTAAAATCTCATATGAGTCAAAGTGAGTTTCTTAAACATTTCTAAAGCATTAATCACTAAGTGTAACATATTAAATGAATCAAAATTTAAACAAATATCATGACTTAATGGCTCATAACTATGAATAGCTCATTGAAGGCTCACATTCATAAGCCTTTGTGTCATGGGCGTGACTAATGTTGTCACATAAAATGAGCATATTCCTTTAGTAAAGACTTGTAATCCAGTAAAGGAGATAGAAGTAGAAACTTCTAATCTAGCACCAAATGAAGATAGAAGTCCAACTCGAAGTCAATTAAAAAGTGAAGTTTGGAATCACTTCAATAAGACTAGATAGATGGATAAATTAGGAAAAGTAGAATGTAAATATTGTCAGAAGATGTTGGTCAGGAGTTCAAAAGGTGGAACCTATCATTTAAAGAGACATTTGGATTCATGTAGTAGAAAGAAGATAGTATTAGGAGGTCAAACATCTTTTACCGCTAACCTTATGAGAGGGAAGGATGAAATGACTGCAACATCTTATGACAGCAACGGATCAAGGTTTTTGGTAGCTTCTGTGATAATTAGTGATGAACATCCAATATCTATGGTTGATACAAAAAGATTTATGATGTTTTACAACTCACTACAATCGATCTTTAAGGTTCCAAGTTGGAATACAATGAAGAAATACATTATGAAGATATACAAGGATAAGAAGAAAGAAATTTTATGAACATTGTCATCTATTAAAGGATGGATTGCCATAACAACAGACATGTGGATATCTGATAACTAAAAGAAGGGTTATGTGATAGTGACGACACATTATGTTGACAATAACTAGACTTTACACAATAAACTTTTGAGGTAATATGTATTCTTTAATATTGTTATCATTTTCTTTTTCATTATGTTATGATCGATGTTGGTAATATTTGCACATGATAGGTTCATTTATCTGCCAGCACCATATATAAGTGAAAGGTTGGCAATTGTATTAGGAGATTGTTTGATAGATTTTAATATTAACAATAATTATCCACTATAACTGTCAGACCCCGTTTCCGGAGTCTGACTCTTACTTGCATGCTTTCTCTGATACTATCATACATGCAGACTATCGTAGTACGTAAGTTATCACCCAACGATAACACCTTGATCACTTATTAGTCTTATCTCAGCTCTTAGAGCAGTCGACTACTTCATCCCTACCTTTCAACCTGAATCCTTTAATCATTAGCATGGTTGAGTCCTTACTTCACACTTATGCTTGCTTCGGGTCCAATGATATAACTTCTCTTACAAGTATTTCAAACCAGATTCTCTTAGGATGGATAGACAGAGGACCTCAGGAACTACATGTTTCATGAAGACCTTGACGTCCAAATTTGTCTCCTGAGGGTTCGAAATTGAAACAGAAGATAGACGTGAACAGTGACCCAGACGATAGCTTTATC
>JAOQMS010000179.1:11046162-11083748 GCA_027563885.1 Erythroxylum longipes
TAAGATAGCAGAAATTGTATAGGAGTACCAATTTTTAGCAGAAATGGAAATTTTCACTAAAATGATTACACTGTATCTATCTAGGCCGAATTAGACAAAGTTGTCTTCATGAAAGTTATAGATCCTTTTCTTATATTTCCAACGATATATAGTTTGTAATTTTTGTATTTATGTATTGTAAGTTATAATGTTTAGAAGTAAGGGTGTATAATGGGAAAGTCGCAATCGTGACACAGTACGATCGCGACAGTCCTAGAAATTCGGCAAGTCGCCATTGCGACGAGTCGGGATCGCAACCGTCCCGAAATTTTTCAAGTCACGATTGCGAAAGTCCTAAAAATGTCCAATGATGCAATCGTAACACAGTACAATCACGACTCCCCTTGTTTTTCCTGCTACTGTTCACCATCTGTCGCGATTGTGACACAGCACGATCGCGACTTCGATGTTTTCTGTTCCTTCTCATGGGCGTGAGAAATGAAAGTCACGCCCGTGACTTTGCTGCTTATGAATTAAGATTTTCATTTTCTAAATCCAAATTGCTATAAATTCTTTTAACACCCAAATTATTTATTCTTTGATCACTTATGCTATGGAAAATTTTTCATTAAATTGTTGGGTATTATTTTTACTTCTTCCATGAATTTTATTTATTTAAAATCATTATTATCTATTTCTTTTATTTTGATATTATCTATTAGTTGTGTATCTTATTAATAATTAATTGTTTATATTAAATCATTTTTTAAAAATAATTTAATTTATGTCTAAAATTATTCTGTGACATTTTAATTACTATTTGCCTATATTAGGAAAGTCCCACCACAAATTTTGCCTTGTCTAAATTTAAATGTTATATTTTATTTTATTGCAATGTTCCCCAATATATTTATGATTTCAAATAAATCTCAATGGTGACACGTAGTGCCAAAAAGATCCGTATGGAGACCCGGGGCCAACATATATTCTATTCTAGTGACGCATTGTTTTGTTACTAAATGTATAGAATCTACGATGGGAAAAATTTCTGAAGCAAGACGAGAGTTTATCTAGCATCGGACATGGGAATTCTGTCAGGAAACCTTTAGCAACACCCTCTACAGTAACAGAATGTGACGGAGTCAATTTCTGTCACCACAAGTTTTAGTAACAAACTTCACATCTATAGCAGCGGTTTTAATTCGACACCAAAGCCTTTTTATTTTGTAGTGGAAGAACTTACATCACAATTGCCAATAATATATAAGTGAAAATACATGAAACACTATATGTTTATAATTAAGTTATAGTTTAAATTTTAAAAATGGTATAAAATTATTTGTTTTATATTAGGTTGCTTCCGTCTGGACCGTGCTCAAGAAACATGACATCAAAATAGGGTTATATATGAAAGAATATCTCTCAAGCCACAAAGGAATTTTACTATAAGGAGTTTAAGGTACAACAAACTTTATTATTTTCTAGTTTGAGGTATAACAAACATTATTATTTTCTTTTTTTTAATTAATTTTTATACATTAATTAGATAAATATTATTACATTATAAGTATTTATCGAATGTTTTTCCTTTTATTTTAGAAAGAGTTTTTTTGGGATTCTGAATTTGACTCGGTCATTTATAAAGTATGGGAGAGACGAGTACGTACACATTATAGGGACTTTGCTGCTGCGATACACAAGGTCGATGTACGACCGCCTTATATTTCTGAACAAATATGGAATCGTCGACAGTAGTATTGGACATCACCTGAGGCAATGTCCATTTTAGAGCGTAATTCTACCAACAGATGTGGAGGACCGGGGGGAGAAAGTCTTTCTGTACATACGGGAGGGTCTATTACCCACCACGAGCATGTAGAGAGACTTGTAAATATCTACACTTTACATTTATATTCTCATTTCTTTACTTTGCTATATTTCAATTGAATTTAATGTGTGAATTTGGAATGAAAATATGTGTATTATGGAGAATGATAATGTTATAAATGTTTGATGTCATATATGGTTGTGTTGTTGACTTGTTTTCTTTGTTTAATAGAGGGTAAATATCATAAAAATAGAGGAAACTCTGCCGAAATTTTTATAAATTCTAGTTCACTTATAACATTTTATTCTTATGCAAGAAAAGTCTACGGGCATGAGGCCTACACCTCATCAGCTCTTTTAGAACACTCACACTAAGATGCATGACGGTGTAACATTTGTCAACAGCTGATGTAGAGAGCTAAATGTGTGTGAAATTTATGGTTTAATATTAATGCTTAATAATTATCACTTACTAATATAAACATTGCCTTCTAATAAGACCAAATACAAGAAAGTATTCAACGACAGTCTCAACAGTTTGAAGATATTGATGAGACTCAAACATATCTTCATGTAGTGGATGGTAGGGACCGTCATGGAAGGATATTCGACTTAGATTCATTTGCGAACACATGTTATTCCAAATCGTCCATGTCTAGTACAACAGCATCTAGTAGGAAGTCCACAACTAATGAAATCCAAGAGCTTCAGAGCACAATGCAGACATTGATAGTGTACATAGCTCAGCTCCGTAATGAGGTGGATGAGTTGAAGGAGAGGGGGTAGCACCTCATCGCATCAATCAAACCATCATCACTCACCAAATCAATAGTGTACTTGTAGTCATTTCATTTGAACTACAAATACTTATTATGCATAATTTAATGTTTTTATTATTAATTAAGATAATTTTAACTTTATATAATCAATCAACTTTCTATTTAAACAAATTAAATGTATAAACAAATCAAATTATTATGCACAGATAATGCATAACTGTTTAAATTATGCATAAACTATAATAGTACTATCAAATAAAATTTATTGACGTTATATTTTTTTTATAAAAATTTCTGGTTAATTTACCAACAGACATTTGTTGCTCCGTCGGTAAAATTAATTCTATTTATCGATGAAATACGACCAACCGTTAGTAATTACTGACGGAATAACTAATTCTATCGCCAAATTTACCGTCAGAATTTGTCGCAGAATAACCATCAGTATACTCACTGACGGAACATAAATAACCATCAGTAATATTGTAACAAACTCACTGACAAATTAGAAACGGTCAACCACAATCGTCGGTATATTTACCAACGGTGCATTAAGTGTCCGTCGGCATATTTACTTACGGACATTCTGTTGTTCGTCGGTAATAATTACTTACAGTCATTTCTACGGCACCTTTGTTTGTCGGTAAATTTCATCGCTAACTTGATTTACCAACGGAATGTTTATGTTGTTCGTCAGTAATTTCCGCCATTAAACGACCTTTTTCTTGTAGTGGTAAGTATGAGATGATAACGATAATCACTAAAACAATCTTGAATGGATTTAGTGTTATTCGTTAATAACTACTAAAGAAACAATTGAATGTTTAATTTTTCAATATAAGGTAACCTTTTATATTTGAAAAAGTTTCTAATTTTTGGTCTTTAAGATCGTTATGAGAATTCTGGATTGGAAACAAGTTTGCATATGAATCCTTTAACCTGTGAATTCTGCGTACTATTCAAATAATTGATGTTATACATGATTATGCATATCTGTTGATTTGGTACTTTAATCTATGTGATTTTCCTACATAAAGCTATACATTATAGAGGTTTATCGAATAAATTTTTAGACAATTTAATGGAAGTAAATTTTACTGCTTTCATTAAAATAAATTATTCTTCATTGAATTTATATTCAAATTACTTTTTTAGTCTTGGAGGCAACTCTGTTTCTGCTTGTGCATATACGTGTGAGGGTTTAGTTACAATTATATGGCAAGTTGAAAGGAATCAAACCTAGTAAAACAGAGACGTCTGCTAAATGAATCAACGATAATCTTAGCGGGGAATCCACCAAAGAAGTGATGCAGAAGAGGTTTTGGACCTTACATGTAGTTGACTGTCTTTGTGTTGGGTGGAGTGGTAGTGACCTTGTACTTACTGGGATACATCTAATCATTCAAGAAAAGTGGTGCTTCTCTTTTGTTTTCTTTTGCTGAAATGATCAATAAGTACTTATGTGTTTGAGATTTCTATTTTGGTAACTGTTGAAACGTAAAAATAGGTATTTAGCAAGTGTGATTGCGGTTACTGAAAAGAGATAAAATCACTAAAAAACTCATTGATTTAATAAATTATTAATTGTTGTATAAATTTAAAATTATAAATAATAAAATATTAAATTAAAATAAGAAAATATAAATAAAATAAATTTAGTAAATAAAATATTTTATAAAAATATATTATTAGTCATATTAATTAAGAGTATAATGGAAAATAATACTTGTAGTGAAGGTTATAAATGGAAAGTAAAATTTCTACCGCTGAAGCAGTTTTCTACCGCAACCCTCTTTCTGTTTATTGACTTCTGCAGTACGACCGTACTTTTCTCCAACCTCCGATTGAGATCCAAACATGTGATTACTTTTGAAAACTACGGTGAATAAATATTTATTCCCACGGCACCAAAAGTCGAAACGTAGCCTTAGTTACTTCTGTCAAGAATTTGTGAACGAGAGCCTGTCTAGTTGTTCATATAGTTGGCTTCATATTCCTCATAAAACCTTGTCTAAGATTTTAAAACAAGCTACTCTTAAAGCATCAATAATGGCTAGATCAGATCAAAAAATCAAAGATCAGATATTATCATTTGTCACTATCAAAGCATATAACTAATGTGCTATGGATCACATATTTTGATCAGGATAAAAGATCTAAATCTAGCCCAAGCAACACACAGTTTGCCAAGTGGATACGCACAGCAGCCTTCCAGTTATTAGCTTCTTCATTATAACCTTTTAATAATGGGAATGATTGGGAAGGACATACTGTAATTATATTTACTTGTGTAGACTCACCATAAGGTTATTTTTCTTCATTCTTTAATGCTATGGTGATATGAACATAGGTTTAACCGGTGATTGTAGCATGAAAGAAGTAAAAGTGCTCAACCCGATTGACGACATCGTTTGATTATCAAAGTTGCAGTTTTCAAGCAAGCCTAAATTTAATATTTTGCAGTAGGTTTAACCGGTGATTGTAGCATGAAAGAAGTAAAAGTGCTCAACCCGGTTGACGACATCGTTTGATTATCATAGTTGCATGTTTTCAAGCAAGCCTAAATTTAATATTTTGCAGTCAATTTGATTTATTTTTGAACGTATCAAGAACCATGTGCGGCAATGTCCCCCATGGATGCGTGTGGATCTCTTCGTAGTCGGTTCCTGCTTTCAATTTTACCATTTCAGGAAAGATGCTCTACCAAACCAATACAAGTATGATTATAAGGAATTAATAATAAAGAAAAACAAAGTTCTACACACAAATGGGTTCTCTCAGATTTGGGAAATCGAATAGTTATTTTATGCATTATATTTGCTAAAGCAAAGAAGCCGTACCATTTTGCTATTTGTGTGTGATGTAGGAATGATCGGTCCGAGTTTGCATGTGACCGACCGTTAATGTATTGAAGGCTTGTGGAGGTATATGAGCTGCGTGTGAGGCAAGTTGATGGCTCCGTGAAGATCGATCCTCAAGTCCAGCTGCCACTAACATGCTTGTGCGTGCCCGTATCTTCTCTTCTCTCGGCAAGTTATAAAAGATTTGAAATAGAGATTTACCAAGATTAATGCGACAATATTTGTGTAGAGTATTGGTTGTAATCTTTGTGTAAAGTAGTTTCATTTGTGGTTGTGAAATCCTTGTTGATGATTGTGTACATAGTTTATTTTTGGTTAATATAATTTCCTTTGAATTCTCAAAAAAAAAAAGATTAATGCGACAATAATGTGCTTCAGTAATTACAGTTGACAAATTATAATCACTTATAATAACCATCAGAATAACTGTTAAAATGATAATACTCAAAAAAACATATCTGCAATGCAATCGCTTGCCACCATGTTTCATTTCATTAAAGCATGTCTACATGACTTCCATGTTCCATCTTCATTTCATTATCATCCGTTGAGGTGTATATTTGACAAGCAACAATACAATATTGTACAGTTTTCTTGACAACTGCAATATTGAACCATGTCTTTTGATTTTTCCTACTTTATTCATCATTCAAACTTGAGGAGGATGGTATGTACATAGAGGATGGCGTTAGCTCTTCTTGATTGCTTGTCCCTATCAAATGAAATATTCCAGTTTATCAGATTCAGCTTTAGCTTTCTTTTGGAGCTGGGAAACTGCATATGCATAAATCCTTTTCAGCACGCAATGCTTTTAGCTCAAAAGGAGTTTGGAGATAAAGACTACTTTCTGTTTAAATAGAACAAAAAGAAAAAGAGCACAAACTAACTAGCAAGGGAACGATAGTTGGGCTTATAATTTAACTGGAGAAGAGCTTAAAACTTCTTCTTTCATAAGATTCAACTCTTGATATACCTTCTATATTAAAAAGAATTAGTTAGAATAAAGAAACAAGCAGTGAATCCTAGTAAGCTCAGTAATTGGTGTGCCTCAATACTATTTCTACTTCTCATATGTATAGTTGATTATTCGAAGGAAAAGTTACCATTTGAACCCACTACACCGTCAAGCTACTCCAGCTGACCTACTGAAGATCTAAAAACCAGGCACCGCAATCCAGATGACCAATAAGATATGAATCTGCCCACTAGAACCGATTAGTGGCGTGTCTGATACTAGAGTACTTCGTGCGATCATAACTTTTCTCCATTAGTTTGCATAACTTTTTGCCTAAAGTAGTCTCTTATACGTTTCATTTAAAATTATCTGTTTATTCCTCCTGGTTAGATTTATGGGTTAGAAACCATGGAGTTGTAGTTAACATCTTCTTGGAAAAATATATAACATATGTAGTGCTCCACACACAATCCATGGTGATGATTGTTGGGATGGGAAAGTATTGAGAGCTCAAAAGCTAAGGAAAAGTTACATCAATGGAATTTCAATTGTTGTATTGGCCTTTCAAAAGCCACCCCCAAGAGAAAATGGAAGTCATTTAAAACACTTGAAAGAGTTCTTTATGTTATCTACTAAGCAAATCATTCATGGATGATGGACCCTATGCTCGACACAGTTGGGCAAAAGAAAGAAATGTCGCATGGTTCAAATATTATTCATATAAGTATTTGAGTCGTGTCTCAAAACTGGGAAAAGTTAAAAGACTCCCAGTGAATGCGCTCGACGCTCAATTGCAAGCAATATATTAATGAAGATTTTAGTTGCTTTAAGTTGATCAGATGGCGAAATTTATATTACTTTGACCACTAAACATAAGATACGAATACGATTGCCTTTGTCTGTAATTTATAAGTTAATATTTTTATCACATTTAAATTATTATTTAAGAATTAAGACGATCATTTGATTTTTCATTGAAATTATATTAGTTTCTAATATATTTTATTACAATTATTTATTTTTAGTATCAATTAAAAATAACAATTAAGAAAAAATATATAATTTTATAACTTAATATAAAAGTTTTAGAATGAAATATAATATTTATTTTATATACAAATAAATCTTTTATAAAAATAAATAATAAAAAATTCAATTCGAATTAGAGTCAAATTTCTAAAAAATTTAATATAATATTAAAGTCAAATTTAATTTTATATTAGGTCTTCCTTAATTTTATAAATATCTGTAAATATTTATTTTTATAGATTTCACAAATCAGATATTTATATTCATTCACACATATTTTTCTTATACACAATTCACCCTTTTTTTAAAAATAGAATTATATGAAATTTTTAATAATTGAAACAGCAGGAAAATACATCGTTGGTTTATATCTGCCCTTTGTTTTACGAACGCTTAATCCCATGAGCCTGAAAATGTTCAAGGGCGCCATTTACAATCAACTAAAATTGATCTTGTTTTGCCGTACAAGCGTTGATCAAAACATAGTTTTCGTTCATGTCCGAAGATAATTTCATGATAAATACTCCGTCCTCTAGAAAAAAAATGCTTAAATCACAAATTCATAAATGTAATGTAAAAGCTAACCATATATAAAGAACACCGATGAACAATAAGCTAAATTTTCTCAAAGGTAAGTACTTATGCATAGATGACGAACTATATATTAAGTATTAACCAATTTATGTGAATTAAGTTCTTCCGACTGGTCATGTGCCCTCCATCAAATGGCCATCTCTAACAATTGGCTGCCTGCCACACCTTTGAATACAGAAAAAAAAAAATGTAGGATATGAAGAAACCATGTTTCGACGTGGAGCAGACTCATCTACTACTACCCTTTAGAATTTAAATATTACTCCTTATGCCAAAGCCTATATATGATTTTTCTTAATAATACTTCTTTATGTGGATCCACTTGCAGTTTGTAAAAAATGTAAAGGGATGAAATGAATCAAGTAAGGTAGAGGTCAAAACTGGTATTCTCTTCTAAAATAATTAAATCTAAAAATCTCCTTCTTTGTTTATAAGAAAAAAAGGAATGAAATGATGTAAAAATATGTTCAGAGCGTAAATGTGAAAAGAGAGGTCCGTGGCCATGGGAAACGGAACGGAGCATGTATGGTGAGGAGAGAGAGAGAGAGAGTGAGGGAAACAAGTTCCCGTAATAGAAACACAAGAGAAAGAAGTGGCTCTCAGCAGAAGTAAGTGTCAGATAGACTTAAAAGCAAAGAGTAAATGTGTGTGTGTGTGTGTGTGGGTGTGGGTCACAGTCATTCAGTCACAACTCACAAGATTGGCTCTGTCTTCACTCTCTGTTCCACGTCTGAGCCAACAGGCACCAGCAGAGCAAAGCGAAGCAAATTACGCAAAGCTCTCACACACACCCACACCACTTTGGGAACAACAACGACATCCCACTTGGAAAACTACAACCAACAGTCAATTACACCCAACTCAACACGACAGAGACACATTTGTTTAGAGTTTGAGTGTCTGCTGTAGGGTTAAAGATATGTGATAAGCAAAATTCCAGCGCTCATGACTCTCTCTAAAAGTCTAAATCCTCCATTGGACCCGTACTAGTACTTCCTCTACTTTGATTATTTACGTTAGCCAACATTCTCTAGTCTTATTTCTTTATTTTTTACTTTCATCTTCACCCTTGCATGTGGCTGTCCTTTTAAGTGTCCTTCTCTGTGAACCCTACTTTCATATACAAATGAAATGAAATTAAGACAGCATCATCTCAGAGCATAATGTTTCTCACATGGCTATTCTCTTGTGACCGCCCCCATTCCTTTCCTTCACATCTCTCTATCTTTGTCCCCTTATCTTAAATTTGCTTCATTATATTTACAATTAAAGATAAATTCTTAAAGCCCTCACTAAAATTTCATCATCACACAAACCACCCCGTTATGCTTATAGTTATCCTATCCATGGGCAAGCAAGTAATTAACCCCTTTAGCTCTTACTATATGCTATATAACTGCTGTCTATTGTAGAGGCCATTGAGCTAGGTTCAGTATAGAGCCTCTTGTCCACCATACCTTCGTCAACTTGCAAAACATTTACACCTTTGAATATTCTTCTCTAGAGAACCTCTGCATGAGTAGCAGCTAGGGTTAGTTCCATTATTTGTTAAATTTTCACTGTTTATTTAATACCTCCAATTGTCATGACATGTTTCCCCCTGCGGGTGCTGATATCTCTCTCTCAGTTATAGAAAGAAATCCTTTTGAGTGAGTGGTCTTGATGAGAGTATCTGTCAGGTGTGAAAAGACGAGCCAAGAGAACCTATATAAATATATATATACACACCATCATAGCCTTCGTGTTGTTGTTGTTGTTCTTCATCATGTGTAATCAGAATACCAACACCAAACTTTCCATCTTGCCATTGAGCAACGAACCAGTAAAAGAGCAGCAATTCTTTCAATTCCTACCGCTTCCCAACACCACCATCAAAGACCCTGAGAATCCCATTTCAGACAGCATCAGTACGTATGCTTCAAAGATATTATACCCCAGTTTGTCAGCTATCATCTTTGAAACAAAATCACTCTTTAGACTGGCATTCCCTATTGCCCTAACAGCTCTCATTCTGTACTCTCGCTCCATCACTTCCATGCTCTTCCTTGGCCATCTCGGTGATCTTGAACTCGCCGCTGGCTCTCTTGCTATTGCCTTCGCTAACATCACCGGCTACTCTGTACTCTCTGGTCTCGCTTTAGGTATGGAACCTCTCTGCTCTCAAGCCTTCGGCGCTCAACGTCCAAAACTTCTGTCTGTAACCCTTCATCGTTCAGTCATTTTCCTGCTGGTCTCATCAATACCCATCTCTCTTCTATGGTTTAACGTGTCCAAGATCCTTCTCTATCTTCACCAAGATCCCAATATCATAGCTCTGGCACATACATATCTATTCTTCTCTCTACCTGAGCTATTAGCCAACTCTTTTATCCACCCAATCCGCATTTACCTGCGCTCTCAAGGTATCACCCACCCGTTAACATTAGCGTCCATCACCGGTGCCATTCTTCATTTACCGATCAACTTCTTACTTGTCAACCACTTTAAGCTAGGCGTGGCCGGAGTCGCCGTCTCTGCCGTCGCGTCCAACCTCATCGTAGTCACGTTTCTAGTTGCATACATATGGATTTCGGGTTTGCATGAGCCAACATGGACAAGACCGAGCCAAGAGTGTCTTACAGGCTGGAAACCTCTGATCAAGCTGGCGGCGCCGAGCTGCGTATCGGTTTGCTTGGAGTGGTGGTGGTATGAGATCATGATCGTGTTGTGTGGGCTTTTAGTCGATCCAAAGTCAACAGTTGCATCCATGGGGATTTTGATTCAAACGACGTCGCTAATCTATATTTTCCCGAGTTCACTAGGATTTGCCGTATCGACTCGGGTGGGCAACCAACTCGGAGCAAAACGTCCTGACAAGGCGAAGTTATCAGCTGTGGTGGCGGTCTTTGTCGCCGCCACGATGGGCCTATCAGCTTCGGTTTTCGGATCCAAAATGAAGGACATGTGGGGCAGAATGTTCACGAGTAATCCTGGGATCCTACGGCTGACATCAGCAGCTCTGCCGATCCTAGGGCTGTGCGAACTGGGTAACTGTCCGCAAACAGTGGGATGTGGGGTCCTTCGAGGAAGTGCAAGGCCATCCAACGCAGCGAATATCAACCTCGGAGCGTTCTATTTGGTGGGCATGCCAGTGGCAATAGGCCTCGGATTCTACCTCGAAGTGGGGTTTTGTGGGCTTTGGATCGGGTTGTTATCGGCCCAGATATGTTGTGCTGGGCTAATGTTGTATGTGGTGGGGGCCACCGACTGGGATCTTCAAGCCACAAGAGCTCAATTGCTGACGTGCGTTGTGTATAATAGTGATAAGGAGCAGTCATGAGTTGGTTCTTCAATGCAGTAAAGACCAAGAATAAGAGCCCACTCCAATTGCGGTTGCTTCGTTTTGATAGCCTACCATTGTACTTATCGTGTTTCCTGTTTCCTGTTTCTTTTCTGCTTTTTCTTCTGGCTTAAGTTTGGTGAATTATTGATCATTTTTTTGGGGGTTTCAGTCGTGAGTTTCAGATATATTATGGGTACATCAGAGGAGGAGGAACAGTCTTTTCCCTATTATCGTAGTTCTAATTATGCCTGTTATCGACCGAAGTCAATCATTTTAACGAACACAATTCACCAAAACTTTAGATATCTGATTTTGGAATCTTCTTTAGCTGAAATACGGCACATAGTGGTGGGAATAAACACCCCGGTGGGAGTACAGTACAAATACTGTATGCATTAATTGTTGACGGCAGTGTCTCAAAGATTCAGACATGCCCAAGTTTTGATTCCTTAGAAGAGCTCCGTTGTGTTTAGACAGGTCATTAAAGAAAAAAGTACCGGAGTACCTCCAGATCAGATCAGGTTTTGACACTTGTAGGGGTTTGGGTTGATGGCCATAAATTTATGACGACCGAGAGTGACCTTACTCAATTTGTGGGGGCTCCAAGATTATTACAATATCCTGCTGATATATATAGAACATCAAAGTAAATATTGGGTGGTGGAAGAGGTGCAAGTTATGGCTAAGATGGAGGGTAGAGTGTCGCCGTCATGCCTAATATCTAAGATTTACATGGTCCAGGCTTTAGCTATGCTATATTTACAATTTTGAGATATTATTGGTAGTTTAAAAAGAAAAAGTCAGATGGAAGCATAATATGGATATTATGACACTTGAATCTGTTCATGTCAAACTATCACATGGTCGTCCCTACTGTGTACAACTGTTACAAAGAATACTCCATGATTAAGAACCCAAGGTCGATTCAGAAAAGAGTACACTAATGAATTTTTTGGGATCTCAAAGGTATTTCTCTTGAAGAAAAAAGATGGCATATATATTTTTCTGAAAGCACGATACATTCCCTGAAAGACATATTTCCGCCACATACATACTGTTCTATATCTGTTAATTCAGCTCTGCAAAATTGATGAATATGTTTTTCTATTAACGACCTCTCAACAATAAATATATAAAAATATTCATCAGTTTATTTACCAAAAAATTTGTATTAATTAATCAGTAATTACTGATTAGGCCAAGTCAGTCGGCTATAATTGAGATTTTGGACAGCCCAAAATTTTCACGTCTGACAATGCATGTAGGACATGGCAAACTTTTTTATGTGGGGATAAATTAAAGTACGCTCCAAAATAATACAATTCAGGTTGGTTTCAGTCTGGTTCTCATACTAGGCATATGTGACATGGATAAAAGAACCAAAAGCAAAAACAATGGCAGTAATGAAACAAGGCCCTCTTTACGTAGCAGACGGGCACCATTATCCATGGCTGAACAACCGAGAGAGCTAAAAACAAAACAGGGAGTTGTCTGTATGCAGGTGATAGAGAAGGGTCTTTTAGCAGGATACGCACGAGGGGATATCAGCCATTTCCCGTCATTCAGATAGTACAAATTTGTTGCTTTTATCAGGTACGAACTTTATAAGAACTACTGTTCTACACTCATACATCACTATCTTAACTGGAGTGGAGCAAGAAATTTGAATTCCACTGTTCCCCGTTAAATCACCGTGCCAACAAATCATGATCGCGACTTTGCTTTGTACATGCAATGAATATGAAATTTAATCTGGTCCCAATTACTGTTTTGTGGGTTCTAAACCGTCAACAAGTCCATTAACATTTTCTTAGTTAGATATGTATCTCACATGCTATTTGAAGTTATCTGTCTCTCCAATGTGCATATGTTTGCCAAGATATGAATCCATTTTACTATATATATATAGTAATACACAGTAGTTATATAATGGTGCTTAAGTTCTAATTCGCCAAGATATGCATCCATTCTACTATAGACATATCGTAATACAAGTCAATAAAAAGGTCAAATTGAGATATCTAACTTTTGGTCTAGCAAGTTTGTAATATATATAATTTCCGAAAAAAAATGTTTGTAGTATATATAAAGTGCTGTTGCTCCTTTCTACACCACAAACCCAAAACATGTAAAAATATAATATCAACCATATTATAATGAACATGCTGACACATAAAGTAGCGATCAATCTTAATGTTTTTTGTGCATTCATGAAAGGCATCCATACGAGTAATCTGCATAGTACTTCGATTATCACAATAAAAAAGAGTGACAAATGGAAACAAAGTCTTGATACTCTAAAGTAACTAGCAAAGTCATAGAAGCTCATAAGTAATTTTAGTAATAACTTGATATTCAACTTTTGTACTAGAATGAAAAACAATAGTTTGCTTTTTATTGCGCGAAGAGATAAGTGAATCACCAAGAAAGAAGTAGTAACCAGCAATAAACCAATGATATTTGGGATCACCAGCCTAATCAGCATTTAAATAATGTTGCAATTGAAGAGAATATAGGCTAGAATATAAAGACCATAGAACATTTTGACAGTAAAATAAATAAGACTACCAACAAGCTGATGATATTAAGTAAAGCCCGGAAGAGGAGAGCCATTATAAGCAAAAAAAAATATGTATTAGTTTCAACAGGAGCATTGGCAATTTTATCACCAATAATATATGCATGAAAGCTAAGATCAGTAGCATTCTTAGCCTGAGATAAATAATATCTTGTAAAATCAAAAGTAACCTCAAGATCCAAGAAATAGCTCAAATTCTTAAGATCTTTCATCTCAAATTGGCAACTAGAAAAGTTCTTAAGATTATGAATACCAAATGTATCATCACTGGTAAAGATTACCCTATCCACGTGCGATAGTAACATAATGATACCTTGCTCTATCTTTCAAAGAAAGAATGTATAATCATAAGGATTGGACTAAAAACTAAACTAACAAATGGTGGAATTAAATGTAGTAAAATAAGTATGAGGAGCTTGTTTACAAAGTCTTTTGAAGAAGATATACTTTAATTGGAGAATGATTATAGTTAGGAAGAGGTTGCATATAAATCTTGTTAGTAAGATCTCCATTTAAGAAGGCATTCAACAAAAGTGATGTTGGTTACATGAGCAATAGTCTCCTCATTATCAACTATGTATTTCTAAGTAAAACCTTTAGCTACAAGCTGAGTCTTGTACAGTTCTACTAAACCATCAGCTTTGGTCTTGATTTTATAGTCTTATTTATAACTAACCACGTTTTTACTCATAGATAAATTAGCCAAATCTCATCTATGAGTAATAGTACGTGGATTGATTTCTTCTTCTATTACTTTCTACCATGAATGATTAGTACTAGCCTCACGATAAGTATAAGGCTCATAAAGAGAAACAATAGCATAATAACAATGATAATCGTAAAGAGTGACAATGTGTTGACTTACAAAAGAAGAACGACAATGTAGAGGATCATAAGAAGACTAAACAATATAAGAAGGTCGATGATTTATAAAAGAAAGATCATCAGGTGTGCGCGGAGGTGGATCAAATTTGGTTCAGCCATCTGTACATGCTGAATAATCATCAAGAAATAAAGTAATAATGCTAAGTTGTTATTTTGCATTCATTTGGTATATAAATCTCTTACATGTGTTGAAATTATTATTCAAAATTAATGGATTTGTCCCTTAATAGTTCTCAGATGATTTTCAACACTGAAGAGATGAAATTGAATCGAAAAGATGCAAAGGAAACAAAGATAACCCGAAATTTTTAGATTGGCAGCAAATTCAGTGACTAAGTGTGGGCATGCGCAAGGATGGAAACTATCTACAAATTCTGTTTTCAAATTCAAATCTGATTCGTTTGAGATTTTCATAATCTTGGAAGATCAGATTGCTGGAGATTTGCAACCTGAATATGTGGGAGATGTGATCTGCTAAGGATCATGGAAAAAGATGGGATTGAAAAGCATAAAGGAGAGGTCGTGCACTGTTCACGTGTACTGTTCATGCATAGAACCTAGGTTGTTTTCTTCTTCTGGTTTTTTTCATTTTTTGCAGAATTTTCTGCACTAGTTTCTGGTTTACTTTTAGAATTTTCGTATTTTTCATAAAGGACCAGGGATGGAGACTTTATCTTTTGTTATTATTCTATTTGTTCTTACTTTTGTTATAAGTAGCTAAACTTTTTTTCTTGGTTGAAGGGAACCATGTTATCATCTAGTATGGTGAGATTCTAAATAAAGTTTCTTTCATTGATGGATATTAAGTGTCTTTCGAATTATTTTTCATGATTGAATTGATTGATTTCTAGGGTGTGCAACTAGGAATTGATTTTAATTTATAGCTAGATTAGTAGGATATGACATTCAGTCTTGCTAATCACAAGTAGCAATTGGGATTATCATCTTTACGTTAGAGTTGGAAATTCTAAGAAGACGCTTAACTAGATTAAATGCATGTCGTACATGTATTGTCTTGTTCATTGGTTTCTTAGTTCGTAATGCTATTAATCAATTAAACTTAAGTTCGTATCTAAGTTATTGATTAGTAAGAATGTTTAGAATATATGTTTCCATTCATTTAATCTTAAGAGAAAACAACCCCCAATGATTGTTTGTTAATGGATTGAGTTTTATATCGAGGATCCATATTAGTTCGATAACGTCGGCGACCTGAAACTAAGGTTTAGTCACTGAATTTTTAGATTTGAATATTTTTGTTATTTTTAATTTCTGCCATTTTAATTTCATTTAAATTATGTTAAATTAATTTCAGCCATTTTAATTTCTTAAATTACGTGAACCAAACCCCCCATTTTTTTTAGTTTTAAACTCGCAGGACCTTTGCTGTTAAAAATTTCTCATGGAAATGGTCTCTACTTTCCACTACTACATTAATTTGTATTGCAAGAAGTTGGTTTCTTTTTAAATTTGGTTGCAGGCGACAGCAGTACCAAATAATAAGATCAACAAGTAAAGTAGAAGTAGAAGTGACTTTAAAGGCAAATAAGGAAGAACACATCTTATGTTCCCAAATAGTAATATGATAGAAAATATGCAGATATTGAGAAACATGATCCCAACACCACTAACCCTTATGTTCAATGTCATATCATAAGAAACATTAGCACAATCAAGCTCCACGTTCTAATTTGATGTATTCATATGACCAAAGATGGGCAAAACAAGCAAATATAAAAACTCAAAGACTATAATCAAGATAACAACTATAGAGACATTAATAAAGGAAAATATTATTGAATATAGGAGAAGAGATATAATTAATTATATAAATTGTTGTAAGAGTTGTTTCACCATAACAAGACTCAGAACAAGAAGATTACACAAGAAGAGATAGAACAGTGTCCAGAATATGATGATGTTTACATTATGTATGACCATTCTGTTAATAGGTAACAAGACAAGAACGTTGTAAAATAGTGATGCGAGTAGAAAACAATTAACAACAAATAATTTTTCAGTATTTTATGGCATTATATGTATGAAAAATTTTGTTATTATAAGAACATTAAGTTTTAATCATATTAGCAAACTTAGCATAAATTTTAGGCAACTTAAAATAAATTTTCATAAGATAACTTAATGTCTACCAAGAATAATCATCAATTAAAACAACAAATTATAGAGAACCACTTATAGTAATAATAGGTGCAGAACCCTAAGTATTAGAATAAATAAGATCAAATGACGCAAAAAGAAGTAGAGTCATTAATATTAAATGGCAAAACATGATGTTTTGAAAGTTAATATGAAATACAATCAAATTGATCATTTAATAGATCTTAAAGACCCATTGAAAATCAAAGGTCTAATATATAAGAGAAAACATGACCAATACATAAGTGCCAAATATTGAAAGAGGTAATAGCGGTAATAAGTCTAGATGGCAACTGGAGAGAAACAATCTCAAGTAGATGATTAACCTCACACCTCGTCCTAAGAACTATTCCCTTATGTGAATCCCATGTAATAGAACTATAACTCGAAAAAGTTATATTAACACCAAATTCACATAACTTAACAAAAGTAAGATCAAAAGATAGTTTAGGCACATAAATGGCATTAGTAAGAATAAGTGAGATTAAAAAATATTTCCTTTATGTTGAACGTGTAAAATAGAATTATCAGTAGCATGAGCAAGTGGTGTATAAGAGGGAGTAGAAATAGAACTAAATAACCTAGAGTTAGAGGAAATATGATCACAACGTACAAAATTAAAGAACTAAAAAGTATATTTACCTAAAGTGGACAAGATAGGTGAAGTAAGAGTACCAAAATTAGGTTGTATTTATTGAAGAATAACCCAAATTTCTTTCAAAGGAAAATAAGGAGAAATATCCTTAGAAGTAGAACCCTTAATAGGAGTAGCAATGGTAGAAGTACTCAAAGATTGAAACTTATTATAAGATTATGTTAAATTACCTTGGCTGGAATTCTTATACTTAACTTCATGTTTGGGATAAGAAAAAACTATATTGCCTAAAATTTTGCAATATTTGGAAAATCCCTTAGAAGAAGTAGAGGTGGCTAAAGTACCAAAAGGAGCAACAAGAACCACATCTATAAAAAAGGGAGAGATCACATCACTCAGTATGAAGAGTATTAAGTCAAGCTTTTTAATAAATGCCTCTCAAATCACAATGTTAAGTTTTGGTAGTGGATATAGTGTAAAAGAGCAACATAAATTAACCCAAACTCAGTGTTAAGAGTCATAAGTCAGTGCATACATGCTGGTGATCAAGAAGAGCAACATAATTTTTTTTTGGACAAGCTAATAAGTTCAAAATAGATCTTAAGCTAACAATTGATCCTATAAAGTTTCCATCTTAATAACATAATTGTGAATGGTTTAATCAAGCTATTGATGCATACAATGAAGGCGATGATAAAGCTAAAATTAGTGAAAATTATCTTAAACTACATAATGTGTTTGTAAAAAATTTCAAACATCTTTAACATAATTAAACACCATAATTCCAGATTAATAATAGGTTGACAAGTAGGACAAGACTAAGTTAAAATATGAAATGATAATTTCTATTATCCCATTGATCAAGCCTCTCAATGAACTTAGTTTCTTTTTGATCATCTTATTTAGTAGACTTGATAATCTCATCAATAACAATTCGCTAAAGAAGTCTTCCTTTCAAAAAATTAAACATCTCTTGAGTGCATAAATTATAATTAGTATTAACAAAAATCACAATTATAGTACGGGTGACAATGTAAGAACTATCCGAAGCAACCATAAAAGCTAAAAATAAAAAAGTAATGCAAAAAAAGGATTCTTAGGCCTAAAATTGAGAGATAGAGGAAAAATTTGGGAAGAAGACCTTAAAAATGAATTTAGGAGGGCCAAAAACCTTGTAAACCAATTTGGGTTATTTAAAATGACTAACCCAACTGGTCAAATCTATCTAGACTGGTTCGATTCAATTAGGTCAACCGGAATTGGAATGTAGCAATTGGATGAACAACTGATACAAGGTGCTAACATAGTGCAAGCAGAGTGTTATAAATGCATGCACAAGTGAAGTAGATGGCAACAAGTTTTAGTGATGCATGTGGGTGTATGGAAGCTTCGATGAAGATTTAGTCACTGGCGTTGTCTTGATGAGAAAATCTTCTACTATGCTGAAATAAAAAAAAAAAGTGTAACAGATCTTTATGCATAGTGAAAGTCAATAAAACTTAAAGAAAAAGAAAAAGAAAAAGTGAAAATAAAATCAACTTAAAAAAATAGTATAGGAACTACTCGAAAAGGGTTAGAAAATTTTTTACTAAAAAATAGAAAATAATTTTATAAACACTCTAATACTAAGTAAAAATTAATTAAAATAAATTGTTTTATAAATTATTATATGTTATAATGAGAGAGGTATACTTATTTATACACAAAAGTATTAAACTAATTAGAAAGAAATTTATATAAAGAAGAAATTAATAAAATATTAAAAGATAAAGATCTGTGTAGATTAAAGATTATTGACATTAATTAAAATATATTATTAATATCAAAGATGCCAACCTCCGTTGACAAGACAATATCTAACACTTTCAAAATTACGCTACAGTATGTAACTCAAATCATATATATATATATCTATATATATAGACACACACTTGCACACACTTGCACTGCCGTCTATACTTTATGCACATATAGCATTAAAAAATCTAGGGTTAAAGACAAACTTTTCCCGTAGTTTAAAAAACCTTTAAAAATTCTTTTAAAAAAATCTTTATAATTTTTAGTTCTTCAGAAAATTTATTTTCTTAAATTTTGGTTAAAAATAACTACAAAATATGCGAACAAAGAACATTACACTTATACTAATAAAATATTATTTATCTGATGATCCAACATAACTCTTAAGTTCTACCTGAACTAATTAAATTTGACCCAAATTAATAATTTATTTTAATTTTCTTAAATTATCAATTTAATTCAAATTTAATTTATTCAAACATAAGTTAAGAGCTGATTTGAGTTATTATATTAGTGACGTATGATTAGTTCATATTTAATATTTATATTACATGCATTTCGTTATTATTTTTTAATCGAAGTTTAAAAAAAGGAATTTTTCTTGAGAATTAAATTTATAATTTTTTTGAGAAATTTAAAGATCAGTAGATTTTTTAAAAGTTTATTAAATTAAAGAGAGGTCCATTTCTTTTACATAAAAATCTATGACATATAATGCAAGTTCTATTTTTTTTCTTTGGCACGTTGAAGGTTAAAAATTATAAAAGGGGAAACTTTGGATGTGGATGTAGCCGGATTGGTTTCATATTCTTTTATTACTTACGGAAAATTTCTAAGGTAAACACAGGATTTTTCTTACAACTTTTTTTGATGAGAAGAACCCTTAATTAAAAAATTTGTGAAGTTGAAATTTAGGTTTTATATTTCATATTTTGGAATTGAGGGATCTTGTCAAACGTTATGAATATCGTACCAGTATTGGTATCGGATTTAGTTCTAGTATGATACTGTATTGGTATCGGTCAATATTAAGTATCGTTTCGGATAATTTTTAAAATTTACGAAATAGTCCCTAAATTTTTTAAAATTAAAAAATAATCCTTTAATATATTGTACTTTATACTTCATAATTTAACATCAACATTATCTCCAAAAATCAAATAATAGAAATTTAAAATAACAACAATTTATTTATTTTTATTAACATTATATTTCACAAATAGTAGAAATTGATAAGTATATTTTGTCATTAGTTTTTCTTAAATTTCGTTACGTTTAATACTTTTTATCAAAAAATTATTGAATATTATTAAATAATAATTAAATAAAAATCATGTTAAACTGTTTAATATTATAATTACACATAATGGGTACCTTTTCCTAGCGATACAAAACTTTTAGAAATTTTATAATTTAAATTTAAGAATTACTAAAATACTTAAAAGTTCTTCTAAAAATCATTTCGTGAATATTAATATTATGTTTCATCTTCTTTCTAAAGAAAAATGATAGGTTTTAATCTTTAATTTCTTATCAAAATGTTTTATAATTTTTTAATCAATTTTTTACGTACAAGTTTTAATTAATTTAACTTTATGTTATATTTTTTGAGAAGGCCTATGAACAAATCTACTAATTATAGTTAAATTTTCATAAACTTGAATTAACGTGATATTTTATTTTACGGCCAAATACTCATTTTTTAAAAAATAGCTTTTGCAGTGAAAAAAAGTACCTTTTCACCATCTAAAAGCTGAATCAAACAGGCACTAAGAGTAATAAGAACTGGTTAAAGGGAGCAATTCGATGTATATTTATTGTATAAAAATACAATAAAGAGACATAAATTAAAAAATTAATATCTAAAAATTAAATTAAATAATATTTATAATATGAAATTTTTATTAAAAATATGTAATATTAAGATTAATTTTAAATTTTGATTAAAAATTTTCTTACTTTTAAATTATTAAACATTTTGTTGAACACTTAACTTTTAAAACTTGAAAAAAAGTGAGATTTTTCAAGAAACAATATTCAACTATAAAGTACAAATCAAAAGTCTTAGTTTTCCACCTCTCACCGAAAATAGAAGCCTTTTCCTCCAGAAACATTCATTTTTCAGAAGACCAGGGCACCAGTGGATGGCCACTGGTGGACTGAGGAAGAGATGATGGCAGTATGCTATGTGTGCGTGAGTCGTGATCGTGAGGAAGAGATGATGGTGGAGACGTGGGGTTTTGCTAAGTGCGTGGTGGAGATTTACTGGAGAGGAGAGTCGCCAGAGAGAAGAAATCAAGAGAGAGTGAGAGAGAACTGAAAATGTGAGATGAGAGAGAGATTCTGTAGAGACAGACAGTCTGGGAAGAGGGTTGAATTTTTTTTTTCAAAATAATCCTCCAATTTCTTTAAGTTAAGCCACTGTTTTAAATACTGGCCAGTACTGGTTGGTATCAACCGGTACCAATAAGATAACTTAGTATTATCTTTCAGTCAGCATGGTACGTTTCGATTGGTACAATATTAAACTCTAAAAACGTTGATCTCGTCAGCATGTCAACATCTATACACTTCAAGCCCTAGTGTATATGTACATAAGACACTCACCATTTGTACGTTCATGATACTTGAAGTTCAATATATGAGATACCACACAAACACACACACACACACACACACATATATATAGAAAATCCATTTTTTTTAATCTCAAAGGTATAGATGAAAATTTGAACAGTCATTTCAATATTTTGATTCAAATAAATTCCAAAAATCTTCCGACACATCACTTTATCGATCGGTTTGAGAACGTATGGAGGGAAGAACCAGCACTGCCGGGTATTTGCTGCATTCCGCCATAACTTTGAGAATAAATCAAGTTATATATATATATATAGGTTTAAAGTCAATTTCCTTTTTTTAGTGAGAATTTAAATTCATTTTTTCTAGAAAACCCATTTTTTAGTATAAAGTGCAATTTCCTTCCTAGAAGAAAATTCAAATCCATTTTTTAGAAAACCATGTATTTTTGGTATAAAGTCAATTTTCTTTTCTAAATGAGAGTTCAATTGTGTCATTCTTTCATTTTCCCCATATTTGTTTTCCATTTTTTTGAGAAAAATTTCCTATTTCAATTTAGGACCAAACTCTTTATATTCATATATCTCGTATCTCAAATATTGAACTTCCATTACAACATACCCATTTATTGGCTATGTTTTAATTGGAGACGATTTCTAAATTGAATTACAACTTTGTCGCTATAAGTAAACAAATTAACGACAGTTTATAAAACCTTGGTAAAGGGAACATATTTTAGGATGATTATCAACTATCGTCGCAATAACAATAAGGTTTAACGATGTTTTAAGAGTTTTGTTGCCAATACGAAAGCATTTTTCAATGAACAGGATTATCATTGCAAGATGTCAGGGAAATCCATATTCTTGACGTTGATTATGGGGAAGCGTCGCAAATGGTTTGAATAAATAGCAACTAAAATATATGTTGCATCTCCAATAATTTCCTTTTTTGTGACAGTTGATGTAATCATCACACAAGGGTCATACAAACATAATATTGAGCGACGATAACAGAAAACTGTCATAGAATGTATACTTTTGACGACGATTTATTTGATTCATAGCTAATATTTGGCAACAAGTTACTGAAACGTCGCAGAAGGTAACACATATGGTGACTATTTATGAGATTCATCACAATTTTGCTAGCATTTTGCGACGATTATGTAAGTCGTCATAAAAAGTGAGTGTTAAATATTTTTCATAAATTTTTAGGGGAATTTTGATGAATTTTTTTATGTGATAGTATTGTTAAAATTAATTATATTTGGAAGATAGTTGTTAATGCTAAGTGTACTTAATAATCATAGTTAAGGTTAATTATATTTGACATTTATATAATCCTAGTTAAGATATCTTTTCTTGTCAAGTTGTTTTCAATGTTTAAAACATATTGTTGAAAAACAAATAGTAAGTTATTTAAAATTTGAGAAGTAAACATATTTTGGACATTAAAATATCCGTGAACCAAAAATTTTAAATTTAGTCGGATAAAAATATCATAAATTTAAGTTAACAACTATTCTTAATCATTAATATTTAGTAACAGTAAAATAATTATTTAAAAATTTTTTGGAAATGGAGCAATATAATATAATGATGTATGGTAAGTAGCACATGATTTTAATTAGAAGTTTAACAATTCTTATAAACATAAAACAACAACAATAGTACGCAGTTTTACCCCTAACTAGTAGAGAGTGTTTTAAAAATTCTTACAAACATAACTATAAATAAAGTTTCAAGCTGATTTCAATAAAGACATGAAAAAATTATTATTTTTAGGATTCCAAGTGATATGAGAGTTGCTAAAGGTAAATAAGTTCCTTATGTCTAGATTCCCAATAAGAGTCTTTGCACGTTCGAAGGCACTAATTGAAATAGTGAGAGATCTTGCCTCAGGTGTAGGGTTATTGACACCCTCTCACTATAACTAAACTTTTAAAGGATACAATGAATAAGTCCTCAGATGCAGTATAGAAGACAACTTGATCAAATGAACTACTAGTGTGATGCGTTTCACCTAAGACATAATCGGTATAGAACTTAGATTGCTAGTTTAGGGAAACTGTATAACCAACCCAAATTGGAACACATGCATACCTGATTGACTAGACATAGCCATTGGAATCGAAAAATTTTCTAAAACAACTGAGTTTTCTAATCCTTTATGGACTATTGTGACATCGCCCTGCCTCCATTTCCATCTATGTTCTCTTGAAGCATCAAGGAAGCTTAACACAACATATAGTATATACGATCAAATGTTTATATATATAATAACTTCATAATAAGAAATGAGATCTAGATAATAAGAAAAGTGAGGTAGTCCAAATGATACTAAAATCTTGAAGAAAAAGATCGGTTATAGAAAGCAAACGGTTATTAGTAGGCTTTCCTAAAAGAAGCATTAAAGGTGGTAAAAAAAGTCTACCATATATAACCAACAAAGGAAGACAATAAATCATCTTCGAAATATAAACACAAATACAAACACAACCCATACACCATATGAAGAAAAAAAACTCACAATAAACATCTAAACATATAAGTAAAACAAAGCACAAGAAGTAGGGTTTGAAAATAGAAAAGAACAATGCTAACATAGTTAAGGATGCTTCTTTGACGCTGATGACCACAACACATGAGACGACCACAAGAGAGGGGACAATGGTTATTGGACTGTGAATGTAGAGGAATGTTGATGGCTAACAAGAAAATGAAGAGAGGTTGGTTTTCATGTTAATAACCTAACATAAAACAACGTCATTTCTTGTTAAGGTAAATGATGCCATTTTTTATTATGTCAAAAGAAATATAGTACAATTTTGATAGTAACAAAAAAACTGTTGCCAAATAGGAAGACATTGCCATATTCACCTTTGCCTAACATAATTATATATAACATAAAATTTATATGTTACAGTATATAATTTTTATAATAATTATTATGGAAAAATTTATATATAATGTAATATTTAATAAATCATTATAATAGTTAGGATTAATTAATATGTATACATTCATAACACATTAAGTTAATTACCATATATGATAATAATAATAATAGCAGTTTAATTAGAAATATTTTTCAATATATTAGAAAATGGTAATTAACATTAAATATTCATATAAATCTTTATTAATGTTTTTAATATTATTGAAAATGACTTTAACAACAATGTCATTTCAAAGATTACTACATGATGTTAATGTTGTTGATTGCATAATTATAAAGCTAATTTGATTGTAATATATACTTTTGCTTAATAGAAAAATAAAAAATGAATGAAAAAGGTTTAGTATTGGCAACGATTTTTTAATTTGGTAGAAAAATGTTGGACACCTGACAACGAATTATTTGGTAGGAAAATATTGGACATTTGGAGACGAATTATATTTTTGTAGCCAAAGGTAGTGGATGGTAAAAGAATTTAAGTTGAGACAACATTGTTTGTGGGACGACAAATGACGTCGTCCCAATGTTTGTTTTAGCAGATGTGACCGAAGCCCCTCCCCTTCCCCGCCTGTTTATTTTGTTCAGTCCTCTCTCCCTGCCTAATTTTTCTTCCATTTAAACCATCTTTGTCTATTCATTTCTTGTCCTCTCTCTCTGCGATTTTATGTCCTCCACTATCTTCTTGCAGTTTCTCTCCACCTAGTAAGTAGTTTTGGGTTTTTTTCCCTTCTATCATTGAAGCCGAAAACATGCTATATTTGAGTTATGTTTTTAACTTTGTTATTGAGTTGTTAACGTTAATTGGGACTGATAATGGTTGAATTGTTCTGAATATGTGTTAATGTTGGTGAAGAAAGGGAAAAGAGAGAATTGTTTTTGTTATTTTCAGTTTAAATTTGGTTGCTTATAACGTGTTCGATGAAAGTCCTCAATGGTGGCTATGTTATGTCGTTAATGGTGGCTGTGTTTTGCTTTAATAAAAGTACATGAAGTTAACAAAATATGAAAAAGGTTTATATGATAATTAAATAACAACATAAGGGTAAGTAATTGTTAAGCAATTATGTTTATATGATAATTTTTAATTTTTAAGGGTAAGTCAAAGGGAAGATGAATAAGTATGACCTTGTATGAAACTTATGTCCATTCTTGTCTTGAATGTTATGCCCTTTACGTTTAGAATGTAACTCATGCATGAATATATGATATTTTCCTTTTCCTTTAGACCTATAGGATGATGGATGGACATGTAATTTTTGTACAAACTTAAAAGATACAGTTTGATCATATGATGATTTAGGCATAAGCTAGATGCTTACCCCTAAAAAAATTTTATCTTGGCATTAGATAGTGCACTTCCATAAATGAACCAATTCCATACCTATCTTTAGAGTTCTTTTAAGCTCTAAAAACATCAATTTTTAGTTCCTAAGGTGAAGTTAGAAAATTGATTCTTTAAAGTCATTGATCTTTTTCTTTAATTCCTCATTTTCATACAACAAATGATCTATTTCATCATTGATAACAATCGTAAATTCTATCATGTCATACATATCACGTTTCAATTTCTCATTTTCAAATTATGCAGAGATAAGACTTTTTAACCCTCTTTATAGTTGAGAGATAACTTCTTCCTTTTAAGCTCAACATTTATATGATTCAACAAGTTTTTCATGAAACAAATCATCATCATTATCATCTCAAACATTATCATCAAGAGATCTTCAATTAGAGGATACCTCATCATTTTTGTCAAAAGCAATTGTGAGCCACCTCTTTATTTTATTCTCTATTTTATAATCATTTACATCTTCTTATATGATCTTTAGTTCTTGCTTATGCCTTTGGTATTTCTCCTTTTTACTCCATTTTTTATGCTCATCTAAATTCTCATTAAGCTTATCATAAGTAATATTAATATCATTATAGCATTCATTAACATTTGTAAGATGAAGTATGTTTGAGTAAAGATTATGCGTAATGTTGATATTTCATTTATAGATATTAAATATAATGGCAACTAGTAGAAACGAGGGAAAGATGGTGGCAACTACTGAAGATATGCCTCTATGACAACAACCAAATCAATCCGACCTTATCGAACAACAACCATCGATTTTATCCATCAATGAAGCTAGTCAGCAATAATCTCTATCTACCTCAAGTAGTGTTGAGGAATCTTCGGGTATGTTATTGTTAACCACCTATAATTAGAGTTATGCTCAAATATATATTTACATGTTTAATGTATTTTTTTCTTGTCATTACTCTTTTATTGTCAGGTTCCAATACCAGTATAAGAAAAAGAGGTAGAGGTAGAGGTAGAGGTATCACTAACAGTTCTAAGTTGCAACGCAAGAATGTTGTAATGAACAACAAGTTGTCTGTGCATATTGACCCACATAATGCCATCATGTTGACAAGATCCAATTAGCAAAATTGTCCAGTGAGTTAGGAGTCGTTGTCAGGAATGAACTGCCTTGCCTTCAGCATGACAGACAGTTAAAGGAATACAACTTGCTAAAGAATGCTTTGGACAAAGTTTCGATAATTTTTCAATTCATTTTATTATATTCAATTTTGTTTTGGTTATTTAAAGATTAATTTAACTTATATGTCTTATTCATAGATAAAGCTTAATATCATCGATATCGAGAATATTGAAGTTTCAAGCTGTATAAGTTCATTGTTGAAATAAAAGGTGAGGGATCATCGTTATCTACTTTATAAATACTACAAGTTTTTTTCCTTCGAATGAGGACGTAAGGAGACATGTTCTAAAAGGGGTGACTCTAGAAAATTGGAGTGAAATGTGTGATTATTGGGCCTCTGTGAAGGTTAAGGTTTGTCTTCTTTCTCTTCTCGTTTGCTTCCATTAATTTTATTTTTGCATTTAATGACTATTTCTTTTCTTTATTTAGGAAAAGTGTGTGAAAGCCACGGTTAACAGAGAAAAAAATGAAAACTCCTCACAACACCGACTCCAAATCATTCTTGTCATATGAAAAGAATTGGTAAGTTATTTATTTAAAAGTTATTATTATATTAGTAAATACAATATAATCTATTGTGTTTCAATTTTCTTTAATTCATATAACAGAGTCAGACCCAACTACATGGACAAGAGCGTGATCAAACTGACATATTACAAGGAAGGTGAAGGTTGGACGTTCACAGACTTAATTGAACAATTAAGTAAAATGTTTTAAGGGATTTTGTTTTTAAAAAGAAGCTATCTGCTTTTTTTCTTTTTGAAAATAAAACCAATCGAGAGAATATGTGCAAACTATAAAGTCCAAATGGAAAGCCATCTCAAATCATAATTATCATGCTTTAGGAAGAATAATCATATATTACAATTCAGATCTTCTACAATTGGATGTAATGGAGGAAATTAAGCAGGTTGTTCACTCTAGAATCCATTTTCTAAAGGAGGTTGGAAGTATCCATATCTTTTTTGTCCAGGGATTTAACACATCCTTCTAGGAAGCAAAGAATAATTATGTAAGTGTAAAAATTTTAATTTTAAAGTTTATTTATTTATGTAATACTAACTAATAATATTTGAATTATATATTGATTTTGTGTTTTAAATTTTGAGACAAGATGCAAGAGTTGCTGCAGAGATCGTTGTTTGACAGAAATGAGCCCAATGTGGATGACATTTGCAATAATGTCCTTGGTACAAGATCAGGGCATATCAAAGGTCTTGGGTATGACCCTAAGCCAATTGATTCATCATCATCACGACCAACATATATAGTTACCCTTTAAGAGGAGAATTGGTCGATTAAGGCTCAGTTACATTGTAATGAAGAAAAGTTAGATTGTATTGAAGAAAAATTACAACGTAATGAGCAAAAATTAGACCGTACTAAAAAAGAGTTAACCAAGCTTAAAAAGATGGTCAAACAAATACTTGGGTCAAGGTATGTAAGTAATAGTGACAATGAGGAGTCTTTGTCCATAAATTTTTTCTTAAGTTTTGTAATTAACATTTAATTACATTTTTTATAAAATGCATTTAATTTTTAATTATGAAACATTTTTATTTTATTTTACTTAATTATTATTCAAACAATGTTACCAACAATAATTCAAAAATATTTCTTAATTATAATTCAAACAATGTTAAAAACAATAACATGAATTAAAAATGATATTCATAATTATAATTAAATGATAAATTGTTAATAAGAAAGTGCAATTAAAAACAATAATTTGTCACTAAAACTTTTTAGCTATAAATACAAAATCTTCACCAAATCTTTTTACCTGTGTTTTACAAAACGTCTCCAATAACCTTTATCTACATTTCCAAAATGTAGCTAAATATATTATTCCATGAAAATAAATCGTCACTAAATATTATTACCTACGCCTAAGCTAACAAAGCTAATTATCTTTAGCCACCAAAGTCAAACGTTGCAATATGTCATTTGGAACAATTTTGTTTCTCTTCACCTATTCCTTTTTGTGACGGACCGTGATCGTAGCAAAATCAGTTGAATGACGATTTTGTGAAAACGTTGCAGATAATTATTTGTTACTAGACTTTTGCGACCATTGTTTAACAATTTTTTATCATCGTTAAAAATGTTTTGCGACAATGTAGTGTCTTTCAGCGACAATGTTGTTGTGTTCGAGTATCATGCACGTACAAATGTTGAGTATCCCATATATATTGGAGCTTTAAGTGTATAGATGTTGATTATGTGTAAAACCGATTGCTATCTTCAATCAGACAAGGGACGAGTGGACAATTTATGAAGCTGACCAATTGTAAGGGTAAATCAATGTTACTTTCGTCATTTCACTTTCAGCGGACCAACTCCACTTGGTATGATGATTCTGACCTATATATATCTTGTAACTCTTGCATTTATTGTAACAGATCATAAAAAGTTTCCTTCGAGGGTGTTTTACTGTATAATAATACAAGAATCCTACTATAAAAAGTTTCCTTCGAGGACATTTAACTGTATAATAATGCAAGGATCCTACTATCTTGAAGAAACATTAGTTCCACATTCATTGTCATTTCATCTAGCCTTATAGCTACTAGGTACATGATCACTATCAACCATGAAGGATGTGCTTTACTGTAAGGATATCCATGGTGAACTTATTTACTTATTAGTTATGGGAAAGTAGAACCAATAGCCTTTCATGTGTCCGAACAACAAAAATTGTCTCTTCAGAATAGACTGTATTGAGTGTAGTTGGTGCTTGGTGAAGAGTGAAGACATGGAGACATTTCATGGAAAAAATAGTTAATATTTGGATTTCTTCAATGTTGGTTTTCACCAAGGTAAACCATCTTTTGAAAATTCAATGTTTAAACCCTTGAACATATATCCACATGAGGTGATCAAGCTATATATGCTAAAAGGAATTAACTTGACATTCCAATTTCCTGTTGATATTTTTGGACGATAAAATATACAACTACAAGAGATTGAAAAAAAGTTCTAATAGAAACTTGTCACATAGTCACCATATTTGCCTTATCGAAGAAGTGAAGGGTCATGGTTTCCATTCCTTCGGTTGTCAAATAGAAAATAAAACAAATAAAGAAAGAATTGATCAAAGACAGAATCATTCCAGAGCATAATTAATGTTTCTCACACGGCTACTTTCTTCAGCAACCGCCCCCATTCCTTTCGTTCATCTTGCTCTTTTTGTCCCCCTATATGAATTTTCTTCACTTTCCAAAGAAACCTCGTTGTCATTCTCTGAGAGATCTCAATAAAATGTCATCATCACCCAAACCACTCCATCATGCTTGTCTATATGCAAGAAGTAGTAACCCTACTAGCTCTTGCTCTATGTTATATTAATACATTTCATAGGGTATATTGGCTTACTTTTGGCCCTTTATGTTGTCCTTCATACGTTCAATAACTTACTCAACATGAAAACTGTTGTAATTTGGAGGATCAAAGCGGAAGCTAATGGGGAAAAATAAAATGGTAGACATGAGAATTAACATGGTTCAGATTTTAGCCTACGTCTAAGGGTATAGACGACCAACAAATGATCACTAATTAGAAACAAATGGAGAATACAAAATGGGTAGTACTCACAACCAAGCTCCCAAATACAGCCAAATATTTATCACACTAGTGTATCACTCTCAATACAAAATACACTCTAATATATCTCTCACACAAAGGTGTATGACTCTACACTCAATTATAACAAGAGCTCTCTCTTAATTATCTCTCAAAGAGAACTTACTGAATGATGAAGAAATGAGAGCTTAGAATTGGATGTTGAAACCCCTTGTGCTGCCGGGTATTTATAGGATTTTTTAAATGTATCTTACTTCATGCATGAGGCAACATCTCACATTTAAATTCAACTAAGATTTGAAGCATGATTCACGACACCGAAGAACTATAGAAAATAAGGCCATGTGATGCTTTTGACCTTTCAACCAACCAATGAAATTTAAGTCATCTCAACAAATCTCCACTTTGGCTTGAATTGTATCAAGATCCAAAAATTAGTGAGTTTTAGAAAACCGTCTTCTCCAATATCTTGTCAGCCAATTTACATACTGCAAATTCCAATTAAGTCCAAGCAATGCTTGAACTTAGATGACGAAATTGGCTTGGTCATCGTATCCACTGGATTTTCTGCTATGCCAACTTTCTTAACCACACTGGCACCTTAGGATATAACATCCCGAATGAAATGATATCTGACATCAATGTGCTTGGTCCTTTCGTGATACATTTGATTTTTGGTCAAACGTATTGTGTTTTGACTGTCACAATAGACAACTGTTGTATCGTGTTTTAAGCCTAAATCGTTAACCAAACCTTGTAACCATATTTCTTCTTTCACTACTTCCGTTGCAGCCATATATTAGTCTTCAGTAGTTGAAAGTGCAATAGTAGATTGCAAAGTTTCCTTCCAACTAATGGCACAACCCGCAAAGGTAAAAGCATACCCTGTCTGAGATCTTCATTTATCCAAATCACTAGCATAATCAGAGTCAACATATCTAACAATACAACTACTAGTGCCTGCACTCTGATTACATACTAAACCAAAATCTATAGTACCTCGTAAATATCTTAATATCCATTCACAGCTTGCTAATGCATCATGCCAGGATGTGCCATATATCTGCTAACAACACTAACAACGTGTGAAATGTCTGGGCACGTGCAAACTATAGCATACATAATACTCCCAATTGCACTTGCATATAGAACATGCGTCATCTGCTCCTCCTCCTCACTGGACTATGGTGACATAGTAGCTGATAACCTGAAGTGAGCTGTTAGTGGAATACGCACAGATTTTGCATCTTGCATTCCAAAACGCTCCACTACTTTTTCAATGTACTTCTTTTGAGATAAAAATATTTTCCCTGAGCGCCGATCTTTGTGTATCTCCATGCCCAAAATTTTCTAAGTTGCTCCTAAATCTTTTCTTTCAAATTCACCACTAAGTTGAGTCTTGAGATGATTAATATCAGACACACTCTTAGAAACAATATGTATATCATCAACATAGAGCAACAGATAAATAAATGAACTGTCTGAGAGCATCTTGTGGTATACATAACTATCATAATCACTCCTTGAGTAACCATGATTGAGCATGAAAGTATCGAATCTTTTATACCACTGTCACCGAGATTGATTTAAGCTGTATAATAATTTCTTCAAAAGGCAAACGTGGTCTTCCTTTCCTGAAACAACGAAACCCTCTGGTTGTTGCATATAAATTTGTTCTTCAAGCTCACCATGCAGAAAAGATGTCTTGACATCGAGCTGTTCAATCTCTAAGTCATATTGAGCTATAATGGCAAGCAACACGCGAATAAAGCTACATTTTACAACAGGAGAAAATATTTCATTGTAGTCTACTCCCTCCTTTTGACTGTAGCCCTTAGTAACCAAACATTCTTTGAACCGAGCCGCTTTAACTCTAAGGCTTCCTTCATTTTTCTTAAAGACCCATTTGTAACCAACAATCTTCTTACCTTTAGGAGGTTTCACTAGTTCCCAAGTCTAGATCTTGTGAAGAGATTCAATCTCTTCATTTATTGCAACCGCTCTTTGTGTAGAATCACTACTTGTAACAGCCTCGTGGTTTGTGACAGGCTCATCATTTTCAACAGCATCTGCCACAGACAATGCAAAAGAGACTAGATTTGTATGGGCATACCTTTGAGGTGGCCTAATTTGCCTCCTTGTTCTCCCAGTTGCAACACTATACTACTTTTGTTGAGGAACATCTTCTTCTTCTATGTGCTCGTGCTCATTATCAGTGGGCTAATTGGAAGTGCTATTTTCTTCTTTCTTTTCAGCCTCAAACCCCACCTGCTTGCTGACACTGTCATTAGTTTCTGCTTCCATAAGCTCATTCTTTGGATGAAGCATGGATGATTAATCAAATTTGACATCTCTGCTGATTATTATCTTGGGTGACAGGTTCAACACACCATAACCGGTAACCTTTTACTCTTGATGCATATCTGAGAAATATGCATTTCTGTGCCCTTCTTTCTAGCTTTCCATCATTAATATGTGCATATGCAGGACAACCAAATACCTTTAAATATGAATAATCAACAGGAGTACCAGACCATACTTCAATAGGAGTTTTTAATTCAATAGCAGTTGATGGAGATCGATTCACCAGATAACAAGCAATATTAACAGCTTTCGCCGAAAAATCCTTTGATAAACCAGCATTTGAGAGCATGCAGTGTGCTCTCTCCAAAAGTGTTCTATTCATATGTTCTGCAACTCCATTCTGTTGTGGTGTACATCACACAGTGCAGTGTCTCACTATGCCTTCTTTGTCGCATAACTCATTGAACTGACCTCCATAAAATTCCATACCATTGTCAGTTCTCAGGCGCTTAATTTTCTTGCTGATATGATTCCTAATAAGTGCTTTCCACTTCTTGAAGGTACAAAATACCTCATTCTTATGCTTCAAGAAATATACCCAGACTTTCCTTAAGAAATCATCGATGAAAGTCAACAGGTATCTAGCACCACTTTTTGACGGAATAGGTGCCAGGCCCCAAAGGTATGAATGGATGTAATCCAATGTGCCCTTAATGCTGTGAACAACAGTGCTAAACTTGACTTTAGTTTGCTTCCCATATACGCAATGCTCACAAAAGTCAACTTTTCCAATTTTCTGACCATCTAATAATCCACGCTTGCTTAAAATAGACATACCTGCCTCACTCATATGTCCCAGTCGTATATGCCATAAACGAGTAGTATTAGAATCTGGATCAGATGATAAAACAGATGCAATACCAGAAACAGTGCTACCTTGGAGTATGTAAAGGCCATATTCTAATTTTCCCTTTATCACAATAAGGGCTCCTTATGAGACTTTCAAAACTTTACCTTTAGCAGAAAATTTATAACCCTGGGAATCAAGGGTACCCAAAGATATAAGGTTCTTCTTCAAATCTGGTACATGTTGAACATTTATCAAAGTTCTCATAACACCGTCATGTATCTGAATTTGTACTGTCCCAATGCCAACAACCTTACAGGAAATATTGTTTCAAATAAGAACACCACCACCATTAATAGACTGGTAGGTAGTAAACCAATCTTGGTTAGGACACATGCGGTAGGAACAGCCTGAGTCTAGGATCTAGCTATCGCCAAACGAATTGAATGATACTGAGAGAACATCGGCACGTTCAGAATTTTCCACAGCAGCATTAGCAGTATCACTGGTACTTGGAGCGTTATCTCCCTTATGCTTCTATATCTTTGGACAATCTGCTTTCCAATGCCCTTCTTTACGGGAGTAACGACACCTGCCTTTTTGGGACTTGGATTTTGATCTGGATTTGCCTCTATTATTGCTCAAGTCCTTTTATTTATTTCCACCTCTATCAAACAGGCCCTCGACCTGATTCTTGTTCCGTCCTTCAGAACCTTTTTCTTTAACTAACGAGAATTTAATACTGATTTGACATCTTTCATAGAAAGATTGTCTCTCCCGTAGTGTATGGTATAAACGAAATGCTCATACGAAGGATGTAGAGAGCACAATAAGATTAAGGCTTGATCTTCATCTTCAATGTTGACATCAATGTTCTTAAGATCCAGAACAACTCTATTAAATTCGTCAAGATGGTCTTTGATAGATTTACCTTCACTCATCCGAAGAGTGTAGAGTCGTTGCTTCAAATAAAGTCAATTGGTGAGGGTTTTTGTCATGTACAGACTTTCTAATCTCAACCACAATCCTGCTGCCTACTTTTGATCTGCTACTTCACGAAGAACTTCATCTGCAAGATGTAATAAAATCGTGCTATGAGCACGTTCCAATATGTCGTTCTTCTATGCATCGGTCAAAAGTTTCTGGCAGGGCATCTCTCCCTTCTAATTCCTTTGACAAACCTTGTTGTATTAATAAGGCTTGCATCTTCAAACGCCAAAGACCAAAATTATTATCGCCGTTAAATTTCTCCACCTCAAATTTTGTCGCCATGGTATCTTCACCAAACTATATTTCAACTGAACGGGTTCACCGTAAATAGTACCGTATATATGAACATTAATGTATATATGAATACTGACCATATACGTGAACAATACCTCCGCGGTATGAATAGTAACCTCCATCGTTTGAACAGTTGTCAGCGACTCTGATACCAGTTTGTTGTAATTTGGAAGATCTAAGCAGAAGCTAATGGGACAACATAAAATGGTGGACATGAGAATTAACGTGGTTCAGCTTTTAGCCTACGTCCATGGGAAAAGACGGTCAACTAATGATCACTAATTATAAACAAATGGAGAATACAAATTGGCTAGTACTCACAACCCAGATCCCAAATACACCTAGATATTTATCACACTAGTGTATCACTCTCAATACAAAATACACTCTGATATATCTCTCACACAAAGATGTATGACTCTACACTAACTATAACAAAAGCTCTCTCTTAATTATCTCTCAAAGAGAACTTACTGAATGATGAAGAAATGAGAGCTCAGAATTGGATGCTAAAACCCCTTATGTTGCCTGGTATTTATAGGAGTTTTTTAGATGTATCTTACTTCGTGCATGATGCAACATCTCACACTTAAATTCAACCAAGATTTGAGGCATGATTTGCGGCACCGAAGAACTACAAAAAATAAGGCCATGTGATGCTTTTGACCTTTCATCCAACCAATGAAATTCAAGCCATCTCAACAAATACACTTTGAATATTGTTCTCTCGAGATGATATGTTTCCCTATAACTATCTCTTCCATGTGCCTCTATCTGTATTCTTTTCCATCTAATAGTTAGTTTGCATTAGCTAAGCCATCATTCTCTACCACTTTAATGCCTGGCTCTTTGGCCCACTCTATTGGGGTTTAAATATCCCTCTTAGAAAAATGGTTATGTAAAGACTAATCATGCAACGAAACATAAATACGCATACACTCAACATGCCCTTGCTTTCTTTTGATCTTTTATTCCTTTAAGTCATGGCAAGAATGACATTCAATTCATGGAGATATTATCAGCTCAAAGGATGGTATAGACATCAGACGTATATCTCACTTTTTTGTGGGTAGGGTTAAGGTTTAGATTAGCCAAGCTTATATTTTGAGCTTACTCTAGTCAATATCCAATCTCACACTTTAGTTGTGGCATATAAGTAGCAATCCTCTTCATTGTTAGCAGTAAGAAAAAAAAAAGAAAATCATTTAATTTCATAGAATATAACTGGAGGTGGAAGTAAGTTCCTAACATGAAGAGATATGCAATTAAGCTGCGAGAATCAAAACCAATCATATATATTACTCTGTCTTGGCATGGACCGAAGACTACGATATATAGATGGTGTCTTCTTGATCAGGTTTTGTTGGGAACTTTCTGCTAGTTTATCAGGAGTTATACGTATACCAAGTGATTGAGATGTCCTGGACAAAAAGTACAAATATACAGGCCATGAAATTCGAACAATCGTGTTTCTAATGGGCCTAGGAGTAACTTTTCATCTTTTCAGGTATTCGAATGGAACCCACGTTCAAGATTTAAATGGACCGTTCCCAATTTCGGGGTTTGTTCAATTAAATGCTTCAAGTATTGATAGGACCAATTTGGTTATTGACACAACGAACCCAATGGGCAGTGTTTGGGCTAGTAGCCTCCTCGTTTGATGGATGAGATGAGAAGGTAATCTTCCTTGCACACCTTGTTCATGAGAAGTTTTCATGTTGTGTACCGTCTCAATGGTGGATAATATGCCAATTTGAGATGTCTCAATCGTATTGAAAATCATACTACAATTTTACAGAGAAGTCACTAATACAAATTTTCAGTTACGCTGGCTAACAATGCAGGAGAAATTTGAGGAAGCAAGAAGTTAACACGTTGTCTTAGTTCACTGATGGGGCATTATGTGCATCCGGTCAAATGTTGGTAACTGCTTCAAATGTTTGTCCTTTGGCCTGTGAAATATTAATTGGCAATGATTTTTATTAAATATTCGATCTTATTATTTAACATTATTCTATTAACTTGAGGTGGAATGATATTAATCTATTAAATTTGAAATTAAAAATCTCGATTATTTTGATGATAGGAATAATTTCAAACATTCATATAGAAGTATAGTTGTTAAATATCTTTAATTTTAGAATTGAATTTAAAATTTTAAATTCAAATCAAATATAT
>JAOQMS010000179.1:11093917-11110306 GCA_027563885.1 Erythroxylum longipes
TGCATTCTTACTACATTTATACTTTAATTTCATCAATTCAAGCAATAAATCCTCCCAACTTTGGCATGCTAGTTGCTATAAAATAATAAATCTATTATGACCTCAAAACAATTTAAATCATGCCTAATAAAAAAAAATTCGTGGCCTAACACTAAACCTAGGAAACTATAAAATTTAGACACATTATTCGAAGTTTCCCACTTCATCACTGCCTCTATGTTCTTTGGATCCACTTATATGCCTTGTCCAATAACTATATGACCCAAAACCACCACTTGATCCAGTCAAAATTCACATTTATTGAATTTGGCATATAACTATTTCTCCCTCATAATCTGTAAAATTATTCTAAAGTGCTTAGCATGCTCTTCTCTACGTTTTGAATACACTAAGATGTCATCGATAAATACTATCACCTAACGATCCAGGTAGGGCTGAAACACCTTATTCATCAATGCCATAAATGTAACTGGGGCATTAGTTAATCCGAACGACATTATTAAAAACTCAAAATGCCCATACCTACTTCTGAATGCACTTTTCGGTACATCAACCTCTGCTATCTTCAACTGATAGTACCCAGATCTCAAGTCCAACTTAGTGAACACCTGGGCTCCCTGTAACTGATCAAGCAAATCATCGATTCTAGGCAGCGGGTACTTATTCTTTACTGTTACTCGATTCAATTGCCTATAATCGATGCATAGTCTTAGAGTTCCATCTTTCTTCTTTACAAATAATACTTGAGCTCCCCATAGTGATACAATGGGTCTAATGAGACCCTTTTCCAACAACTCTTACAACTGAGCCTTCAATTCCTTTAGTTTCACAGGTGCTATCCTATATGGAGGAATAGATATAGGAGTAGTACCTAGAACTAGATCGATCTTGAACTCTTTTTCCCTATCTAGAGGTAAACCAGATAACTCAGCGGGAAACACATTTAGGAATTCCTTAACCACAAGAATGTCCTGCACTTTCTGCTCAGTTCGAGTATCGATGACGTGGGCCAAATACGCCTCACATCCCCCTTGCATTAACCTCAAAGTACTCATGAATGAGATTAGTTTGGTTGGCACTGCTTGACTAATACCTCTAAAAATTGCTCTCAATTGATTAAAAGATTCTAATATTACCTCCTTTATGTAGCAGTTCATGATAGCCTTATGAGCAGTGAGCCAAACCATGCCTAGAATAACATCTATTTCATTTAACTGTAACACAATCAAGCCTGCCTCTAATTTTGCCTGATCAATTTGAATCAAACACGTCTTGTAGACTTCTCCTATTACTGTAGTACTACCTATCGGTGTACTCACCTCTAAACTATATCTTAATAGCTCTCATCACAATGCATTCTAGATGCCATATACGGTGTGATAAAGGAATGCGTAGATCCTGGATCTGGCAATGCATAAGCTTCATAAGTAAAAATAAGCAACACACCTACAAGGACATCTGGAGATTTCTGAGCTTCCTGTCTGGTCATTGCATACTTTTGGGCTTGAGACTGTAGTTGGTTGCTCTGCACCTCATCCCTGACAATAAGACTCCCAAAACTCATTCTGCCTCTACTACGGCTTCTCTTTTCAGACCCACAACCTCGGCTCTATTGGACAGCAGTTTCTATTACCACTCCTTTTCTCCTTCAAGACTATGTTCCATACATAATAGAACAATCCCTGATCTGATGATAAAATGAGCCGCATCGAAGACAACCTCTAGATAGTTTTCAGCATTCACCATTTTTCTTCTTCCCACAATGATCACAATTGGGTAACTGACCCAATACTGCACCTTTTCCACTACCCGACTGTATAAGGCTACCCCTCTGTCTGAACCCTAACTGTTTTGATCGAGCCGGTGGTCGAAAAGATCGGCTTTGGTGCTTGCTAAACCTCCTGCCAGAACCACTCTGAGATTCATTAGGCCTCTTCAGTCTAGACTTTGATCTATATCTTGACTAACTATCATTCAACAACTGCTTACTTCGGATCAAGGCAACCGTATTTCCGTAAAACTACCTAGATTAGAAAAGCTAACCTCGTCCAAACCTCCATGTTTAGCCCGTCTTCGAATTTCCTACACTTGTCTTCCTTTGTAGGAAGCAAGGCGGTAGCATACCCCATCAGTTTGTTGAACTTTATCTTATACTCTTCCATAGATAAATTTCCCTGCTTCAAATCTAGAAATTCCTTCAACTTTCTGTCTAGGTAGATTTTAGGCATGTAGTTCTCCTTGAAGACTCTCAAAAAGTATTCCCACCTTAAGTTACAAGGCTTAATGGTACTGCCTAGAACATTTTTCCACCATTGGTGTGCTGGACCTTGCAGTAAGGAAACTACATAGTCGAAATTCTCATCCGGCTCGTACTCTATCTGATCAAAGATTCTCTCTGTTCTCTCTGACCATCCCTCAGCCTTTGCAGGGTCTGTACTTTCATAGAAGTCCACAGCCCCCTACTTTCGTAGTTTGTCATACCTCCTTTCCCTTCTCTCGAGAATTCTCAGAGGCATTCTCTCAGGTCGAAACACAGAAGACTCCCTATTGGCTCCTACCGATTCTAGGTTGTTTATGTCAGCTGACCTTCTAACTTGATCACCTATGATGGATGACCTATAATAGACCATAACTTCGATCACTATCCACATTTCTTATAATATTTCATGTCTAATGTTCCTATATACCCCTATGGATGCCAAACTAGGCTCTGATACGAAACACTGTAGAGCTCCACTCCCATTAGACACATGTCCGTACATCCATAAGATGTTCGAGCACATACACGATGGAAGCAATACGCTAGCTTTATCACTTTCACTCATCTTATGGCATCATATTTAAAACACAAATATCACAGTGTCTAAAAACCCAATTCCGCATTTTCATTTCATAAAATAGAACATACATTGTAATATTACAACATCATACATACATATATGTACAATATCAAAACTATAAGAGTCTATTGCTCTTTTACATATTCTATATGAAAGAGGAATTATACAAAAATCTATCTATATCCTTCAGTCTCAGCCAACTGAACTTTGAGCCATTTCTTCTATCCAAAAGCAGTACTAGATCTCTTCTAGGTTGTCTTAGAAGCTAAGTCGCCTCACTCTCAAACCTGAAAAGTCAACGTTGCAATTTTGGTGAGTTTTGTGAACTCAGTGAGTTAACCATCCTCGATGGTTCACTTATATCACATAACACAACAATTCATATAATCACACCATTCACATCATTTCATTTATCATCATGTAGCATCACAAAACACTTTGTTCACACTTTTCAAATTTCTCATTCATCATAATTCAATAATACATTGCAATCATTCAAAACCTGCATATCAAATGTATATGCAGTGCTCTTGAGACTCACATTCATTTATTATGTTGTTATGACTGAATGCCTATAACTATCTCATTCCATTATGGATACTGGGCTCATGAATAACTGTCCCATATCCGCTGGGGATACTGAGCTCATTATACATAGTGAGCCAGAGGCTCCTACCACATTCTTAGCTTTAAGCTCTTTTTCATTGGCGACTCCAGTCATAACTGCCTTTATGTTATCATGTATTAATGCATCCCATGTATTCAGTCAATCAATTGTGCTCAATCTTACACATTCATGTTCACGTTCACAATCTCATTCACATTTATCATCATACCTTGGTCTGGCATTCAACATTTAAGTTGAGAATCACTTATTCAATCAAATTCACATTCAATGAGTACATCCAATATGTTTTTCATGCATCAAACGCCTCAGATATGTAATGTTCAAAATCAACACATTCAAATCGCATAATAATTCAATTCAGAATCTAAACAAATAATAAATAATTGTGAGATCATCTAGGTTACTCACAGTTTGCTCTAGATAGTTTATTGCCTCGATATCTCGATAATGTCTAGATGTGGTCACTCTAATTGCTCTTCTATATCATGCAAACATACATATTTACTCATTACTAATTTGTACATACACATGAATACTCAATCATATACACATGTATATGTGTTATGTATAATGTGTGCTCAATGACAATCCTAGGTATATTTTCTTAATTCATATTCTATGATCATTCACACTTCATAACTCATATATGTCTAAATTGGACATAGGTTAACACCTCGATTATTTGAGATTATTCTAAATTCATCATTCAATCATTACTAAGGTTATTCTAGGATCTCTAAGATCACAAAATACTCAATTTATCATTCATATTTTCTAATACACAACATTCATCTTCTTTGGCCTTCAAAGGTTTACTTTCGTTCCCATGACATCTCAAAATTTCTGATTTGAACACTTGATACATAACAATTCATTCTTAAGTTCTATCCTTAATCCTCACTATAAACATAACAATAATTTTATCACTTATTCTAGCATCATTCTAGGCCCAATTCAAGCTTCATTCAAGCCTAAATGCATCAAATGAAAGTACCTAACCATTTGTTGTGGCAAACCACATATAAAATATTTGATGTTTAACCAATTCCCATGATCGTGGACAACTTCCCACAATTGTGGGATTTGTTGTCAGAGAGTTTCTACCTTTGTTAGTCATTCCCACAATCGTGGGATGCTTCCATCTAAAAAATCCTAGCCATTTTCTTCAATTTTCTAACTCTTTCAACTCTTCCAAGATACATCCAACACCTTATATGCTTAGTCTAACATTTCTAGCTTAATTCATCATCATTCCCCCTTCATTCATAACTCCATTTTAGTTCAATATCATCCACACACAAATCAAAATCCATGATTGATCATAAACACCAAAAACAGAACATATTCATATACACATTCATCTTCAATTTTCTGCACATACTCAACTTCATTTTTCACCTTCATTTTATCCATAACTATCACCTTAATTCATCTCATTTCAAGACACTACTTTCGCTCTTTCTTTAACCTCAAGATCATTCTAGTTCATCCATAAAACAATAACCTAAAAATTCATATGATTAAGCATTAAAATCAAAACATGAGCATGTCATCTTTTCATGAAATTTTTGCACTCTTTTTATATTATCATAATGATCTTTTTATCTCAAAATCTTCTCTACAACAACTTATGAAAGGTTAATCATCTTATATGCAAAAGAAAAACATTTATATGCTCATTTGATCACTCACGATTCACAAGTATATACCTCACCATTTCATGAACATTTAACCATTAACTATCATCAAAACTTGTTTCATTCCACAAAACATGAAGAGTAATGCTTTATACTTACTTGTTTAGCTTCAATGTCTTCAAATCACTCTTAAACCTAGTTTATCAACACCATACGATCATCATCATTCCAAAGGTGGTAGAGTTAGGTCTCTAGTGACAAATATGAAGAAGACAAGAAAATGATAGTAACAAATGAAAGGTGAGAACAAGGTTCACTTTGATGAAGGCAAGAAGAGAGGATCGTGGATGAAGAAGATTGAAGAAGATGAAGAACAGAAATTTACGAAGAGATGATAACAAATAATAAGGTGTAAGACAAATTAAAATAAGGATGGTCTTTCACTTAGGAGAAAATCGTGGGTTAAGACATGGTATGGCAAGTGACACTTGTCACTTGCCACATGTCCAATTTTTATAAATCTGCATTTGGTCCTCTTATTTAACTAGTCCATTTAACTCCAATTGTCTACTAATTTTTCTATGACATTTGTCATTAAATCCTAACATCACATATTAATTATTTCAATTATCAATCATCATTTATTTCTACTACTATAAATCAATTGTCTTGCCACTTAGTATTTTTCCTAGTCTCAAAAATACACAAAAATTTAGAATTATCCTAATTTTTTTCCAAAAATTCTAAATCAATAATTAATATCACCAAATAATTTTTTCAAGACATATAAATCACAATTCATATCAAAATCACATTTATAAATCAATTATACTCGGAAAATGTCACGAATGTATGAACAATCATTGTAATGTGCAAAAATCAAATTCACTTGTATGTGTGCAATATTATGCATAAGCATGAAATGTATTTTACTAATTTCTCATTTTTATTTTTCCCATGTACAGTATTCTAGGGTTCTAACTCTTAACATGGGATAACAGGATGTTACAATTACCAATGAAGTTATGATGATAAAGAGGATTTAGAGACTCCTAAAAAATAAAGAAACCTTGTAAGTTAAATGAATTCACTCGCACTACCTGTCAAATGAAAGTTTTTGTAACATTAGCCCCAAAACTAATAGTTGTTGGACAATGCTTCACATTTTAAGGTTAAGGAAACATGTGAGAAAGGAATTCAAATCTATCCTTGGTGATGGAAGCTCAACTAATTTCTAGCATGATAATTAGAGAAACTCAGGTCCCTAATGAATATTGGAGAGCTTTCTAATATAAGAGAAAATATTCTAGATCATGCAACTAAAGTACTGAAAGACAACCTCTGGAAAATTTTTACAAAACTCCTACAGAGATTATGGAATTTGCCCTAAACTCCTCCCCTAATCCACAAAAAAGGACAAAATTGTGTGGATGAAATATGTCCTAGGGAAATTCACAAACTCATCCTATAAAAATTTGCTTAAAGCGTAAGGGCCTAAAAGTGAAATGAAACAAAGAAGGGTAGTTGGAACAATCACTACCAAGGGCCCCCTTTATATTCTGGCTAGTAATCATAAGCGAGCATATTATATTTGATAAGCTAAAGGGGAACTACAATGGCTCCAAAAGTTATATATTCTGCAATGGACGAGAAGACGAATCAATTAACAATTTATTCTTCCTTTGCACCTGTTCCTTAACTATATGGCAAAACCTGCAAGCTCTCTACAACTCAAACACCTATAATTGATAATTGGCCAAACATAATAGACTAGATCAGTCAAAAGAAAAATATATGCAAAAATGATGTTCTAATTTATATAATTGCATTTCCAAATGCTATCTATGCCATATGGAGAGAAAAATAGAAGAATTTTCTAAGTAAAGCAAATAAAATTTTCCATATTTTCTAAGAATTGATACGTCCAATTAGAGAGCAATTTAACACCCATAAAATCCAACTCTTTTGTAGTATAGGTCAGGCTACTAAACAAGGCATAATCAAACTTTGAAAGGAATACAATAGTTATATGTTTTAATTGATTAATAACTACTAAATCATTCCAGGAAACTTTAAAGCAAAGAAAGACTATATATAATAGCTATCAACATAAAGGAATTAATTTTTCAAGAAAAAAACATGAAGGAAATAAACAATTTCCCTGTGTTAAAGCTTCTACTCAGTAATGAGAACTCAATTATGCCCCTCTATAGATATTACTCTGGGCTTATGAGCATCAAGGCAAAGATACTTAGACAATATAAGTATGACAAGGTTTAAGTATGAAGATGATCATTATGTTGAAGTGATTATTAATATGAAGGAACTTAACTTTCTTTTGGTAAATGCCTTCTTAATACCGATTATTCTATTGTATTCTTTGGATCTTATTGTATGCTTGTATGCGCTAATTTGATGAACTTATTTTGTAATTCCCCATTTTTCTATCAATCGATTTTTACTTTTTTTAAAAATGTTATGAAAACTTTAAAAGTTATTTTAGTTTCAGTTTTTTTTACTAATTTCAATATTAATTTGATAAATATCATTTAGTTATGTAATAATAATTACTAATTAAACTTAATATTATTATAATTTAATTATTTAATATTAAGGATTTTAATTTTGTTTTATGCTATTTTTAAAATTTGACATTTTAAAAAATTAACATAAAATATTCAAAAATAATTATCTATGAAATAAAATTGTTCTTAAAATGAATTTTATTATTTAATAATATATTTAAGTTTTAAATATATTTAATAAATAATTATTTATTTAAAATATTTTTCAAATTTATTTATTTATTTAATAATTTTTAATAAAAATGATGAATTTAATATTAATTTACTATAAATATTACATAGTAAATTAAAATTAAAATAATATATATGTTAATTATTTTAAAATTTATATAATATTTAATAATAATAATGTAATTATGTTAAAATTTAATAATCAAACAAAATTTTATTTTATTTAGAAAATAAAAATTTAAAATCATTTTTTTAGGATTGATATTATTTTATTTTGTTTAGAAAAATTAAGTGGAACAAAACATCCCTTAATTTATAGTTACAAATTTGATTATCACATCCTAATTAGTTTAAGTATACAAAGGAAACCCACATATTAAGACAAAACAGTTACTCAGGATGAGAGCATTAATTTTAGTATGATATTCCTCCGGTACGATCAGAGTCATAACCTATTTGCATCTTTGGGAGAAAAAATAGCTAGTGGTGTGGTTGTGCGACTCTGCAATTTCTTTGAAGTGTAGGGTGTAGTAAAAGAATCGTGTACTGAAATGGCTTTAACAAATGTCAAAGCAGGCAAAACCTTCTTGCATAAACTTCACTCGAAATGTATTACAAACGGATCCACTCAGAACCATCAATGTAGCTAAGGGAGAGAAAAGGCTTAGCTTCCTCGTCTGTTAATTCTCTAGACCATGAGACTCTTCCTGCAAAGCTGGCTCCTGGTCCTGTGCACTTGTACTGTCCGTAGAACACAGTCCTGCCAGGCATCCCATAAAACCGAAACAATGTCGTTACAAAACTTTCAGTCTCAGAAAATGCCTAGTTGAATTTAATATCCACAAACAATTTCTATCTTAGGTATCAGGAAGTGGATATAGAGGTCCGTTGAGGTGCATTACACGTAGATTTCCAGTGGAAAGAAAAGGAGAAAGATGAACACATAAATGTATAAACATATGTTCGTGAATATGTAGAAGGGTTGGTCTGAAACTGTAACCGGCCATTTTGTCGTCATATTTGTAGCAGAACTTGGACGGTATTCGCACCTAGTGGATAGGCCAGAAGAAAAAGCTGCTCTTTTAAGTGCATGCTTAAAAAGGGAACGTGACAAACGAATACCAACCCCGCTCGCGAACGTGCTATGTGATCAAAAGTTTTGGCACCGTCCACGCAGCCAATTAGGCTACAGATAAGGTTGAATAAGAACAAATAAGTGTTGGATTCAATCTTGAAATTAACTTTCAGGTCGAGTTTGAGACCCAGAGTTCCAGACTCTTTTAATTTATCAGAAAGGAATCGCTGGTTTTATGCCACGAGGGAAGTAAGTGAGCTTTTTTATGCCTGACCAAACTAATGCTAGTGACGTTTGACGGCCGAGTGATGATCCAAACTAAAAAGGAACTGGTTGGAAAGTGAATGGTTTCAAGGAAGTTTTGTACTCGCTTGTCTTTTGGGCGTAATAAGAAATAATTCATTAATTACGGATTTCAGTGACTTATTTAATGACCAACTTATTTTAATTGATTGATAGTAAACCAACAACAAAGAAATTCGCACTCCAAATCTATAAACAGGTCCCTGAAAATCTCTTCCAATGACTAAATTCGGGGACTCTTAAGGCTATGAATTCTAATACTAGAAAGTCCAGAGGGCTGTTTGAAAATTGTCACCCGGAGACGGAGTCATGTCAAATATGAACTAAACCACAGATAGAGAGATGGAGGGAGAGAGACTCACATTTCACGATTAGGGTCGCCCCAGTTATACCATCCCTTAGGAATGATAATGTTGTCCATGTAAGTATAAGCAAAGACAACTCGAGAGAAAGGGCCCCATGCCCTTCCAAGGTAAAGAGCTCCCGAGCCCGTGACCTTACAGTTCACAAATGAGAAACCCGTGTCCTGTAAAATGCTGCTTCTCCCCTGAGCTGTTAATGCTCCTGTATACTGTGCTATGGCATGAACCTGACATCCCTGAACCAGTCAAAATCCCACTTAATTATTAATTCTACCAAACTTCAACAACCACCCACTCAAAATAAGTTTTGTGGACATATGATGTCTATTTTCTTAGTCTCGTGAAGGATTTCGGCAAAGCTGATGGCTTGTTAGGGAATTAGTTCATATCAAATCAATAGATTGAACATTTTAAAGTACTCAGTTTATGTCAAATGTGAATTCCAAGCATTTCAGTAAATTAAAGATAATGGAAAGGAAGGGAAGTGTTAAAAACACGCATATGCTTGAAAGTCAAGGTTGATAGGGAGGAATTTATTGAACCTCAAAAAGCGAGAGCCCATTTCCAAAGATGAAATCCACAGAACCTTCAATGTAACAATCCTTGTAATAGTGTCTTCCCAAATGATCGTATAGAGTGTCCTGTGCTCCAAGGAATCTACATCCTAAAAAAGCTGCTGCATCTGCTGATATTCTAAATGCCACTGCTTGCTTTCCCATTGCTCCTGGCGCTGGCACTGGTGTTGTATTCTGCAGCAAAATTCAATCTTTGTCACTTTGAGACACGATTCCGAGACTTGTTAAGAGGAAGAGCAGACAAAGGAAAATAGTTTACCTTGAAAGTGATGTTCTTAGCTATGAAATAAGGAGCATTTACAGCAAAAGTTGCAGAACTGTATGTCCCCATAGGTTGTCCTCTGGTCCCAGGTGTCTGAGCAGTATCTCCCCATTGAACTATGGTTTTATCTGCTCCTGCTCCTTCTATTGTTATGAAGGATTTCAATGGAGATATATTAACCTTTTCGCTGCACAGATATAACGATCCTTTTAACCGTGATACAGAAGTGACTCTTTCACAGTTTACATTTGGACCAGAGCTGATTACTGGCTCAGTTGCAGTGAACATTTACAAATTATTAGAAGGAAAAAAACACAGCAACAAACAAAAATGGGAATCACAGTATCACACGAACAAGAAATAGACAGAAACATATGCATCAGGAGAACCACACCAATTTGAAAAAGACGAGCAAGAGCTTTTAAGTGCATAATTCAGAAAAAAATCAATTCGATACATTATGGCTAGAAGCCCAAGTAGGAATAAAAAGAAAAGATTAAGGACTCACGTGTAAAGGCCTGCATGGACCTTGATGACAACTCTTACCAGATTCACAAAAGGGAGAGAATCAATGGCCTCTTGGATTGATATAAAGTCTCCTCGCGCTGGGTTCTTATTCACAGTAAGAGTATAAGAAGGGAAAAGCTTGTTCTTTGCAGTTTTGAAGAGTGAGTGCTTGAGGCTACCAACAAATTCTACCCACTTCATAAATTGCTGCTCTGAGAATTGGAGTCTAGTTGCATTTACTGCTTGTTGCAGTCCTGATGAAGGGTTTCTTGGTCTAAGTCCTTTGGTGTGGCATTGTGTTTGGTCTGAATTGAGAAGCAGAACAAAAAGAAAGAAGATACAGAAAATGAGTTGAGAATTTGTCAACATATTGCAAATTCAGATTGAGACTATGAACAAGAATGATATATGTGTGTATATATATATATATATATATATAAGGGATGTTGTATATATAGAGCACAAGATGAGTCACAGAAAATTGCTGGTGAAGAGGCCTTATGGCTTATATATAAGTTCGTAAGTACTTTGCTTCTGGTTGGAAAGTGACGTCGAAAAAAATGGAGAATCAATGACAGAAAGTGAGAGGTCACGGGTGCCTTTCCACTGACATCCATGTAGGCCACAAACAAAATTTGCACTTTTTGATTATTAAAACCTGGTTTCTATGGAATGTCAATTTACCTTTTAGTTGTTGTAGCTGTTTCCGTTGTTTGTGTTCACCCGTGAGCAACTGAGCCTCTTTCCTGTTACTTCTAAAATCAAATCAAATGTCCCTCTTTTTCAAATAGTACAAGATCCACATTGAACTTGAAGCTTTCAATTGAGTTTGAGTTCAGCAAGATCAACTGTGAGAACACGTGTCTTGAAATTTTTCATCCTTTTGTTTTGATTGTTAACATGTAGTCAGAAATTAGAGCAAGAGCGTGATGATGGTGTTGAGCTTGTGAGTACAGTTTGAGAATGGTGAACTAGTCACAGGTTAATCTAGGAGAATGGGATCTATGCTTTACAAAGGCGAGAATATAGACAAAGCTAAAGCGATTGGGGAGAATTTTGGTGACGTGAGAGAGACTGTTGCTTTGTGATCTTCCATTTATTTCTTTTTGTATCTTTGTGTAGAGGGCACCACCGCCATTTTCTTCTACTTTTCTTGGGTGCCACCTGCACCACCCCCACTGTCCTTAACTTTTTACCTATCTCTTCTCTTCGCTGCATAAAAAATGTTTGATTAGTTTAATTACGCAAATGATTACAAAACACAAGAAAGTTCTATGCAAGCCAACAAAATTCAACTATAGTTCTATTAAAACATTAACTTTTTTGAGACATGCAACTATATTAATATAAATAGTTAGCAGAATATAGGCCATGACCTTAGGACCGTAGTGAAGCCCAAAACAAATAACTCCATGCAACTACAGATATCAAAAGCTAATGACACATCATCGTCTGGATCCATTTTATTAAAAACTTTATACAATAACAAAGAAGAAATATATAAATCCATCAGTAGCACTGAAATGTCACGTATGAAGAAAGCATAATGCATTAAGACCAAATGCCCCGAGAACATAGCTACATGTTAAAATTTCTTATATCGGGTCAAATTAGTAACTTGACATAAACCCAATCGCAATCCTACTAATGGACTAGAAGATCACCATCACTCACGATGTGGTTTTTGTTCAAAGGCATTTAAATCTGAAGCATTCTTGTCAGGACAATCTAAGTTAGCTCAAACCAATCATAGAGTCCATGTATGCTCTAGTGTGGTTACACTTAGTAATTTGTTTTTTATTTATTGATAGGGATGACAATTCTAGCCCGGCCTGTTTTTGGCTTAGGTTGGCTGGGCATGGTCGGCCCGCCCGGCCAGACAAAACAGTATCGTTTTGTCCAAAACGACGTCGTTTTGTTTTTTTAATTAAAAAATACCGACGGGCTGGGTTTGGCCCACGCCCGAGTTTAATTAAAAAAATCCCGACCCGAGCGGGTCACGGGCCGGCTCGCAGCCTGCCGTATTTGAGGCCGGGCTGGGCAGGGCCGAGGGCGGCCCGAGCCTGGCCCGACCCATTGACATGCTTATTTGTTGAGCTTTCTTTCATTTATTTGTTTATCTTTTGGGGTTAATTACTTAAGTTGCTTTCACTTATTTGGATTAAGGGAGATATTTCAACTCACATTAGGGAAGATGTTTCAATTATCATTTTTAATATTAGTACTAATACACTTGCTTATATAAGTAGTAAAAAAACTCTAAAAATGAAAGGATAAAAACATGTTTCTTTTTCATTGTCTATGACTCTTTCCCTACTCTTTATATATCGTATTTTAGTTATTATTAGTACTAGAGTTTGAAACACTTCTTAAAGTTTTGTGCAGCCATTTATATTCCATCTTTTAATGGATATTATGTTTATTAGAGTATGTTGATCGAGAATTTCTTAAGGTCCAAAAATCATTATTATGTTATTAAAGTAGGTGTAGCAGCGCTTACAACTACATAGGCACTCATAGAAACACAAAAAATGAGTTAAAGAGACTAAAGTTGAAAGATTTAAAGTCAAACAATTACTTTGTATAAGCAATTGATCGATCTATCTTAGATACTATTCTTAACAAAGAAACTTTCAAGGATATTTCAATGCAAGAAAAATATGGAGGCTTTTCTAAAGTGAAATGTGCACAACTTTAAGTCTTAAAAAAGGATTTTTGAGACTCCACATAAGAGATGGAGAATTTATGATTATCTACTCCGTAAGGACTATGAAGATAGCTATCAAAATGTCATTTTTTAGGTGAGACAATGTAAGAGGTTCACATTATTGAGAAGATATTACATTTCTTAGCACCAAAAATTGATTATATTGTCTGCCTGGTAAAAAAGTCCAAAAACATTGGTGCACTCTCTCTTAATAAAATCCAAAGCTTTAAGTTGGTGCACAAACAGAAGATAAATCGGAGATTAATATTCAAACTCTAAAGGAAAAGGTAGAGGTAGAGGCAATGGAAGGAGTGGTCGGGACAATTGAGACGATAATAGGCATTTTAAATTCGATAAAATAATTTGATAAATACAAAGTGAAATACTTTATGTGTCTTAAATTCAGTCATTATAGTTCTGAATGTTATACTAAGTTTTTTAATGATAAAGGGAAGGGGAAGAAATTGAATTTTGCAAAAAAGAAGGAATATAAACTTTGCTATGGCCATCTAAGTTAATGAATAATCACAATCAAATATGCGGTATGTGGATATAGGCTGTAGTAACCATCTATATGAACATATCTTTTTTCTCTTACTTAAATGAAGATTTTCTTTCTACCATAATTATTAGTGATTGTCCTATTATGGATGTAACGAGAAAGGTGATATTGATATAAGAATCAAAAATGGATCTATAAGAACAATTTCCAATATTTTCCATGTTCCTGACTTGAAAAGTTATTTGTTAAGTATTGGTAAATAACTAGAAAATGGGTATATAATGACTTTTAGGAAAGGTGTTTGTGAGATATACGATCCTCTTAGATAAGTTACTATTATTAAACATATTATTTCAAATATTTTGTTTCCATTAAGATTGAAAGTGCTCAGCCTTGCTTGTTGCTAATATGAAAGACCTTTAATGACTTGGTGTTTTCGATATTGACATTTAAATTTCAGTGTATTGAGGATTCTCTAATAAAAAAATATATTGATTGGTCTTCCATAAGTTGTCATTCCTTTTCAAGTTTATGAAGAATGTGTTGTTGGTAAACAACATTGTTCTCAGTTCAACAAAGGAAAGTTGTGGAGGGTAAAACATATTATAGAGCTCATTCAGTCACATATATATGGGTCAATAAGACCATATTTTAATAGTTCTAAAAGATACGTAATTAGATTCATTTATGACTATACTTGAAAATTTTGGGTTTATTTTTTGCAAGAAAAATTAGAAGTTTTTAGTGCATTTTAAAACATCAAGACACAAGTTGATAATGAACTAAATAAAATTATTAAATCAATATACATATTACGGTGGAGAATATTGCTCAAAAGAATTTGAATTTTTTTGTGAAACTGAGAGTATTCGAAGAGAACTTATAGCTACTTGTACATGGCATCAAATTATGTATTGAAAAGGAAAAATACAAATATCCTTAACAAGGAAAGAAGCTTGATTGTAAAAGGAAGAATTCCAAAGATTTTTCATATGAAGTAGAAAATTAAAGCATCCATATCTGAAACAAAAGTCCCACCTTTATTGTTCAAGATATGACCATAGAAAAGGTGTGGGTGAAAACCTGTAATATATTTTAGAATTTTTAGCTACACGCCATACACATGTTCCAATAAGAAAAGGAAAAACCTTAACAGTAAAGGGTAAAAAAAATTCTTTCTTGATTTATAGCAAATAATCCAAAATATGTAAATTGTTCAAGCTATAGATGAAGAAGATTGTGACCAATAGAGATATTACTTTTTATGAGAAAAGCACTTAGAATGAGAATGAGTAGTAACTTGCATCAATCATCCTTGACAGTGAAGTTGAAGAAGAAAGGCATCAATCCTTACACTGATTAATTCCATCTACCTTTATACCTAAAATTCACTAAATGCTTTACAAACAATACTAGATAATATTACTTTTAAAAAATATAATAGATAGTACTCCTTATCATCTTTATAAGAGGCCTTAATAAATAAAATATTTTAAGGTAACTTTGATTGTTCATAAGGACGACTTAATCGTTAACTCTATTTTGTATGATACTTGGGATTTACGTGATATTCCCAAAGGAAAAAATAAGTTGACAAGTATAAAGCATGATTGGTAACCAAGGTCTAAAAGTAAGAATGGTCAACCAAAAAAAAAGTTTGTACTCCTACTGTAAGCCATGATATAATTAGATTGTTGATCATATTAGCAATACAAAATTAATATCCTATCTTTTAGCTACATATCAAATTCGCATTTCTACATGGAAACTTAGAGGAATATGTATTTTTTTATCAACCACCTAGATATTTTAAGATTAGAGAAGAAAATAAAGTATATATAAAAAAGAAAGATCTTTATAGATTAAAAACAAGTATTACGGGGTTGGTGTAGTCACGTAGAAACTTATTTTTTAAAACAAGGTTTTTATAAATTTCTAAACGAGTATACACTTTTTGTTAAATTTGAAGATGGAAAAAAGATGCTCAATGATCTTATATTTACTGAAAGTGACAATATTACATGTGAAGGGTTTAATAAGTCTATGGTGGTTGAATTTCAAATGTCTAATCTCAATAATATTCATTACTTTCTTATGATAGAAGTAGTATTGTAACATCCCTTCACCTATGGAAAGGGTAATTTGGTAATTTGGAACAGGTTAGGAGTGTTAAATATTGCATTGACATATCCATACATTCATTTATGCACATGAATAGTAAATAGTGAATTTTTG
>JAOQMS010000179.1:11119687-11130273 GCA_027563885.1 Erythroxylum longipes
TCATGGTTTAGGTGAATGAAATGTGTCATAGAGAGGGTTCTTTAAGTCAAAACTGAAAATGCCCCCTTTTGGTGAAAGTTTGTGAATTTTTGAATAACTTTTGGCATTGATGTAAATGAATCCTATAGTTTTAATTGTGCATGTATAATGTGAATTGATGATAAAGAATGAAGAAGGTGTATGTTGGTTAAAGTTGGGCCGAAATGATGAAGAAGAAGTGAATTAATGTAATGAGTTGTGTAATTGATAAATGTAGCTTAAATGAAGAGAGTTGGTTTGAATGGAGTAGTGGAATTTGTCATTGATGGGAAGTTTATTATATGACATAATCAGAGCATTAATTATTATGATAAAGTCTTGAAAATGAGACTTGAAAGTCATGCACTTTAAGTGCTTGATAAATTGCTTAGGTAAACTTGACACAGGATTTAAGGCCTTATAATGGTATGCACTGGAAAACATTTTCATGTTTACTTAGAGTGAACTTGGATCAATGCTTAGGTTAATGAGAAATGGCCTAATATGCTTGGATAAAGATGTGCTTAATTATGCTTTGAAATGAGTAAGTATTGGATTAAAGGCATTAAATGCCTTAGGAAATGTAAAAGAAAAGCTAATGTGAATAGTAAGGAAGTAACCATGTGAGGCATTTAATGGTTGAATTCTATAGCTTAAAGGAAGTCGTATTGTGTTTTATACACTTATGTGATAGTGTATAATTATGAAATTTATGTTTAAATAGTAATTTCATCGTATGTCTTTTTATGCATAAAGGCTCGGGAGCTGTGAATCAAGGAGCTCGTACCGAGGACTGTTGAAATTAAGAGAGTGTATACCTTCTTTTGAGGTGGGTTGGGGAAACCATATTTCTCAAATAGAATTGGAGCATCCTAAGACTTGCTGAATGAATTGTATATGAATTTTGAACCTAGGCAATGTAGGGTAGAATTGAACTTTAAATGAATGCTAATATGCTTATGTATTTAAGAAACAATATTGTTTTGAATAACATTTTGCACTTGGAGTACAAAAGATGACGTTTATTGCTTGAAATAATGTTTTAAAATTTAAATATGCATGATTGAGTCATATTTGCCGCGTATATGTGTCCTTTTTGGCTTAGAGCCATCACAAGGTTTCATTTCATCGGTTGAACTGATGTCTTACTTGATTTTATACTTAAACTTTGAATATGATTTGTTTTGTGATTGGTGAGGCAACAATTGGCCAATCGTGTGCTGGGCACAACTAATTTAGTGACCCTCGTACCCTTGACTCTGTTACATAAAAGTCAAGTCCTCATATCGACACCTTTCTATGGGACTTGCCGGTGATTCCACAAATAGGTTCTAGGTATGGACACCGACGAGGTCATCACCTAGGGTCATGATGCTTTTGTCGACTGTAGTCCGGACTCACCACGGATGAAGTCGAGCCAATATCGAAGATCAGTGGGTGTGCGTGCTAGTTTGGTCAACTAGTGGTGTCACACATGATTGTTTTGGCTTACCCTAATATTTGTTTTTCTGATGAGATTTGATTTATACATGTGATGTTTTTATGCTTTTGTGTATTAGAACTGGAACCTATGTTTACTGGGTGAGTGAATTAATAGGCTAGGCCTATATGGTTCCTAACTAATATACGTTGAGTCATAGACTAGGCCTATGTGTTTCTATGTGTTGTATGTTCACCTTATAGGTTATTTATACCGTTTTGGTGTGTGTATTGAGTTCTATTCGTGATATATGTTTTTTCCTGCTCACTGAGTACAAAGTGTACTCACCCCCTCTTGCTTCCCAACCATGCAAGTTAATCTAGTGAGTTTGAAGTTCTGAGTAGATCGTGCGGTCTTTTGACATTTTCAAGATATTACCACACGTGGGTAGCCTTTGTTTTGTACTTTGTTGTGTAGTGGCTCATGATTATGTCGATATACTTTATAATTTTGTAAATTAACTCTTGTCTGTCTTGTGGTTTGTAAATGACTTTATGTATGAACATTTTGTATTGTCGTTGAGATTGATATCCGGTTAGCCTTGCATAGTCGGGTTAAGGGTACGGTGAGTATCCTTAGCTCGATTATGCGTCAGTTGTCATGAACCCGATGTGGTACCGAGTCGTTACAATGTCATACAAAAAAATTCAACCAATTAATTGGCTATACGTATAAACTAATGATCTTCCACATCTATTAAAGCCAATCACTTATGTATCTATTACTATAGTCATCTAAATGTTGATTATGTCTCATTTGAGACAATGAATTTATGATAGGATATGTAAGATTTTCTTCAATGGAAACCTACCCTAATATTATGTCTTTTTGCACCACTACCTCTTTAATCAAGTAAAACTTTTTTAGTATATGTCTGGACCATTGATAAAACCTTAATTCCTTTGCCTATGCGATGGTGCCATTATTTTCACATTATAATCCTATTAGCTCAAGGAATCATTCCAAAGTTCAGTAATAAACTTCTTGATCCAAAATGGTTCCTTTATCGCCTCTGACACTGAAATAGGCTTTGCCTCAATGGTAGAACTTATAATGGTTAGTTGTTTAGAACTCTTCTAACTTAAGAATTAAGATATACCCTAACTGTGATTTTCTATCATTAGAATAAAATTGAAAACTATCTTCTAAATACCAATAAACTCTTAATTTAGTTCCTTTATAAACTAAGAAAATATGTTTAGTCCTTATTAAGTGTTCTAAGATGTTTTTCAAAATTGTTCAGTAACTATCACCATTATTAGCTTAAATTTTGATTGTTATACTTAAAGCATAAAAGACATCCGATCTAGTTCATAGTATAAAATACACTATTAATCTAATAGTTGAAGTAGATGGAACACAATTTATTTTCTCTTTTTTCTTGTGCCTTTGGAGAGAAATCTCATATAATAAGGGTAAAAAATCCTCTTGGATTTCTATATGCTAAAGCTTTTTAGCACTTTGGCTATGTATATGGATTGGAAAAAGCCAAACAATATTTCTGATATATCACTTTAAATCTTTATTGCCAGATCATAGGTTGCTTCTCTTATATCCTTCATAAAGAGGTTTTTGGATAACCAAATTTTTACAAATTAGGGCATTGTTATGTTATTTCTAATTCGTACTATGCCATTTACATATATCACTAGGAAGGTGAATACACTCACACTAACTTTCTTATAAACACACAGTTTATTCATATTTTTGATAAAATTAAACTTTTTGATTGTCTCATAAAAAAAGGATTTCCTACTCTATGAAACTTGTTTGAATCCATTAATAGACTTTTGTAAAATACATACTTGATTAAAAAGTCTCTTGGATTCAAAACCTTTAAGTTATATGATATCATATCTGCAAACAAATTTCCATTGAGAAATGTTGTTTTGACATACATTTGCTAGATATCATAACCATGGTATAAGGTTATAGCTAATAAGATCCTTGGTTTTATGTCATACATAAAATTGTAATTAACTGATTAGATGAAAAGGCACAAATTAATAATCTCCTACTTCCAGTAAAGTCAATTGTCTATATATCTAATATTAGAATCATCTATAGGTGTATCATGTCTCTTTTAAGACAATGACTTAGTAAGAGTATCTACAAGATCTTCTTCAATGGAAACTCGCTCTAATGTTATATCTCTCTACTCTATTATCCTTGATAAAATGAAACTTTTTGATTATATGTTTAGACCAATAATGAGACCTTGGTTCTTTTGCCTATGCAATGGTGCCATTATTACCATAATATAATAATATTGGCCCAACAATGCTAGGAATCACTCCAAGTTCAGTGATGAACTTCTTCATCCAAATTGCTTCTTTTATTGCTTCTGACACTAAAATATACCTTACCTTTGTCTTAGAATCCATAATAGCTAGTTGTTTAAAACTATTTTAACTTACCACACCACCATTAAAAGTGACATATTGTAATAATATAATGCTTTGGAAGTTTAGTATCTCTCCTCCTTACTTTATACACCACATAATTCTTTAAGATGCAAAATTATAGTAGGAGCATCCATGTTATTATATTGCCTCTAAATCATAGAATATATACTAGCCAATATCACACATATGGCTTCCTAAACATCATCAACATAACACTAATATCTCCTTCAGGCCTGATCAATTGCATCCAAACTAAACTATGCTACAATGGAATTACGATGTCAAAACATATAGTTTTTTTTTTTGCGAAAAATTTTTAAGCTGCAAAACTAGTCAAAGAAATTAAGTCTAATAAATTTATTAGCATCTATGATGCTCTTTAGGGATAAATTTCTAATCATTTATTAAATAACCAAAATGACCTAAAAGGCAAGTATGAATATATGCCACAAAGCTAAATAAAATAAGGACTTTAATAAATATTTGGTTACTCCTACTATTTTAAACAAAATAATAGTCTCCACTATTAAATCAAAAAATTATCAAATGATTTTCTGGTGGGTTAGGATCCAATCCAAATTAGGTTAATCTTAAGTTTGCTCAATAAATCGATTTATTTATGACTCTCTCTAGCCATGAAAATGTCCCGCTTTTAGCTACATGTTTTTCATTAACAATTTTTCCCAAGTGCTTACTCTTCTCGACTTCCTTATCTTTCTTGTCTGCTGTTGCGTTGATATATAAGTTTGCCTCTCCATCCCCTTTATCTTCAATTCTCTCATCTTCATTTAACTTTCTTGGAGTAATTGGAAAAAGGGCAATCCTGCCTTTTTCGCTCCTTGTTTTTCTTTTAAACACCAATCTGAAGTTTATCCTTTTTCTCTATTTGTTTTTCTTTAAACACGTATCTGAAGTTTACTTTTTCTAAATCATTTGTAAAACAACTTCTTTTTCCTTTCATTTAGAAATGTTAGACTAGAGCTTAGACTTAGGGAAGATTAATCTTAATAAATTCCCACCTCTACCCCCCAAAACCTCTTTGCTGAGTTCCTAACCTGCCTCTATAGTTTTTACCCTGCAAACTCACCCTAAAATGAACATCTTACTTCCACAAATCAAGTAACTGACTCTAATGTCGATCCTAAATAGAGTAGTCTGTTAAGAAGAAACGATGCCTCAAATAATGTCAAACTTTCCCGTTTCGTTAAAGCTACTGAATCAAATGTGATCTATACTTATATCCATCTCTTCAAGGTTGGTGCCGATATCTAGTCAGCTTCTTTGGTTAGCTTTTTCCTAGATAAGAGAGCCTCTTACCTATAGGTGAATTCTTTGGCTATTGTAAAATGAAGCAAAGATGGGATAGATAAAATTATGAGCTAATGATAATTTTTTATATTTAGATTCTTAAAGGAAGTAAACCTAACAACCATATTAGAATAAAGGCCTTGGCATATTACATGAAAACCTCTTCTGTTACTTCTTTAATAGTTGGGTATGTCGTTAGACAAGAATAGTATCAAAGAGATCCTAATATGGATTAACTTTTATAATCTACCTTTAGAATATTGGACTAGGGAAGCTCTAAGTTATTTGGCCAGTTCCTTTGAAAAATCTATCTGTATAGACTTTAACAGTTCAACTTAAGTGAATAAGCTATGCTAAAATTTGTGTAGAAGTGTCCTGAGATGCTAATCTACCTTCATCACTAATTATTAAGAGACTCATAAAGGAGGTGAACTAACAAACTATGTAATCTAGTTAAGTTACACTTAGAAACCTTCAACCTTAAAGGTTTGGAAGCCTATTGGTAGGTTTTTTCATATAGAAAGCTATAAAGAACTTATAAAACATAAGTTTGATACTCAAGAAACTATTTAAGTAGAAAAGTACTACTTTTGAACAAAGGAAAGAGCCTTCTAAATTTATGCCTATGGAGTTGATTATCCTTACCATCACTGAGAAGGCTAAGGTGCTAGAAAAAAGAAAAAGGTGGGGGTACTTCCCTCATCCATCTCTAATGAATATTCTCATCTATAATGTAAAAGGAGTTAATAGTCCTCTGAAAAAATAGAGCATAAAAGATATTATTTTGAAAAAAAACATTTTTGTTTGCCTTACTTGAAACAAAGAAAAGGCAAATAACTTGAAATATGAACTTAGTTTTTTAGGAAATAAATGGTGCTACATCACTACAATGTGAGAATTATAGTTAACTTCAAACCCTTAGAAATATTAGTGATTGAATTATTTTCTTTTGAGAAGATGATCTAGCCATAGCAGTACTTTCCTATTTTATGCCATATATATAAGTAACTTAAGCTTCTACAGAGCTTCACTCTGGAACAGCTTAAGTACAATCAATAGTAATGACAATATACCTTGGATGTTAGGTGAAGATTCCAACTATATGCTTAAGGATGAAGAAGTTGAAGGCTTATCCATAAGCAAGAGTACTAATGGAAATGAATTCTCAAATATCATATCTATAATGGGAATTACAAATTTGAGCTTTTATAACCTATTGTTCATATGGTCTAATAAATAAGATAGGGTTAGATTCATGAGGAAGAAGCTTAATCGTGTCCTAGTTCACAATATTTTTTGACTACTTTTCCTAATATCCATGCATATTTTAAGCCCCCATTATATTCTAATCATTCTTTCTTAGAGTTTCAAGGCTTTCATATTCAAACTAATCGTAGCTCTCTGTTTAGGTTTTACAAAAAAATACTATAGATTGAAGGATTTCATAAAGCGATGCAAAGAGGTATAAATTACTTTGTTTTAGGTTGTAAAACTTATCAATTAATGGTTAAACATAAAAAAACCAAAGAGGATCTTAAAAATCTGAAGAGGAGAAGATGTCCTAATATAGAGACACAACTTAGAAATGCAAAAATTCAACTACAAAACTACTAAGCTAGTTATACAATTCTCCTAATAACAATAAGAAAAGAGGTTTGAAGAGCAGGCTTTACAGGACTACATCCAAGCTCTCTCTTTCCATAACTCTTATTTTAAATAAAAATCCATGATATGATGGATAAAGGAAAGGGGGAAAATGTACTAAATTCCTCATCACCTCCTTGTTAACACAAAGAAACACTAACAAGGTCATGACCTTAGTTGAAAACAAAAGGAACGTTAAAAAAAGGGCAGGTAGGTTTAAAGGATATATGTAACACCCCAACATATACCCTAGAAGTATTATAGCATGTCTAAGGTGTATTAACAAGTAATATAATGAATTAAGTAAATCTAAGTATAGTAAGAGATGTAATAGTACTTAATGTAAAAGACAAGGGTAAATGGATAATTTGTTTGCTTTAGCATAGGCATACTTACCTACACGAGAAGTATATATAGAAATTTTTGATATGTTTGCTTGGATTTATAAATGTGATGTGAGGGGAATTGATAAAAGAAGTATTCCATAAGTAAATAGGATGCTTTTTTTTTTATTAAATTGGATGTATTTTGATGTTGCTCTTGTATGATAAGACCGAAGTTAGTTGATTTGAGATGTGTACCTTACTGAATGGATAGGTTCTACTGAACAGATTTTTGTAATTTGGCCATATGTTGGCTTGTAGACCTTTAAATTAGATAATTTCAATTGGAGATTAAACTAGAAACATAATTCTAAAACTTTCATAAAGGAACCAAAATATGATTCTACTACTTAGAGTTTTGAATTCTATTTTGAAATTGAGTGTTGGCTACTATCCTTATTTTGAACAACCTGTAGTTTTTGAGGTATAACTCCCAATATAATTAACCAAATTGCATGACATAGAGGAATGCAATAAATTGATAAGATTATAGGCCAATGTAGGAATTAAAGGAAGAAGAAGGACCAATATGCAATTTTCCTAAAGTCAACTTAATTATGGACCAATAAGATCAAAGCATATGTTTCCAATATAATTGCAACACATGGTCCAATAAAATTGTAACAAGTAGTCAAATATAATTTTAACACATGGTCTATTAGAATTGTAACACGTAGTCCAATGAGATTATTACATATGGTCTAATAGGATTGTGACATATAGTCTAATGGGATTGAAACATGTGTCTAAGACTAGAAAATTTATAAAAAGGCATATGGAGATGGGAGATAGATGACACTTTGATGGCTTAACTTCAGAATTTTCTCCTCTCCATTTCACCTTCTTCATCTCATCATTTTTCACTTGGTGATTCAAGCAAAGCCAAAGAGAAAGGGAAGAAAAAGCATTAGAATAAGTACTTTGCCAATTTTAAGGTTTGGGGCTTCACTTAGTTAATTTCTGTATTTGTGTACATTTGAATGTGTAAATAGATTCATTTGGATGTGTAATGGTTGCTAGGATAATATTTTGGTGCTATTTTTGTGTTATCTTGTATAGACTTTGTTGAATATGATAAGAGAGTATCGTGTAGTAGAATTTTGTCTAGAGTTTGTTAAACTAGTACATTGTTAGGGTCATAACTCGGCCTATAAACCCCTAAATTGAATGATTTCAATTGAATATTAAACCTAAGGCATATAAATAAAAATCTCTAGGAGAGACTCTAACTTAATTCTAGCTTTATGATGTTGGAAATTGGGATAGAAAATGGTGACCTGATGCTGCCTCTGTTTTGGTACAACGTGTGATATTTGGCCTATAGCTCATGTGTTAGAAGTCTAAATAGCTTGATCTTTAGTGTTTTAGAAACTAGACACACAGATAGACAAATGTCTAGAAGACCACAAAAACCATTTCTGACTTTTTCTATACAAATATTAAGGAACAACTAGCCTTTGTCATGTGATTTGTTTCTGGACTGATAGTTTGCATAGTTTTAACTTTGGGGTTTAGCTTAAATTGCATTGTTTTGAATTTGTTTTTATTTCCAATTTTTATCGAATCTTATTTGAACCTTTTTGAATGTGTATGAAACTTTTCAAACACCTAAAAATAAATGAAATAGGACTTACCACATGTGAATTGGGAAACTAAACATTGGAATATAAGATTGAGCATAATGTATCTCAAAGAAAATTTACATGTACATAAATTATTTGTATGCATAATCATTACTCATATGTGTATAGTATGATTATACAAGTCTGATTTTGACATCCTTATAATGGTGATAAGTTATGACTTTGATATATGAACACAGATACATGTTTTATGACTTGAAATGTATATCATATGACTTGTCAATATATGAATTGTGAAATTGAAAAATGGCTAAAAGAAATGTTACAGTGCCTGCTTCATTGTCTTGGTTGTAGATAGATGGGCATGCTGATAAGGTTAAAGTGCAATTGCTACAGTATGATACCACCAGTGTCCACAGTTCGATATCTTCGAGTATCCACAATTTTATACCTTCAGAAATCCACAATTTGATACCTTCAAGTATCCACAGTTTGATATCTTCGGATATTCACAACACCTGTTATCCATACCCACAAAAAATGTGCAGGCATAACATAGAAAGGAAACCTAACATTCATAAATAAGAAACACAACATAACAATATGAATAAATGGTATTGATAAGCATTTGTATTGGTTGTAATGATGTGCAATTATATTAATTGATAATTTGTATCAATGAGTGTTGAATATTAACAATTGGCTTATAAATGTTCATTTTCGGTATATGTATAATATGTTGTCATACTGTATTTCAATAAGAAACATAAAATAATCTGTCTATGAATAAACATTTGCATTTGTATTGATAATTTGTATCATTAAGTGATGAATATCAATGTTTAAGTTTTGAAGGTGAATTTACGGAATGTGAACAAAATATTGAAGTATATTTGCATTATATACTTTGCTTTAAGCATACCATCATTGTTTACATAAGCATTAAATATCGATGTTTGGTTCATAAATGTGAATTTATGGTATATGAGTTGTGATTTTTCTGAATGGTCATCTAAACTAAGTGTTTTCCCCACTAGCTTTTAAGCTTAGTATAGGTGTTAATCCATGTAGGTCTAAGTCATAGGTGTAGGTACAGGGAACATTTGTATGGACCAAAACCAACAGATAAAAGAAAAAGTACTTTTGGAATGTTTTTTTACTTACAGATGATTGCACATGTAATGAAGAAAGGAAATTGTATTTTTTATTTTGGATTAGCATGTAAATGTAAAGATGTTTTACAACTATTAAATGATAATGTTAAGCATTAGGGAGTTTTGTAATAAGCATATGTATAACATTGAATAAAACTGTATACCTTGATTGCGTGTATAGGAATTTGGTTGCTATTTGTGTGGATGATTGTAGGTTTCGTAGAGGGTGTGTTACATTTTGTGGTATTAGAGCACGGTTTAGGTAGTTATGACCAATAAGAGTCTAGTAATGTGTGATAAAGTTTGGTTTTAGTGTTAGCCTAATGTAGATATCCCTATTTTCTTATAAATAGTAGAGATGGAAAGACCTCGTGAAGCTAATGAGGATTCAACTAATAGTGTGGTGGGGAGAGATCAATCAGTTTTGGGTCCTCCTAAGTCTCCAAAGAGTGTGTGATAGAATGTTATTAGTAGATCGACTAGCCTATGATATGCGTGTGATTAGTCCATTGGGCCATAATGTATGTGTGAATAATGTAACATCCCATCACCGATGGGAAGGGTAAGATAGTAATTTGGAACGGGTTAGGAGTGTTTAAAATTGTTTAGCT
>JAOQMS010000179.1:11130373-11142161 GCA_027563885.1 Erythroxylum longipes
TATTCATCTCCTCTGACTCACCATTTGTCATAATTACAATCTGTAATGGAGCCTTCCTAACTTAAACAATATTATCCTCGTGCTCCTCACGTGTACTATTTATCTCCACTAATTCACCATTTGTCATACTTGCACGGAAATGCCAAATGAAAGCATATATATAATTGCATAGATGTGCCAAACAGTATATCATAACTTATGTCTAACGTTCATTTAGCTTAAATCATATAAATGCCTCACATAATTACGCGTTCTATCTATATGTATAGGTGACAGGATGTTACAGAATTACTCTCTCTCGAATTATAATTCTTAACCCTAATTAATAATCCCTAATTCAAATTATGAAAATTGGGATCTTTAGATCCACAATTTGTCCAAAACCAAAATTAGTTCTAACATTGCCTATTAACCTACTGGGAATCTGTGCTCGATCTCTCGTTACACGACTCTACCAGTTTGATTCAATTCTCTACCTATCGATTTAACTAACTCTTGTTAACTTAAATCGATGATTTTCACCGGCTCACCCTCTCAGTTTATTGCCAAGTTATGAAGAATCAAATTAAATCACAATAAATCGAAATAAAACACAATCAAACAAATTTTATTAATCTCAAGAACAAATAAACCCGAAGGTGATTTTAGACAGAAAAATCAACACTCAATTACAAATAGTTCTAATCAATCTCTAAATTCCATACATAACGAAATCAAAATAAAAACTAGAAAATACTGTCAAAATTGATCTTAGAGGTTTCGACTACAAGAAACCACCTATTCCGAGTAGCACATCGCGTCAAACGTGTCTCTATGCCTCTCTTCCTTTGTCTCCTTCCCCAATCGATTGATCTCTATCTAGGTTTCTCTCAGTTTTCAGCAGAATCTCTCTTTCGCGCAGTTCTCTCGGCTCTCTAATGTCTGCTGGTGCCTATCACATCATGTTTTATTTATTTTTTGGAGGCCCTAAGTCAAACTCAAGATTGAAACAGTCCAAAAAATCACTCAAAAATTGAGTTTTCGTGTTAGCCCGAGGTGAGGCACGATCGTGGCCCTACTTGCCATGATCGTGGCTGACACTTTTTCCTTTCTGTCATGATCGTGGCCTGTAGTAGACGATCATGTTCTGACTTGAAGCTCTCTGTCACGATCGTGGCTCCTGGTGGACGATCGTGGCCTGGCTATTGCTGGCTTTTCCTTTTCTTCCTCTTCTATCACGATCGTGGCCACTGTACACGATCATAGCCTATGTCTTTTTGACCCAAAACTCTTTAAATATTCCTCGTTCTTCCCCGTTAACCCTACAACACTAGCACACCATCAAGGTACCTCAAAAATATACAATTTAAGCTCAAAGATTCAAACTAACCCATAAAAACACTTAAACAAAAAATTAATCTAATTAAACCCTAAATGCATACTCAACACTCAATTTAACACTAAATGCATAACAAATTAAACCCTAAAATATCATACAAAACACTACTATCAATTGCTCTAGGCTAAACCTATTTAGCACTTTATTTGCGTATGTTGATTGTGAAATACCTAAAAACTTCCTTGATCAATCTCTATAGATATTTATTCTCAATATATAAGTTGCTTCTCCAAGGTCTTTCATGGAAAAATTATGGGACAAATAAATTTTGACTGATTGCAAACTTGAGACATCATTTCTCATTAGTAATATGTCATCCACATATAACACAAGGAATATGATAGCACTCCTACTAACCTTTTTGTACATACAAGGTTCATCAGGATTTTGTGAGAAACCAAACTCTTTGATTGTCTCATTAAATCGGATGTTCCAACTCCTATATGCTTGCTTCAATCCATAAATAGATTTCTAAAGCTTGCATACCTTTCTGCCATCTCTGGATACAAAGCCCTCGGGTTGTATCATATATACATCCTCAATTAGGTTTCCATTTATGAAAGCCTTCTTCACATCCATCTGCCATATTTTATAATCATAATGAGAAACAATGGCTGAGAGAATTCTAATGGATATAAGCATAGCTACAGGGATAAATGTCTCGTCATAGTCAACTCCTTGTCTTTGACGATAACATTTAGCGACTAGCCTCGCTTTATAGGTAATCACATTACCTTCCATGTCGATTTTCTTCTTGAAAATACACTTCCACCCCATAGGTTTTAACCCCTCAGGTGGGTCAACCAAAGTCCATACTTAGTTTTCATACATGGAATCCATTTTGGACTTCATGGCTTGAAGCCATTTTTTATATTCTGACCTCTTCAGAGCCTCTTTATAGGTTGTAGGCTCATCGTCCTCTATGAGCAATATGTCAACCTTTTTGCTTATGAGAAATCCATATCTCTCTAGAACATTACGTATCCTACTTGATCTACTAATGTTTTGTGTTTCAAAAGGTTCAATTGTTATATCATCTCTGTGAACAACAATTTCAAGTTCAAGCAATTGATCTGTATCTGTTTAAGCATCATGAACTTCATCAAGTTCAACTTTGCTCCCACTTTCTTCTCTTAGAAGAAACTCTTTCTCTAAAAAGACAGCATGCTTTGAGACAAACACCTTTTGCTCTAAAGCATTATAGAACTTATATCCAATTGTTTCCTTAGGATATGCTATAAATAAACATTTATCATATTTCGCTTCAAGCTTGTCTGATTGAATCCGCTTCACATAAGCTGAACAACCACAAACTTTCATATGAGAAAGGTAGGGCCTTTTGTTAGTCCATATCTCATATAGGGTAACTTCAACAGCCTTTAAAGGGACTTCTCAAGTGCATAACCCCCAAAAGGATTTCGGTAGATCTGCTAAGCCCATCATTGACCTTACCATGTCTAACAAGGTTCGGTTTCTCCTTTCAGCCACACCATTATGTTATGGTATATAAGGTGGGGTCCACTAGGATACTATCCCATTATCTCTGAGATAAGTTAGAAATTCCTCGCTTATGTATTCACCACCTCGATATGATCAAAATATCTTAAAACTTCTACCGAGTTGTTTCTTTACTTCATGTCTAAATTGTTTGACCATGTCAAACGCTTCAGACTTGCATCTCATTAGATACACATACCCATATCATAAATAATCATCGATAAAAGTAATGAAGTACATAAAACTACCTCTGGCATAAATGGACATTAGACCACATACATCAGAACGTATTAGGTCTAATAACCCATTCATACGTTCACCTTTTCCTTTAAAAGGTAATCTAGTCATCTTGCCTAACAAGCAAGATTCACATATGTCATATGATTCATAATCAAATGACCCTAGGCTACCTTTCTTATGTAGCTTAATCATGCATTTCTCACTTATATGGACAAGTTGACAATGTCATACGTAAGATGATTTTAAGTGATCTCACTTTTGTCTTTTATTGTCATTGATATTTAAAATTAGATTGGACATATTTAATATGTAAATTCTTTTGCACAATGTAGCAGTACCATACAACATTTCATTAAACTTAATTGAACAACCATTGCTTGAAAAAGTTAAATGAAATCATGCTTTACTAAGACATGAAACAAATACAATGTTTTTAGTCACAACGGGTACATAATAGCAATTTTCCAAAACTAACTCTAGCCCACTAGGAAGATACAAAACATATGTCCCTACGGCTAATGCAACAACCCTTGCTACATTTCCCACACATAGGTCCATCTCTTCCTTCTTGAGCTGTCTATTATCCCTAAGGCCCTGCATATCATCACATATGTGTAAGCCACATATGGTATCTAATACCCAAATGTTATGATCAGAAATAGTATTAACCTCAATGAAAAATATCAGACCTGAAGTAGACGGTGGGGCATCTAATGCCTTCTTCTGCTTCAGCGACTCCAGATAAGCTTTGCAATTCCTATTCCAATGTCCTTCTTTGTTGCAATATCAGCATATCCCCTTTGAAGTTGTCTCCTTTGCCTTCTTCTTGGCTACACCTCCCACTGACTTCATGGACTTCTTCTTCTTTTAGTTCTTCTTGAGAGAACCAGAAGAAGAGTCCACCAGCATCACAGCCCTACTGTCTTTCTTGACAGTTTGCTCAGCTGTTTTGAGCAGATTAATCAAATTAGGTATCATTGTGTATATTTGGTTCATCCAATAGTTAAGTACAAATTGTGAATAACTATTAATCAAATTAGTCAGAATTAAGTCTATACTTAATTCATGATCTATTATGAAGCCTAAACTGCCTAACCTCTTAACATACCCATTCATCTTCAGTGCATATTGCACTAGAGATGATCCCTCAGCCATCTTAGAATGGAAAAGCAACCTCGAGGTCTCGATTTAGACAGAGCTTGCACATTAAATAGTTCCTTTAGATGGTAGACTATGGTATGAGCATCTATAGCCTCATGCTGCTTTTGTAGTTCTGGTGACATAAAGGCTAGCATTATACAGCTAGCCAACTCACTATTATCCAGTAGCTTCTTGTAAGCTTTATAATTCTCATCAAATGCATCAACAGCAGGGGGATCAGGAAGTGGTTCATCTAGACATATCCTATTTTCTTAGATTTGAGAACAATTTTCACATTTCGTAGCCAAACTAAGAAGTTTGGTCCCGTGAGTTTGTTGGAATCTAACAGGGAGCTTAGGTTCACACTAAATGAAGTCATAGTAGCGATTCAATAACCTAGAAGAACGAGAGAAAGTGTTAAAATGTACATTAATGCATATCAATAAGGACTTTAATCACATGCATTATAGGTCCCATTATTCTTATTCAAATCCATAGCCCTCACTACGAATTTAAGAAAACTTATAGTTTTATTAATATGTCGATATTCGATATCACCAAGAATGACCTTAAGTTTGCCCAACAAGCCACCTTAGGTCAATCATTAGGTATCATTCATACGAATCACATTTAATTATGCAACTATTGACTTGTTTCATCAACTGTTGATTTAGCACACTCATTAGGTTATCAACTCTTGATTTGTATACATCCCATATATATAACCTAACTTCACCTCTATCCATATTGACCTTGAGTTTGCCCAACAAATCAATGCTTCCAATTAGGACCAACCCATTAATCTGAAAATCTAATTTCCATGGTTTGAACATATTTTTGTAGAGCAGGCTTGGGTTTGCCCAACAACTCAACTCTAAAAGAAATCTGGTTCTTGCCATATCAATGGAAGGCGTCTCATCAATACTTAGATGATCTTGAATATGTATATCACATATATACATTCAGATTATGGACAACTCAATTTAATTGAGTCTATGTCCATAACTACCCTTAAAATGCATCTGATGCATGTATCACACAAAGGAGGTTTAATTTAGGTTTTGACTTGACTGTGCATCTTAAGTTTGTGATTCGATTCAACTCTTAAACCTAATCAGGTACTAGTGTTAGTCTTGGCTAATCTGAATTATAAAAGTGATTTGGTTAGGAAACCTAAAATTAATTATTTTGATGTCCAAATTAAAGACTTTAATCCTTATATATATGCCCTTTTTTTTCTAGTCACACTAGAAATTTTATGCTCTACTTGGATTAATTCTAAATTAATGTCTAGGGTTATCGAAATTCCCGCACATCAATTAGTCATCTATAATATCCCTAGGTCATCTCATATTTATCTAAACAATTTTTGAACAAGCCAAAATTATCTTGACGTCCAAAATCTTCAAGATAAATAAGTTAACCTACTAGAAACTAATGGGACCAATTTGGTGTTCAAAAAATTTCCATAACCTTAATTTCAAGCACATGTATTAACCATGCTATTACCATTAAAATAATACCTTAATTTCAAGCACATGCATTAACCATGCTATTACCATTAAAATAATACATTTCTTATCACATAAGAACTTTATTAAGGTCTTATAACCAAAATACATATACTATAAGTCATTAAGTAAGTCAACTCCATCAACTTTCAAAAAGTTGACCAATGTTGACTTTGACTTGATTTAATAATTGAATCAAATTCAATTAATTCTGAAAAAACTCCAGAGTCTTATACACATTCTAATGAGTCTAATAAAAAATTCCAGGGCCTAATTCTTAGGAATTATTTATTAATAAACGGGAATTAGCCAGCACATCACATGTGTATGACACTTGTCATATTACTTATAACACTAGTCAAACATTACATCATGCATGCATAAGATAATCACTTTAACAATAAGTGTCATGCATCTCATACACGGAGCAACATCTTATATTGCATGTGCATGAATAAAATTTATAAAAATAATTTTTATAAAAATTAATATGGAATTTACAAGCATGCTTGTTCATCACATTTCCAGAATTTCCCAGAACTTCATAAATGCATTAGGCTGAAACTAAATTCGTAATAAACAACAAATGACATTTAATTGCATTTTCTTTTCACAGAAACATAACATAACACCTTATAAACATTTATGTGACATAAAATCAAAAAAATAATTTTTCTTGAATTATTACAAAATTTTCAAAATCAGCACATGCATTCAATTTTCCAGAAATTCCCTGAAACCAACATATGAACAGTCTAGATATTAATTCCAAATAAAATAGAAAATGACATTCAATTGCAATTTCTTTTGACAGAAACATAATATAACATCTTATAAACATTTGTGCGAAAGAAGATCATGGCCTACTTAAAATTAGTCATACATACTATGTTTTCATCCGATCTTTTATGCTCGTGACCCTTAGGTTTTCGATTATTTTAGGCACTTGAATTAACTCTTAATTCAAGTAAATCATGAAGGGTTTCATGATGCCAATTTTCTAGAATATAAGTGGATTAACATACAAACTCTTCGATAGTTAATTCTCCGACTTATGAACATTTCCATAGACAATTACCGTACAATTCGTCCTTTTACCATACTATACCCCACTTAGTTCGGAGTATGGGCTATATGTCAACTCCTACTAGACTAACTACGTTACATCTAGTCTAAGTGATGTTAGTTCTTGTCCTGGGATCTCATTACTCTATGTGTCATTAAAGACTCTCTTCATGACATATAACTGCTCTAGCTAGAGACTCCTGAGTAATGACCCCCGAAAAGAGGCCGTGGGTATCCTCTCCTTCTATCAGGAGTGGTGAATCCTTTATTGGCTACCCAATTACCTTCGAATACCAATAGTTGTACCCAATCACCACCCTAAGAGTGACCTCGTCTTGAGGTAACAAAGAATGATATCAAAACATAGGATTAGTATCCAAGATATCCTTGAGTAACTCAAGCCTCAGGATATTTGCACCATTGCTATGATGAGATTAATCATTGACATTTTATAGATCATCCATATGATAATCTCATACCGGATCATCCGATACTACCCTTAGTAAGCATCCACATGTTAACTCTAAACATCTCATGCTTACAGTTTATGAGATCCACTGCTTGATCAAATCAATGAGTATAACATGTGCTAGTCTCTTTTGATTAATAATGTCCTGTCTTATTAATCCTATGACTAGAGATTATTTAGAAACTAAAATAATTGCACATGATAGGAATCTCATTATCATGATCTCATCATGATTTCCTTCAAGCTATGTTTTGTATCATAGACTTTATTAATTCGATTTAAGATCAATATCAATTCATATATAAATGAATATCAAATTAACGAAAAATGCCTTTCGCTTTATTAATCAAAACAAAGTCAGTACAAAAGTGCTACAGGTGATTACCTTTAGAGCACTACTCTAACATAATAGATGTTTAAGACTAACTCAAAATTTTTATTATTATATTTATCTTATTATGATAATTTCAAAAATTTTGGATCTATCCATTAAATATAAATTTTCAATATAGAACATTCATTAACTGTAAATAATCATTAAAATTAAATAAATCATTTCATTAATTTTTATAAATCAATTTTTAAGGAAAATTAGAACTACTATGTGCCTGATTTGCTACTTTTTAAACTAAAAACTAAAAATACAACCCATGTGCTGGAGAAGACTTATATTTATCAAATTTTATAATTAGCTTAATAAAAAAAATCCTGAAAATTTTTGAACTTCTAAAAATTTTAATTAAGATAATTCTTTTAAGTTTAGTTGTTATTTTGATTTGATTTGATTTGGAAAAATAATCAACTGATACTTAAGTTAATTTTAAATTGCTTCATTAATTTGAAAATTAAATATTTGATTTGCATTGGACATACAATTGAGTTGGAATTGAATTCTTCTCAAAACATTTTGATGACCCACTAAAAGAAACAAGAGAATGTGTGTTAATAAGTCAAGATTAAATAAACTCACTCCGTTGGCTTCAAAGCAAGTACAAAGGTTAAATTTAACGAGTGGTGTTAGTAGTTATTTGAAATGGTGGCCTAATTGAGTAATTAGGAGCATTCATGAAAAGATATTTACTATTGAGTCAAATGATTGTGTGACTTTTCACACAAGTCTATAAATGCCCTTATGTTGATTTAAATTTAGTGTTTGAAGTTTCTTTAAATAATGATTATGAAAATGTTTGAAAGTTAAAACTTTTTTCTCATGCATGTTCACTTTTATGTAATAGATTCTTATGGATTGAGTTAAAGTTTCAAGGACAGTGGAGTTAAATTAAATTAATTTATGATGTTATGCAAGTAGTTAAATGTCTAGCAATTTTATGAAATTAAATGAGTAAAAGAGACTCTTGCTTTATGTGATTGATTTATTAAATTCCTTCTCAAAGTTGCCACCTATTTTAAGTTAAATGTGATTACATTAATTTTGCTTGAGAACAAAAAATGCTTAAGTGTGAAAGAATTTGAGTGTTAAATAGACTATTTTATCATAATTTTGAGAGTGTTTTATTTGTGTTTGGATTATTTTTAAAAGACTTAATACTCAATATGGCTTATATTATATAGACCCTATTTTACCTCTCTAATAAAGAGGGAATGAGTTCGGGCAAGTTAGAGCTAAGTTGGAGAAGTTTTGACATGAATTTAGATGAATATAGGTTGAACATAAACCCATGTTTAGAATGTAGGTCAAACATAGCCCATATTCTGTCTTGTGTTAACCCTTGGTCTACTTTGGCTATTAGAGGAGTTGTCATACAAAAAACACGACCTAAACTTTAACCTGTATTTGTAAGATGAACCCTCAAAGACGTAATTCAAGAGGGTATTGAACAAACACAAGAGTAACACGTATTTGTGTTAAGGGTACGTGTTGGCAGTGAACTTTACATTAAAAAAGGTGGAAAGCAACATGGATCTGTATTGGTCACACGCAGACCCATGTTGATCATTTGAAATTTTAGGATTTTTCGTATATAAAAGAGTCATAAGGAGATCAAAGAATAGTTAATAAAGGACAAACAAGAGAATCTTGACACAAAAACTAAGCAATTTTGGAAAGTAAGATGGAGATTCTATCAAGATTCAACCAAGAACTTTTAAGATTTTAAGAAATCATGAGAATGACTTCTTTTATCATGTTTTCTTTCTTAAGTTTTATTGGTTTCTTTTATATTAACTTGAATTAAATTGAGATAGAACTAGATAAGATGAACTATATAGCTTTTGTTTTAGATTAATTTCTTTACTTAATGAAAGATTCAAGTTTTATTGCAAATTATTGATGGTTACTTATTATAATTGAATTGAAATATGATAGCATTTTGATTTAATTTTGGATTTCATATATTGGGATTTACAAATCATATGTACAAAGTTACATAGAATCCTAGAGATAGGATCACATAAATCTTCTTGGTTAGAGTCAAATCTAACAAAAGAAAATCATAAAAGATGTTAATGCATTCTTTGGACCATCTTATGGTTATATGCAATTACAGATCAAGCAATTGGAATAGAATACAGGGGGTAGGTGTACTACGTATGGCAAGAAAGAAACTTCAGAATATTCAGGAAGGAGGCTAGGAGTAAACGGCAGTATTCCAAAAAATCTACCTCCAGTGCTGACTATCCTTGATAGCAAGAGGACTAACACCTAATCTCTCTACAAATACGAGGGAAAGATGGTTACTAGCTTGATATCCCTAATTCCAGCTTGTTACTAGAAAGCATAAATTCTCTATATTTTTTATAACTATAGTTCCTTTGTTCCTTGAAAGGTTGTACATACACTTCTATCAATGAATTACTTTTAATTTTCTAAAAAAATATGGTTGTAATTTTAGAATTTCTACCAATTTAAGAAACTATGATTAATCATTAAACCAAGATAAATATGAACATAGGAAAGTTTTAATGCCGGGTTTTCTTTTTTAAATTATAAGTTAATTTTTAATAAAATAATAGTTATTTTCACCAATAATATATTATACATGTATATTTTTATAATAACGATTACTTTCATACTTTTTAATTGAACCATAATATACTACATACCTATAGTATGCGTGTATGCTTAGTTTTACATTAACATTTTACTTTTATATTTTTCTTTATATATATTGTTTATATACCCATTTTATAAACATGAAAGATAACAAAAAAAATTAAATGCATTATGATCAATTTAGATTGACTCACTACAAAAAAATCCCTGAATAGTGGCGGAATATTACTGATGGAAACAAAATCGACGCTATTTACTGACGGAAATACAAGTTCCGTCGGTAAATATGGCTTTGTTTTTTAATATAGCGATGGAACCACAAATCCGTCGGAAAAACTGGAGGGAAGGAATTTCGCGCAAAATCTCCAACGGCATATAGCGACGACAAAGCCTACGGCGTCGGCAAAAATTGCAGGAACCATTTCCGCAATTTCATTACTTCGGACATATACCGATAGAATTATTTTCGTCAGTGAATATACCAACGGAATAGGGACTTCTGTTGGTAATAAATGCGGGAATTACTCCCGTAATTAATTAGCTTCGCTCAATTACCGACGATAAAGTTACTGTCGGTAAAATTGTTTAGGTAACTTTATTTACAGACGGAATTTGTGTTCCGTCGCAACAGGAACTGTTGTAAAGAGACAACTAGGAAACTTAAATACCGAAGGAATGCATATTCCGTCGATAAATCATATCCATTTGGTTAACCAAACGTCGTCGTTTGGATGAAGACGAGAAGATAAAAGTGATTCTTCAGTTTTAACGCGAACAGTAGCGATGGAAATCCTTGTCTGTTGGTAATTGTCAGCAACTTGCGTCGTCGTTTTGTTAAAGACGACGATATAAATCCTAGATTACCGACGGAATTTGAGTTTCCGCCGCCAGGAATTACCGTTCTTTTAGCGACGGAATTTATGTTCTGTCGGTAAATGTCGGCAAGTTGCGTCGTGAAGACGAAGAGAGAAAACCTAGATTATCGACGAAATGTACATTCCGTCGGTAATCCGGCGCCTTTAACTCACGCATCGCCCCCTTCCCTCCCCCCGCACACAATTCTTCTTCTCTCCTCGCGATCTCCTTCTGTTACCCTTCTCTTGCGTTTTTCGGCCGTTTTTCGACTGTTTTTTACTCATTGTGCGTTGTTTAAGGTAAACTATTTAATGAGTATGTTATTTCTATAAAAAAAATGCTTTTAGTGTTAAACGTGAGAGTTTGGTGATGAAATCTTGCTTGATTATTATTGATGTTTGCGGTTTTTCCGTGTAATTATTGGTTTATTTGTTGTTATATGTGTTATTGTTGGTAAATAATGACAAAATGTAATTGATTTATGGTTAGATCCAGATTATACATATTGCCTATGAGGTGTTTGATAAAATGCCTTTTATGACATTTGAAATATTTTTTGTAATTGTTGTGTTAATTTGAGAATTTGAATATTTAATTTCGATAAAATGTTTAATTTGAAG
>JAOQMS010000179.1:11142261-11182139 GCA_027563885.1 Erythroxylum longipes
GTTATTATTAGTTTTGTTATTATTATTAATTTTATAATTATTAAATTGATTGTATTTATCAATATTGTCATTAATTAATAATAATTATTATTAAGAATAAGTAGTAATATTATTACTTATTAGTTTGATTAATCTTATCAAATTGATCATTATTATTATTTTAACATTTATGATCTACTTATTAATAATGTTATTATTATTAAATTGATTATTTGTATTATTTATTATTATTTTTATTATTATCAATGTTCTACTTAGTATTATTGTTATTATAATTTCATTTTTTATTATTTTTATTCTTAGTATTATTAGATTTCAGGTTGAAATATGGCATCAAAGAGAAGACAAGATACTGGCAGACCTCCATTTAGACCACGATTCGAAAGTTTATACTGTAGAGGTGAAGGATTTCGTGCAGCAGCACTTACTGATGATTCACCTCCACCCCCTCTATTTACTACACTGGCAGATGAGGCTACACCATCTGCCACTTCTTCATCATTTAGTCCCCCTATATCGACAGAGATATCAGGGGTAAATATTGCGGATGAAGGAGACGGTCGTCAACCTGAAGTTGAGGGACTCGATGAAAGAAAATACATCACAGTAGTCAATAATATGTAAGTGAAAATACATTTACCATTATATGTTACAATTAAGTTATAGGTTACAATTTTAAAAATGGTATAAATTTATTTGTTTTTATATTATAGGTTTGTTCCATCTGGACCCTGTTCGAGGAATATGACATCAAAATTTAAGAAGAAGATTGATCCTGAGGGCTATTGTTGGAAGAATATCTCTCAGGCCACAAAAGAATTTTACTATCATGAGTTTGAGGTGCGATAGAATTAATTATTTCCTTTTTAATATTAATTTTTTTACATTAATTTGATAACTATTATTAAATCAATTTGATAACTATTATTACATCAACAATATTTATCAAATATATTTCTTTTTGTTACAGAAAGAATTTTTTGGGATTCTCAATTGGACGAGATCGTATATCAAGTATGGCAGTCCAGAGCGTATACACGATATCGCGATTTTGTTGGTGCGATACGCAGGGCGGCTGTACGATCGCCTTTTATTTTTGAAGACATTTGGAGTCGTTGGCTGACGTATTGGACATCACCTGAGGCGATGTGGGTTTCACAGCGTAATTCGGCCAACAGACGTAGAGGACCCGAGGGAGAGAGTCTTCCTGTATATACGGGAGGCCCACCAAGAGTATGCACAAAGACTTGTAAGTATTTACAAGTAACAGTTATATTCTCATCTCTTTTCTTTGCTGTATTTTAATTGAATTTGCTTTATAAAATATATTTTAATTATAATTAACATTTTATTCTTATGCAGGAAAAGTCTTTGGACGTGACACCTACACCCCGTCAACTATTTCTGTACACTCATACTAAGAAGCATGACGAGGTAACATTCGTCAACGAACATTGTAGAGAAGTAAATGTAAGTAAAATTTGTGATTTAATATTAATAATATGCTTCATAATTATCACTTACTAATATATAAACATTGCTTTCTGATAGGACCAAATACAACAAACTATTGAGCGGCGGTCTCAGCAATCCGAAAATGTTGATGAAGCTGACACTTACTTGGAAACAGTTGGTGGTAGGGACCGTCATGGGAGGATATTCGGACTCTGATCATTTGCGAATACTTGTTATTCGCAATCTTCCACGTCTAGTACAGCAGCATCTACTAGGCGATCCAACAACAATAAGTGGAGGCGCCTGAGATAACAGTGCAGACATTGTTGGAACAGATGCAGCAGATGCAACAGACTATAGCAGCACAACAACAATCGTTGGACCTATACGCTCAGCTCCGCCGGGAGATGGACGAATTGAAGGGTAAGGGTAGCAGGTCACTGCACCAACCAGACGATCCACCAGCTCCAGATCAGTAGTGTAGTATTGGTCATTTAGTTTGTATTATAGATATTGTTATTTACAATGTAACGTTTTTATTATCAATTAAGATATTTTAATTTTTAATCATTAATCAAAATTTCTATTTAATTATTTCTATCAAATTAAATATATATTACAAATATTTAATTGTTAAAATTTTCCGATAGTTATAATTTAAATGTAATGAAAAAATATATTTAAAAAAATAAATCAAATAATTTACCGACGGAAAAACCTATAATTTCCGTTGATAATGGTCAACAAAACATCGACGGAAACCACCATACCGTCGGTAAATTTACCGACAGAATTAAAACATTCTGATGCTAAATTTATATACGGTTTAGGAACTTACCGTCGGTAAATTTAGCGTTGGAAAATTATAGCCCGTCGGTAACTTACGGATGGAAAAAGTATGACGATCTGTAACTTTTTCGTTGAAATTACTGACGGTAATTTCGTTTCGTCGGTAAACTTACCGACAAAAAATTTCTTTACCATCAGTATGATTAGCTACGACCGAATCTACAACATTTTTGTCTGTCGGTAAATTCCGTCGGTAATGTTTAATACTGACGGAACATTTATCTTTTCTGTCGGTATATTCCGTCGCTAACTTCACTATTTTCTTGTAGTGACTCCTATATGTATTGAAAGAAATAAATATATTTTATCTATATATATTTGTGTAATAGGAAAAATAAAATTAATGAGATGTTTAATATTGAGAAGTTTTATTTTACAAATTTTAAAATAAATTTAAATCAAGGTCTAAAGCACTTTAAAAAGTTAAATTCACTTGTTAAAATGATATATGTGAATTGTTAGAATAAATTTTAATATTTCACAAGTTTAAGTTTGAATTTATTTAATATGTGGAATAATTATAATAATTTTCTGATAATATTTATTAATTCCTTATATGTAGTGAACATTACTGTTAAAATTAAGACTAAAAATTTTTATTATTAAATTTATCTTATGGGACAGTTACAAAAAAATAAAAACATTTATTAATTATATATGAATGATCATTAAAAAAATTCACCAATTTTTATTGTTAACATTTAAGAAAAATTAGAACTGCTTCTTTCCTGACTTGCTATTTGTCAAAATCCAAAAAAAAGAAAGAAAAAGGCAAAAACTCTCCTTGTATAAAAGCATAGGTCGATAGATAGACAGATCAGGCGTAAATCTTGACCATATGCAGCGATGAAGTGAGACAAAAAATTCCAAACAAGATGGTCCGGTGCCGTTTTATAGCTCAGAAAAAAAAATTATTTTATTATTTACGGAATTGGTGACCTCGTGATCATAGGAAGTTGGAAATCATGTCGTATTAGTGAGGCGTGGATAAGCATATGCTGTAAGAATTATTTCATAGTACGTCACCAAACCTAATTTCTTAGTTCTAATCGGCCTCTTTATCTTCTTCTTTTGCATTTATGATGGCCGGAAAAGCTCTCTCTCTCTAAACTTCGAAAGCCCAAAGTGACTTGACGCCTTAATATGAAAAGTTATGAAAGAGCACCGAAGAACACTATTGCGGACAAAATGATCAAAACAACCGCCCTAACCTTCTTAGCCATAGCAATCCCATTCATCTTCCTTCTCTCTCCTACTCCACCAAAATCTTACTATCACAACCTCTTCATATCCAATTCACTCTCCGATAATGCCTCCGTATCAGACCACCTGTATATACTCACCCGACGTCCCCATGTGGCCGGCACCGAAGCCAACGCTGAAGCTGCAAACTACGTTCTAGCTACTCTCACTGCCTACGGCATTAAACCTTACATCACCTCCTACGATGTTTCATTGACTTATCCTGTTTCTCGTTACTTAACACTAGAACGGCCAGACTCTGACCAGCCCATCACGTTCAATCTCCAGCAGGAAATTTATGACGGTGACCCTTACGCAGATGTGGCTGGAGAAGTTCTACCAACTTTTCACGCATATGCAAAGTCAGGTAACGTGAAAGGACCTGTGGCTTATGTGAACTATGGACGCGTAGAGGACTTTAAAAAGTTGAAAGATATGAGGGTGAACTTAAATGGGACAATTGCGTTGGCAAGATATGGAAAAATTTACAGAGGAGACATTGTGCATAATGCTCATGAGGCAGGTGCTATAGGCGTTATTATCTATACGGATAGGAAAGACTTTGGAGGTGGAACAAAAGCTGAAGGGTGGTTTCCGGAGGCGAGATGGATGCCGCCAAGTGGTGTTCAGGTAGGATCAGTTTATGATGGCAACGGTGACCCCACAACACCAGGATGGCCGAGTATTAGAGGATGTGAGAGGTTAACAGATAACCAAGTAGATAAGGGAGGGTATGTTCCACTGATACCTTCTTTGCCCGTATCAGGAGACGACGGTGAAGCGATCTTGAAGGAAATTGGCGGAAAAGTTGCGGACGAAGAGTGGCAAGGAAGTGAAGATGCTCCAATTTACAGGGTTGGACCAGGTCCAGGAGTTGTCAATCTCAGTTACACTGTAAGTAGTTGACACATGACATAATTAAGCTGAGTAATGGAGATATGCCAAAGTCAACTGCTAAATACGAAAAATTCCAGTTCTTATTGCTGCAACATAACCTGCGTTTTGAATTTAATTTCAGGGAAAGCAGGTTATAAGATCTATTCAGAATGTAATTGCAGTAATAGAAGGCGCAGAAGAGCCTGATAGGTGAGAGAAGTTGGAATATAAGCCTATCTGAGTGAGAACCTTCAAGACATCAATTGAGATTCACAACTTCGTGATCTTAAATTTTAGATTTGTACTTCTGGGGAATCATCGGGATGCATGGACATTTGGAGCTGTTGACCCCAACAGTGGCACGGCAGTGCTCTTAGAGGTAGGTAGAAGACATCGGATCTGCCATACATAAAAACATCATTCTTGAGCATGTCAGAGTCAGTTTTCATACTGCTTTTCTATTTTACTTGATAGATTGCGAAGAGACTGAAAAAGCTGCAGAAAAGAGGGTGGAGACCTGGAAGAACAATTGTGTTGTGCAATTGGGACGCTGAGGAGTATGGCCTGGTCTTAACACCGACACTCTCCTTTTACATCCCTTCTTTTCCCCAATGTTAGGGGAATATTAACTCGTTGCTGTTTGCAGATAGGGTCAACTGAATGGGTAGAAGACAACAGAGAAATGCTTTCTTTAAGGGCAATTGCTTACTTGAATGTTGACATTGCAGTATCCGGACCAGGATTCCATGTTTCTGCAACTCCCCAACTCGATGAACTCATCAAAGAGGCTACCCAACAGGTACTAAATGTGAATTAGGAGCAGACAAAATGAGTAAAGAAACACGTAAAAGACCCTAGAGAGGTATCGCATAGACAATTAGGTATACTTTAATTCCCCCAACCATCTCAATCAATATTTCTTCACTTTGAAGGTTCAAGATCCAGATAACTCGTCACAGACCATTTATGAAGCATGGGTCGGTGGTAGCAGCTATGCTGAGGTAAGTATGAAACTAGTTGTTACCTTCTTGATGAATTTTTAAGGAAAACTTTTAGAAAGATGGCGTCCAAGCATAAAACTAGTCATTAAATAAATTTATTGTCAAGAAACTTTGACAAGCAAAATGATTGATTTCATTTTCAAGATAATAATAGTGAGACTATGATAAAAATGTGATCCTCATGAATCTACTTTGTAATGAAGATTGGGAGATTAGGTGGTGCTGGATCCGATTATGCAGCTTTCGTGCAACATATTGGCATTGCATCGTCTGACATGTTTTATGGGAGAGGAGGTAACCAATAAATTTCAAAGCTCATTTCCATCATCTTCTTTAATCTCTCAACTCTTTCAAAGACATGCACATTGATGACAACATGAAAAACTTTTCTGCTTGAACGTCATTTAGTAAGACATGGATAAGTTACAATTTCATTTTCAAAATATAGTTGAATATAAGCTTTGGATGTACCGAGATATTTTTCGGTGTAAAAATCAAGTATTTGGCATTTCCATCTCCATAACATGAACAGTATGGCCTATATGTAATGAGAGATTCAAGTAAGACCTTAGAAATCCTGTCCCTGAAAAGGAACATATATCCTGAAAATAGCATTTGCTGAATAAAACTTGTCAACCAGGAATCAGACTATGCCATTTTAATAGAGCTCAGGAACTACAATCCTACCAAGTCGCTGGCAAAGCAAAAGAGTAAGATATTGGAAACAGTTTACTATGAGCTCAATCACACAACTCAGCAGCAAAAACTAAAGGATCTTTAAAAGAGTAACTGAAAACATAATCTCAAACCATCCTGCCACAATATAGTTCAAAGAAGTCAACTTTAATTACACCCCAGATATGTAATATTTTACATTGCTCCACCTCATATTCCTTACTGCTAGAAATCGGTGGCTACAGATTATCCAGTATACCACTCAATGTACGATGATTTCATATGGATGAAAAACTTTGGAGATCACATGTTTCAAAGACATGTTGCAGGTTCGTCTAGATAACTCATCAAACAGATAAGACATTGTTCTCTCTCTTTTTTCATTGCCCTTTAATTGTGAAGTATGACATCGGATAGATCAATGTTTGACAGAACTACTTCGAATTATTCAAGAATTTGTATCGAGGACCCAAAAAAGTCAGAAAAGAACAGATCTATCTGAAATTCACTATGGATATTGCCACATAATTTTGCTATTCTGTAAAAACGATACAAAATGGCACTGAATCTATGGAACTTTTTTAATGTTATACTTATTCTCCCCAGTTTCTTACATTTGTTCACCTCTAAAAGCAGTAGCTAGCATTTGGGGCTTGGTAGCTCTTCGGTTAGCAGATGACGAGATCTTACCCTTTAATTATCTGTCATATGCTTACGAGCTCCAGGTGTGTCTATGTTGAACTGATATATAATGCTAAATGCAAGTGACTTGATACGGTATGGTAAATTTAATGCAAGTAATAACTGATGCCTGACAGAAATGTGGGAAGGAATTGGAAACTGAACTCTTGAATAAGAACATAAACCTTATTCCATTATTCAATTCCGTTGAGGTGCTAAAAGAGGCAGCCACCAAAATAAATGAAGAGAGAAAGGTACCAAAATCTTTTCGGAAGTATAAATATATTCAAAATTTGTAATGGTTATGAAGTCAAGTAATTGATGTATAATCTGACAGGCAATCGAGAAAAGCAGAGGTTGGTCATCAACATTGAAGAAAGACAAAGCAAAAGTGAGGCAACTAAACGACAGACTAATGATGGCAGAACGAGCATTTACAGATAGAGATGGACTCTCCGAGAGGCAATGGTACAAGCATTTGGTATTTTCTACTCACTCGAATCCCTGGACTAAGTTATTCTGGTATTTTTATGTTTCTTCCATTCACTCAAATCCCTCGAGTGAGTTATTCTGGTATTTTTATGTTTCTTAGAGAAGTGTCAAAAAGACCAAAATGCAAAAGAAGCCAACTAAATTCTTCTGCTATCATAACAACTGTAAAGAGAGTTGAGATAGTAACATTTCTGTGCATTGCAGATATATGCACCAGCAAAGCATAATGACTATGGATCGAAGGCCTTCCCTGGAATAGACGATGCCATCAAAAAGGCAGAGAATCTAAAAACTGCAGAGTCATGGCAATTTGTACAACATGAAGTTTGGAGAGTCTCTCGAGCTCTCAGACATGCTTCACTAGTCCTCAAAGGTGAACTAACATAAATAAAAAAATTAAAAAAAAAGGCGCAATCAACTTCATGTGATTCACAAGGGAAAAAATCGTCTTTTTGTCACATCTCTACTCTAGCCAGCAGTATCATGGGGTCTTATTGAAATTCATTGCTAGTTAGAGTACCCAAACAACTGTTATAATTCATCTTTCAGCACTGCACCATTATATTTTCAGCATGATTATCTATAGACATCACGCAAAGTAAATGTGCTAAGAAGACATGACTGCTAAAGACCTTAAATCACTTTACATATCACATTAACTGTAACTTCAGTTAGACACTATCCCCTGTTAAATCCTTTGTAATCTCCCACGTTATCTTGTCTTTCTAATGCTTCCAATCATATTCATATTCGATCACTTCCGTTTGATTATTAATGCTAAATAATATCCAATCTGGAAGTGCTTTGTAGTGTAAGCTCCACATGAATAAATTTAGACCGAACTCAAACTTTAACCACTACATTTTCCTTCGTGGCTAATTTCTTGCACATTGTCTATCTTTACTAACTTGCACTTTACTCTCTGCTTTCATCTAAAACTAAATTGAGGGAGCATGATGCAGAAAAGAAATTTTGATATGAACAATTACAAGGTAAAAAAAAATTTCTAAGTTACCGCCTCAGATTTTCAGACATCAAAGCCTAATTTCCAATTTTCTTACCTCTCTTAAAACTCTTTACCATATGATTTTAATCAATCGAGTTTCACCACCACCGGCTATTTAATCAATTACATAATAAGAAGCAAATTAAGGGTGAGCGTTAAAGCAATTGGTAAAATTGCTCCGTTGTGGCCGTAAAGTCATAAAAACAATATCTTTATAAAAATACAAAGGTGAAACTAAGTATATTTCACCCTTTCTCAGACTCCCGTAAAGCAAAGAGTCTTGTGAATTAGATACGTAAACTTTTATAATAAAAAACAAATTAAGCCCAAATTTTTTTTACCTACATATTGGGAATAACATAATAATTTTTTTAATTGAATGGATTTTTCAAGCTACAATGGCAAAGAAACTAGTCCAAAGAATTTGAACTGAAAGCGAAACATGAATAAAAAGTTTAATTCTAAAGTTTGAAGAATTCATTTGCATAACCAAAAGATTTCTCTAAAATACTTTGTAAGCGCATAGCATTGACAACATGCAGGTACGGTCAACTTAAATTACATACCAAGACAGCAAATTTAATGTAGATAGTGAGATAGTGACCCTAATCCGCTTTCTAAAGATTGCATGTAGAAACATCATAACGATTTACGTCAAAAGCCACACCACCAAGGATTAGCATATAAGGCATAAAAAAAGTTTAGACATACAATGTCCTCAAATGGTATACAGGTAACTATTTTGGATTAAATATCCAGCATGCTCTCAAACTGAGTCAAGGAGCGTTTTTCTCATCTATGAAAAACTTGTTGCCATACACTTCAGGGGATTTTCAATAACTTGTACAAGTTCAACAATTATCAGATGAAACGCTAATAATTACTATACCACTGAAAGATGCAATTTCAGTAAGCAATCCATTAGTCCAATATTAGGGAGTTCAAATCCTCTCTGCAATTTGACCTGAAAGAGGGAGAGAGAGAGACAAGGGATGAGGACTAATAGAACCATTAATATTACTGTTTTCAATACTCCAAAAAACTGCAGATTGGACATTACGGTCTCGACTGGAAGATCATGTGGGCAGCATGTCAAATAGAAATATGTCAAGTGAAATGGGAATTTCCTTTTGCTTTCACTTTACATCAATTCTCATATGCCGAGTGACTGCGATACGACAAAATACATAGCATTTTGTTTTATAGACATTGAGCCACACTAAGTTTTTTATGTGAGTCCCTTTCTGTTTGTAGTAGTAAATGATGAGCTTATTAAGAACATCCAAGGAGATGTGCCTTTGGTGCATATTATTTGCTAATAACATTGTTTTAATAGATGAGAAAAAAGAGAAGGTCAAGTCAAGTTTAAACTTTAGAGGGATACGTTAAAGTCAAGATTTTAGATTAAGTAAGACTAAGATTGAGTATGTAGAATGTAACTTTTCGAGAGATAGGGTGGTTATAGATGTAGAGATAAAGATGGATTAGAAGTTACAAAATGAGTGTTTCAAATATTTAAGATCTATTAATCAAAGCATAAGAGAAATGATGAAGACATAATCCATCGGATCAAATCAACGTGACTTAAATGAAAAAGTGATTTAGGAGTTTTGTGTGGCAAGAAGATATTACTAAAGCTTAAAAGTAAATTATATCGTTTAGCAATCAAGTCGGCCATGCTCTATAGATTAAAGTATTGACCCATCAAACAAGTTCATAGTCATCGGCTAATAGTGACAGAGATGAGGATGCTTAGTTGGACGTGTAATATTACTAAAAGGGATAAGATTAAGAATGTAATAGTTATGGACAAATTAGAAGTTACTAATATTATAGATAAATTAAGAGAGACAAGACCTAGGTGATTTGGTCATGTTAAAAGAAGACACCAAGACGCTTTAGTGAGAAGATGTGAAAAGATCTTACTTATATATTATAAGAGAAAAATAGGGAGGCCTAAGAAGAATTGAAGGAGGTGATAAAAAATAATATGACAATATTAGAACTTGCTGAGTATATGACTCACAATTAAAAACTTTAGCGTGCTAGGATTTAGGTAAAGAATTTCTCGTAAAGAGATCCCAACAATCCTCTTTAATCTTTTAACTCTTGTCTCTTGCAATTAACCTAAGAGATAATTACTTATCTTCATCGTCATCTTAACTACTACCGACTATTATTATTATTATTATTATGTTTACGATGATTAGTGTTATTATGATTATTATTATTATTACTACTACTTATATATATGTTAGTATTTTATTTATTATTTCTATTTATTTATTTTTAATATTTAACTATTATATATTTTATTTATTTTATTATCATTTTTAATTAGTATTTTTCATTGCTATTATTTTTATTTATTTTTATTTTATTGTTTTATTTTTATTATTTATTTTTTTCCTTCATGTAAGCTATTTAAAAACAACCTCGTACTAAATAAAAGTAAAGGCGCATAATATTAAACTTCGTCGTACCTCCACTTTACTAAAATTTTTACTTGTGTAATTGTTGTTATTCGTATTGTTGAGTAAGCCAATGAAGAATCTTACAGTCTAGCAAAAACATGTACTTGATTTGATAGTTTCTGTGCATACCCATCTCCTTATAAGCTGTACAAGGCGTGAGTGGCTTAAATAAAACTTGGCACTAAAACAGAACTTGTACTTTTGTCCCTCTTTATCTGTACTATTATACATTTGAACTACGTCAGCATCATATGCACAATAAATCACTCGTATGCGTGAGTTATTTACTTCCAAACCTTGATAGCCCCATCTCTACTACTTGAAATCAGAAGTCTCTGGTTCAACTTGACAGAAGCCAAAGAAAGAATGGCATCTCGGTGGCTGCCAGCAGGGTCGATAGCTGCAGCTGCAAGTACTGCCTTTGCTGTCAACTTATTTGTCAGAGAACTTCTTGTCTCCTATTTGGGAAATAAAAAAACAGTGAAGCAACTTCTCATATCTAAATATTGCCTACCATAATAACAAGGTGAAAATAACTGAACATGTTGCCAGATAAAGGTAAAAACAAAAGAAAGATGAACTTATCCTGTCATCAGAAAAGTGATATTTTTCACACTCAACAGCCAGTTCAGAGCAAACAACAAAGCTCAAGCGGTGCATATAAATAGGTAATTTCATTAAAACAATCTCGATACCTGCACAACTTGCACCCCAGAATTTGATCGCATTTCATATATATCATCATTTCCAACTCCATTTACATTTGGCCCACAAATACAATAACTGCGGTCCGGACTACAATTATGATAAAGAAGAATTAAGTCACTAACTGCCACAGAACAAAATATAGACGGCCAATAAAGGAAATGAGAGAGGAAGAAGAATAACCTGCAATGGTCCCATCGACGTATCTTCAAGTCGGTACCCCCAGTCAATAGATCACCCCCAGGTAAGGGGAGCATTGAACGAATGCCAGGAAGTCGAGAAGGAGGTTCATTCAACTCGTCAATTCTATACTTTGAATTGACATTCCGCCTCATATCTGGCTTGAAGTTCGCCTTACTTGATGGCCTGGTCAAGGCCCATGGCATATTGGACATTTCAGCATCATTATCGTAATGTGCAACCTTCAATACCTAGACAAAAGAAAGACCGAAAGAAAACTATAGCAACAATACCTGTGATAAATCCCAAATAATAATCAAGTCCAGAGTAAATTAGTTTCAACTATATGAAATGGATAACCATTAAATACATCAAAACACAGTCCAGAATATCTCATTAGATGTACATTGGATATTCACCAATTCCAAAAGACCCTAAAAATTCATCTTCATTGTTTTTAGTAGGATGCATTGTCTGTCAATGCATTGTCTGACTTTCTACTGTTGCTCTTCAATGAATTTCAAGTAAAACCTCACAGTTCATTAACTCAGGGTGAGTGATAAATAAACTTTGATCCATAGCAAAGGACAATAAGTAACAGATTATGCAAAGGGAATCTATCTTCCAACAACAATTGCATTAGAAAAGATTTTTCTCCAATCACTATATTTTGCAATGACAATTTTTCATACCAACTTTCGACTCCATTCAGTACTACTTTCTTAATACAACTGGCACTTTTACTCACCTTTTCTACATTCATGCTCTGTAAACTTGAGTATTTATCAACAACTACTCAACCTTACATCATCACGTTTTAACTCTTACCTTTCCAAGTTTTTCAACAATGATAAATAAAAAGAATAGAAATCTACCTGGTGGCAGCTCCCAGTCTCAGCATTCCAAAGAGAAACTTCATTACAGCCAGCAGCAACATATACAAGGGGTCTTACAGAATTAGACACAGCAGCAGTAGGAGGGGGTACAAAAAGGCACATCTTTTCAACAGGGCATGTAACAGAGTATTGCCATGAGTTTACAGGTATCAGAAACCTCAAGTCCCATAAGGTAAGCACACCCCTAGAAGACCCCGAGATAAACCAATTCCCACAAGGACCTGTCTCAAGCGAAGACACATAGCCCTCATCAGAAACTGCCTTCAGTTTCCAGGCCTCCGAATTTGCTCTGATATCCCAAAGATGCATGCCCCCATTTTGAGTGCTGTACATAACAATCTGACTGTCAGTGCTCTCACCATTGAAATTCAAGAGGCTGAGTACAGCACCTTCTTTGATATCCCTCTTTTTTATATCGGCAATACCAGAGTACTTTTCAACAACATTGCCAAGCCCTCTTGATATATGATCGACAGAAAATAAATGCATCATGCCATCACATGCTCCAACGACGACTTGAGCAGAGTTGCGGAGCATAACGGTGCAGAGTGCTCGGCTTCCCTCCAGATGATAAGTTAATCTTGATCTAAATGAAATATCTTTTTCCAACTTTCTTGAATCCCACACTTTGAGAGTTGAATCATCAGAAGCACTCACAAAAAGGCTATGATTATGTGAAATTGCAATGTCATTGACTGCGGAACGATGCTCCTGCAGATGTGCAACCAACACACCCCGAGGTCTCCAACCTGAATCTGGAACCCCTGTTGATCGGGAAAACGATGGCAATCCGGTTATATCTGTCAGAGCAGAAGCATCTTCTAGAGTGAAAGAACTTCCTTTTGTCGTGCCAGATAATCCCAGTTCTTGAAATTTACTAGTGACATAAGTTGTTTGATCTGTTTCCCTACTCTCTGGCTCGTGGACAACTCTATAGAACTGTCTAGAACCCCCACTGATGCTAAATGAACCTGAAACCAGCTTAGGTGCAGGAACAGAACTGGCCAAGCTAAATGATTTGTTTATTGGATCCATCCAAGGCATGTATGACGAACCAGTTCCAAGAGAGTTCATGCGCAATGAAGAATCTGAAGCTGCCGGAGGATTTTTGACTGCTCGCCGGTCCACACTAAAAGAGTACAAAGGTATTCCTTCAGAGGAATTATCATGCATAAAACTGTTGATACTACCGTGCGTAGACATATAACCTGAGAATTGAAGCTTTTGAGAGCATAGAGGATCACGAATATCAACTGTGCTGGAAGAATTGTTTATAAAACCCATAGAATTCAATTTGGTATCACCAACCTCTGGTTGTTCCACTATATCGACATGTTTTTGAATCTCAGGAAAAGGTCCCTTGTCAGGCCAATCCTTCACTGAACTTAGTTCCACATCCTCTTTCTTAAATAAATCCACAGAATCCCCTTGTTTTGATTTTGCTGATGAATTGTACCAGATTTTTCTCTGCCTTTCCAGCATGTCTGAACTCCTCGCATTTTCTAAGACTTGGTAAAATGACTGTCTTGAGACAGGATTCTTCAAACACGAAAGCAGAGAATTCTCAGAAGCTAGGGAAGGTGGTTGTCTACGGAGGAAAGGCCGTATAACTGGAGCAAGGAAAACATAAGAATCCACTGCACCTAAGGTCTCACTGCTGGCAGCAATGAAACCGACAGCTGACCTTCTAACCCACTGACTAGGATAACACAATAATGGAAATGCACGTCCTATCATTTCAAGAAGTATACGCTTTCGTAAGAAGCTAACTCTACACAGAATTGTCAAACAGTGCAATGCATTGACAATCACAGCCTCAGTCTGGTCACTTAAAGCTTGTTCAATGTAGGGAAAAAGATACTCTTCTACACTTCTTTGGCCCACAAAGAAGCAGACATAAACAATCTTGCCATAGAATAATGCCCTAAGCTGCTCATCTCGATCATTCAGAAATGCAGGCAGGATGGGTAGTAGAAAATCATTACTCTGCCTCTGACCAAAAAAGCAGCATAGTTTGCCAATGTCCTGAAGCAATGCTCTTCTGATATTTGGAGTTTGTTTTGGGCCCATAACAAGTTCTTGAACAACGTCAGCAATGGATCTCCTAAGCTGCACAAGCTGTGCATCATTATTTATCCTTTGAAGCTGTCCGGATGTTTCAATTAATGATGCCTTTGACTTCTGTTTTGAACTCACCTCATCAAGAACACCTGCCTGAGTCAAGCTTATTGAATGAATCAAGAACCCATATGCGGTAAGTGCCAACTTTGCAATATTGCTAGCATAACAAATTCTCACACATTCTTCTGGGTCATCAGGAAGCATGGAAAGCATTGGAAGAATATACTCAGGGAATATCTTTGCATCACTAGGAGGAAATTCTCGGACTAGAGGCAGAATGTCACACAAAGTTTCCAATGCAGCAGCACGCACTATTGCTGCTTGATCTAACAGCATTGCAACCACATATGGTAACACACGTTGTAGCCTATCTTCGTCATCAATATATAATGAGGAAGATTTGAGTAAGAGTATGGCCACTCTCCTCAAATGAGGTAACTTGACATTACGTATACAAGAGCAAAGCAGAGAAGCAATCAGAACCATACCTTCACATTTCATACTATCTGCAGGTAATGATAAAAATGGCATACCAAAAGTATCTGATTGACTGTCATACTCAGACATCAATGACTTCAGGTCATCCATGGTGATCTTTTTCAAAAAGGGATGATCATTTCTTCTAAATGCATTGGAAATGGCTTGAAGAAGTTCACCAGGAGATTGCTGTGTACAATTCATAGGATCCTGTGATAAGGTAGAATTGGGTGCATTGTCAGGCATTGACTTCAAAGTAGAAGAACCATCGCTTTGTTTTACATCCCCAAGCAAGGTATTGATATCACCAAGAAGTTTGCATTGACCATGAACTATAACCTTATTTATTTTGTCTCTGCATTTTGAGTCCCTGACTATGTCCAAGTTTTGTCCCTCAATCATCTCATTAGATGGCTTAACAATCATGTTATTGGCAGACATGCCCACCCCATTTCGTGTTTCCTCACTTGTCCTACTGCTCGTCATTTGCTTAAGTATCTCATGGAAAACACTCTGGCACATTACAACCTGCACAAGAGACATGATATCAGCATGGTAGTAAGTAGCAAAGACCACCAAAAATATAAGCAGATTAGTAAGGGTTTTTACCCTCATATCAGACTGAATAGGATTCCAGCAACAGTAAAAGTTATGCAGAAATGGTGAGAAATAGCTAGGAAAAACAACATCTACGTAGTTTTGTAGGTAGCCTTCAGCAGAAAGTCGTGCCTCTGGCTCCAACTGAATCATATGAAGTATCATCTTTCGGATTCCAGAATCTGGGATCTACATATACAGTGCATATCAGTCTTCAAATAAATATCTCATATAGATTAAACTGGATTGAGACCGAAAGTAATAGATACTTTAACCTTTTCAAGATGTTGGCTAGGATCATATTGTCCTCTTCGATAAGCAAGAAGCTGAGAGAGTTCAAACAGTTGCTGGCCCTCAAGAAAAAGCTCAGCAATTACACACCTAAATAGGTCCGTAACAGAATCTAAATTTATTAAAGCCATCCAAGGACAGTACCCTGTCTTTTAACATCAAAGACTAAATTGAAAAGCCGGAATGCTCACCCCACAGCAAATAAATCCATGGATGGCTTTAATAGTGCATCAAGAGCAACCTGCATCTCACCTCCGTGCTCATAGAATCTCTGAAATTTTGAGGACAAGTAACTTATATAAATGGGAATAAAGATATCGATAGAAAAAAGAAATTAGAAGACTAGCTACAGCTAATAAGAACAACTTGGATTGTAAAAGACAGCTTCAATTATGCACTATTGATTCTTGAAGATCTAGTCAATATCACTTCTCCCAATGCTATCAACAAAAGGTGTCTATTTCTGAAAGTTGGAGGGTTTGTTCTTATTACCACCCAAGATCGACCCTAGCTCGAAAGGTTGAACATGAATCCTAACTTCTAAAGCAAGGTTGTTGAAGTTTTCCACAATTAACATTGAACCATAATCAAAACAAATTTAACACCTGACATGAAATAAAAGCACAAGAAAATACCTCAGGTGCAAGGTAACATAGCCTTCGTCCTCCCGTGTCAAAGAAGAATGAGAAATCCGACGGGTCATCATATGGAATATAAGTTGGTTTGAACGATGCAAAGTCAGCAAGATAAAGCCAATTCCAGGAAGTTACAAGTACATTCTCACACTTAATATCACCTAATGCAGTAAAACAAGTAACTAAAATGATATGTCACAAAATAGAAATTTGTCAGAACTGATTTCACTCACCATGACAAATACCCTTCTCATGGCACTGTTTAACAGCAAGCAGTAACTGCGGACCACCAGAAGTAGCATATGTCAAGAGTGAAATACTAGAAAAGTGTGTCAAAAAATTGTTGAAAAGAGGAACATATACAAAGACCTGAAAAGCCAACCATTTCTTTTCCACAAGACTCAGGAAGGGTCGAGTGCTCAATCTATCATGTAGATTATTGAAGAAATATTGCCTCAGAAGATACGCTGCTTTATCAGTTTCCTGCCAAAACTGCAAGAGAAGTCTATCATGTGAGGAACTTAACCGCCAAAAAGCTCCTCTTAATCCCCTTAATCTGATACTGGCAAAGTTACCAAAGAAGATTCCATTTATTTGGCTTGTAGTCCTCGACAGCGCCCATATTAAGATTTATAACACAATCCGCTTCTAGTATAGAGGCTCATGTAAGAAATTCACATATACTAAGATGATAGTCCAAATTCTCTTTCCCAGCACACCTAAAGCCGTGCTCAAGCTTTCACATTTAATCGTCCCAGTTCCCTTGAACATGATACGTGGATTACAATACAATTAAATACTTTCTTTGGATCCCCATACACACTTCAACCATTCCATCTATCTATCCCACTTATTTCCATATATCTTTTCTGTAGCAAACAATAGAGGGATGAACTTCGTAATCTATTAAATAATTTAATTCAAAGTTTAACAAATTCTACAACGAAAAAACAAAGTAAAAATACTAGAAATTGCGCTCCCATCCTTCCCGCGCTTTCTAAGAGAACCGCACGTAATGTTTCAGTAACACGATTGCATTACAATTTAACATAAATCTTTAAAACCCTAAAACTTTGAGACTTTTCTAGGCAACCAAACAGAGAAATACAAAATTCTCAAAAGGAAAAAAAACAAGCAGTGAAACTGAACCTGGAAAGGCCAAACGTGGGGGTGATCAAGGGCGCGGAAGGTCTCCTTGATGTGTTCGAGTCGGCGCTCGTACTCTCTGAGGTCTATGGGGTCGCCGCGCTTGAAATAAACCTTGACGAGTACCAAACCCTCGTCGTGCTTGCAGAGGATGGACTTAAAGAAGCGCCCGCGTCCGAGCACCTCCTTAAGAACCAAATTGTAAGAGGACGGCAAGTCGTGGAGATAGTACTCCGACGCAGAGACCTGCGTCGTCCTCGCGATCTTGTTTCCCATTCTCCGATTGCGCTCCTTCGCTCTCTTTCTCTCGCTACGGATTTTGTGATAGATTCGGCATTGCTTGAGTTTCCAAACGACGACGTCGAAGAGATGAGAACAGGTGAACTTCTTTGAAGACTTGCTGGAGCGGAAAAGGAAGGATTGAGAGATACGTTGGACGGTAGCGTGGAAGCCTTTTTCTTGCAGTTCCCTTAACGGTCTAGACTACACTACTCCAAAATTTTATTGCATGTTAATTTAGGATTTTAAATAGGCCCGAAATTTAAATTATTGGGAAAATTAAAATGAGTTAAAAATTGAAAATTAATGGTACTAAAATAGTAGCATAATTTTTTAGTGTGCTTTGAATAAATTGTTAAATTACATATTTAAACAAATTATTTAATAATTTAATAATATTATATTTACTGATATTAATAAATTTAATTAGATAAATAGCAGTAACTACCAAAATGTGTGGAGAGTAACTAAAAGACTTCTAACCAACGAATTGGTTCACTCCTATTATAAGTGCTATATGCACTTTGGGAGGTACTTTCTAACTGCCAATTAATTCACTTACTATGTTTCATGAGTTACATGCACTGTCTACAGGCTTTAGATCATTTGTTTCTATTACCTGTTTCATGAACATCCATTCATTTATTTTCAGTGGGTCTCGTTTATTGAAAAGATAGATACTTATAGAATAAGATAGAAACAGAATATTAGAATAGGTGATTTATGTTTTTTTATGTGGAAAAAAGATGCTTATTTATTTTTTAGAGTATAGAAAAATATAAAAAAAGTAAGAAGTTTAAGTATGATGTGATTGTTTTGGTTAAATAGTCTAGTAAAGAAATATCAAAATAATCTACGTTTTGAGTAATTAAAAATGTTAACAATTCACATATTATACTTGGTTAATAAATTATTGGGTTAAGATTGACTTTTTTATTTTAGCCTTTATATTTTTTAAGTAAAAATATGCATAACTCTTTCTAGAATTTAAGTACTTTTGAAAAAAAATTAATTTTGAAAAGTTTGTGTATCTTAAGATTAGATGTGTTGTCATCCAAAGTTAGTAGTGTGCTTAGGTAGCTAGTAAGGTAACTTAGGCCCTTCAAGGACCAATACTCCAAAGCAATGCGATAAAAATTTTCCTGAGTGGGAATGGATTTCATCTTTGATCTATCCAATCTGAATCATATTTCTTATTTCCTTCAAAAAATAGGTTTACCTTATATATGCCAAAGATGCAAATCCATAATATTTTATGCCATTTCTTTGGAGGAGAAGGAAAAAATGAAGAGTTCATCTTTAGTGATCGTAGAGTTTTCTAGTCCACATTTCCTCCAGTTCAAGTTAGCCCAATGTTGTACACTTGGAAAAGCTAATCTCTTACTTAAGAAGTAGCCAATTAAGGTAACTTTCCATGTAGTTGCTTCCTCTATCAAAACATCAGGTGGAGGAGAGATAAGTCGCTCTTTATTCTATGGAATAAAGTGCAACTTGCCAAAGGTTTATGGATCTCCCACAACTCTTCTCTAAGACGGTTTCTTTAGTTTTTGAGCAAAGGGTGAGTTGCTAGGTTTAGTCAACTTAAAAGGAAAGGCAGGGAAGTCTTTGTACGACTATTGTGATAAGGAACTTGCTTCTGGTAAAGGATGAGCAACTTGAGCTTCAACTGACATTTTGTCTCTAAACTGTCAAGATTTGGACTTAAGCAGGAAATCAAAAAAGGGGTCTAGTTACTTAATACGGAAAGAACATAATTTGGGCCAAGTAGATAAACTGAATTAGAAAAATAAGGGCGTAGATAGAAGTAAAGATGAAGAACAGTGAAGAGTAGAGTGTAAGCAGGAGTGAGAGAAATCAAGTGGAAATGTTAAGACATTCATGGAAGGCACGATTGTAGTGAGAAGGAGGAAAACGAACAATCTATGGCTTTGATACAAACTTAGGTTATGGTATGTAAGGTTTATCGAATGCATTTTCGATCCCTAAAGGTTTCCACATGGCACATAAACATACCTTAATAGAGTCCAGTGAGAGGATCTTTTTTTTTCAAGCCTTGGTTACGACTCTTTGTTCATTCATATTGGATTTAGAACAGTCTTATGAATCCATTTTGTGAAAAGTACGCCAAGATTCTTCTTCTTCTTATATAATTCTCATGTTTATGAATACAATTTTTTTCTTTGTAACCAAGCCTTTTATTTATGATCAACATTTTATCGGTTTCTTTTTGAGCGAATAGCTTTCTATGAAAAGGTAGAATAGTTTACATAAGTCTTTTCTAATTATTTCAGGCTAAACTATGTTTGGTCAAAGATCCTTTTTGTGCATTATGTTAGATATCAAAGAAAATTCATTGTGGCTTCAAAGGATACAGTTCTTATGATAAAAAACAGAAATATTTTTTCCATTTATGTCAATATCATTGTGTGATTTTAGCCTAAAAAAGATCGATATAAACTCATTATTCAAACACTCTCTAGACGTTTTAGGTTTTTTGCAAGTGTATGACAAAATCCTTCATCAGTATAGTGTCAAATGCTATAAAAATCATTTTTTCAGATAATATTAAGAAGAAATTCAATTCAATAGTTCCAATTATTCCTTTGAATGAACATTGGTGAAAATGAGATTTTGTAACAAGAAGGGGCATCCCATTAGTAACTCGACCAAGACTGATTCATTGAATTATGACATTATCACCTAATTTTTGCATATATGAATTTGCATAAAATAAAATATATGCTTTGAATTTCTTGTGTAAAAACTATGGCATGTAAACACAAAAGTACTTTACATGTTTTCAAATGATTAGGTTACAATCTTAGGAGATTTTTTATGGAAAAAATAACAAGTTCTTTCTTTGATTTTCCCAAAAGCCTCTTCTATTTCACGAAAGTTATATAGAGAGTCGTTTTGGTATTTAGATATTCTTTATATAAACGATCTAGCCAATCATGAACAATTAGTTATGAAAAGATGTAAATGAAATCAAATTTCTCCCTAAATGATGAAGAGAGAACAAAAAATTCTTTCATTTCTATTATGAAATGTTCATGTACTATACGAATAAAGATTTAGCGAGTAATTATTCAACTTTCTTAGAGATTACGTATAGAAGGGGATGAGTAAAATTTATAAATAGGGAAAATCGTGTGCAACAAAACAAACAAGCTTAGGGAGGGATTTTTTTTTACATATTTTAAATCCATTTTCTACTCCATTTGACTAGTTTCTAGTTTGAGTCCTAGGCAACCTATTATAACTATCTACTGAAAAAGTATGAAATTTTATATGATATGTCTATTAATCTGAATTACTTTTTAACTCATTTCATTCATTTTTTTATTCAAAAAGTGATGATGAATCTAGATAATTAGGATCATAAAGATATGTCCTTGGCTGTTGGTTAACATGGGTATAAAAGTCATGTTATACTACTGAATAACAAGTCTTCAATCCTTTATTTCTATTTATAAAGAATTTATGTACTTAGGAGTCCCTAATAATTAAATAAACTAAGATTTTACCATGACTGTAATTTTAGAGAGACGTGAAAAAGCCTATAGGGTTGCTTCTATAATTTGATAACTAGAATTGAAAATTTGTCTTAATATAGGATGGTCTAGTGTTTTGATGATCATCCTTTACTGACCGCAACTTTTATTTATTATGGTTTTCATTGCAGCACCTCCAGTAGATATTCGTAAACTTATTTATGGATCTCTACTTTAACTTTATAGAAACAATCTTTTTTTCTAATGGCATCATTCCTACTTCTACAGCAATCGATTTGCATTTTTTATCTAATATGGGAAGTTGCATCTGCTAATGAATGGTTATATAATGGCGGTCCTTATGAGCTAATTATTTTACACTTCTTACTTGGTATAGTTTCTTACATAGGTCGTGAGTGGGAACTGAGTTTCTGTTTGGGTATATACCTTTGGATTGGTGTTACATATTTAGCTCCTCTTACAGCTGCTATTATTATTTTTTTGATTTACCTAATTATTTAAGGAAGCTTTTCTAATGGAATGTCCTTAGGAATCTCTGGTACTTTTAACTTTATGATTGTATTCCAAGTTAAGCACAACATCCTTACACACACATTTCATATATTAAGCGTAGCTAGTGTATTCAATGGCTCCCTATTTAATGCTTTGCATAGTTCCTTCGTAACCTACAATTTAATAAGGGAAACCATATAAAATGAATATGCTAATGAAGGTTATATATTTGCTCAAGAATAAAAACTTATAATATCATAGCCACTTATGGTCATTTTGGTTTATTGATATTCCAGCATGCTAGTTTTAATAACTCATTCTTTACATTTCCTACTAGCTGCTTGGCCTGTAGTAGGTATTTGGTTCACTGCTTTAGGTATTAGCACTATGGCTTTCAACTTAAATGGTTTCAGTTTTAACCAATCTATAGTCGATATTCCTGGTTGTGTAATTAATACCTGGGTTGATATTATTAACTGTGCTAACCTTAGTATGAAAGTTATGCATGAATATAATGATCGTAATTTCCCTTTAAACCTAGCAGCGGTTGAATTCCTTCTACAAATGGATAATACTTCAACCTTAGTTAGAGTTTTTGGCCCCAAAGTACTTAAAGAGGGAACTCGAGTTGGAGATGGAATAAGACCTAGATATAAAGCCCTGTCAATTGGAAAGGCAATTTTCTATTTTTTTAACTTCATTCTAGCCATTTAGGGAAAGCCCTTCCTAAACGGAGCTCTATCTAGAACGTCCTCCTATAGATAGGAATTCCCCTCTCTTACCCCGAAGACTCTTATTCGTGGTGGAGTAATTCAAATAGGATCCAATATTATCCTAATAGTCAAACTCCTTCCTAACCTCGCTCACCTACCACTGAAGCTGGAATGCTTTTATTTTCTACACTAAGGAATCAAAAAGTTGGAAATGGGATATGGAATGTGATTGGTGATGGATGGTGGATATGAAATTAGTTCTGCGTCAAATATAAGCCCATGCAAAAACTTTTATTAGCACTCGATGTGTAGGCTATTAGATTAAGTCAAAAGCCTAATCATGCATAAAGGTTCTGATTCGAGTGCGAGCCAAAATGGGGGAGGAAAGAACATCTTGATTAAAAACTCTACTTTTATTAATAATGAGAAAGGGTTTTCAAAATTCAATCAAATCGATTGAGAATCTCATCATCTGTTAGGTGGGCCAACCGACTAGTCAAGTTAGGCTAGGCATCTATGTCACAGAATCTTTTTTCTAGCCAAAAATCCCTTTATTGAAATAATTGGGGCAAATGAAATTCATTGGTAAATGAAAAATCTACCTATTTTAATATTTAGAAAAGAACTTAGAAAGAGCAAGGCAAGGCAAATGGCTCTCCATCTTTAAGAAGATTATACCTAGGGTCTGGTAATCTAAGCCTTGCATCATTTGGTCCTCTCAAGTAAGGCTATCCTAAGTCTACTAAATAATTGCTTTGAAATTTTCCTACGAATGAATTAACCTGAGCTACACTCTCATTCTTAATCTTCTTCAACTTATCTCATCTGTTTCAAAAAACAGTGAAAGACTACTTACGTATCAGTATTTACTTAACTAAAAGATCCCCTTGTCTATTTCGTTTGTGCCATTTTATCACTTGGGTGAAACCTAATTGACTAAGGTAAGAGTCTTGTAACTTGCTCTATTTTTTGACCTGTAAGTAGAGCTTTTTATAAACTATCCGTTAATCCTTTTATCTATGCATGCCTTTCATTTTTATAATGTGATATATGGAATTCGTCGATAGTAAGTAATATCATCTACAGTTAAAAGTGCTTACGCATCTCACCAGCCTATAAAACCATGTCAAAACCTAATAATGAAAGAAAAGAGTCTATATAGTTGATAGAAGATTTTGGTGAAGTAGAATAAATAGGTTACGCCAGAGTAAGATTTTTTGATATGAAATATCTCACTAGTTGAAAGACATGCTTCACATTATTTACTGGCTGCTCCTGCGCTTCATAATATGAATTTAGGGAAGATAAGTGAGGGATTGAAGTCACTCTACTGGATGGATCGATTTAAATATGGATAGCTATAGTTGAGGGCAGCATACGAGAAGTTGGCATATCAGAGTGAAGGAGTGACTTCATTATCCCATGCCAAGTTCAGGGCTAGTCCTCCTATAGCGAATCTAGCCACTTATCTATGGTGTTAGGGTAAAGATCTCAGCGTCAGTTAGAAAGCTTATATAGTTAACCGAAAGGTGAAGGTCTTTTTAAGCTAGGTAAAGGGTTCTGAATTCGGTCTTATAATTAAATTGGATCAAAGAATTCTTATGGTAGCCAAACATCTTTTTCACCGAGCTTGGCCAAGTGGACCTTAATTCATGAACTGACCTTCTTCTTTAATGATCATACTCTTTTTTAAGTAGGAATGTATGGTACAAGTCAAAGGTGGATGCCATCCTTTTGGTTTGGTCATGATCTTGATAGTGAGCTTTTTAGTAGAAGTACCACAAAACTTCTACTTCTTATCCTTTAACACTGGAAGTGAATTCTTATTCCTTTCTTCTTTTTACTTACTAGGTCAGTCCTTGGCTCATACCCTATTTGCTATAGAAAATGGTTAAGCTAGCTCTATGAGAAAGTAAATTAAATTGCTTTGATGGATCTATCATAATTTTTGTAATTTACATGGCATCAAATAAGAAATCTTCGATTTTAGGCTTTGATCACAAATGATTAAGGTTAAATATAGATGACAAATCCTGGTTTAAATTTTGATTGCTCTGGTGTTAGGTATACAAATGGGAGATGGTGTCTTTATCGTACCATGCCGATAGAGGTTCCCTATGTTTGTCGAATGGATCTCTTAGTTATTGAGAAGGTTATCCAAAAGTAGTATATATTGCATACCCAGTAAAACTTACAAGTAAACCATATATAGAGATACAGACTAAGGTTACTATTTCCATTATTTCCATTATTATATAATCTCAAAACTACAATGGATTTATGATAAGATCTTTTATTTACAACCAAATGGTATGCAAAGTCAATAGATCTTAAAATTTACAAAATAAGATTTATGTCTACATAAAGTAGTTACGCGAGTTATATATCTGGTCCAAGACAAACAATTTTGGGGGATTTATTGAAACCATTTAATTTGGAATATGGTAAAGTAGCTCTTAGATGGGGAACTACCCTTTTGATGGGATTTGTAATGGCTCTATAAAACTTACAAGTAAACTAGATATAGAGATGGAGATAAAGGTTGCTATTTCCATTATTATATAATTTCAAGACCATAATGGATCTATGATATGATCTTTTATTTACAGCCAAATGGTATGCAAAGTTAATAGATCTTTAAAAATACAAAATAGAATTTATGGCTACACAAAGTGTTGAAGGGGTTATAGATCTAGTCCAAGACAAACAATTTTGGGGGATTTGTTGAAACCTTAGAATTTGGAATATGGTAAAGTAGCTCTTGGATGAGGAACTATCCCTTTGATGGGGGTTGTAATGGCTCTATTTGCAATATTCCTAACTATTATTTTAGAAATTGAGAATTTTCAATTTTATTAGATGGAATTCCAATGAATTAAATTTACAAAAACCGACCATTCCTAGCTTTTCAATGCAAACTGAAGTTATTTGGGCCTCTAATTATTTTGTCTCATTTTCATTCTACTTTGGTAGTTCGATCATGGAATTTTTTTTTCTGGATTTCTATAATATTAGTGTGCAACTTGTTATCATGGATCTTATTGATAGTATAGCAAATGAGATGTCTTTTTCTTTTGCCTTACCAGAAGCTATTCTAGTATTTAGAGCAAAAAATATATGACATGGTTTCTGAAGTATCAGAAATATGATTTATATTTAATATTCAAATCTCATAACTGAACTCCAAAAAATTTCAAAGCGTGATAAGGAAGAAAGATTTTTCTTTTATCAAACTTTTTGTATATGCTTATTTTGATCCAAAGACAAAACTTTCTTTGACTTTTTAGTTATTATATTTATTCAAGGAATAAGTGATGATACAATGATTCTTACTCAAGAAATCATTGGACTCAGCTTGAAGGTTTTATTGAATCATCTTCTTTCTAGTATGAATAAGAGGTTTCAGTAGATTTATAGGATCTTGACAAGAAAATTCCTATCAATCAATAATAAAGATAAAGAAAAGTACGACTTTATTCCATTATATGCCATATAAAAAAAAAGAATACCAAATCTAGGAAAAGCTAATTTGGTAAATAAAAGATTCAAACGTCTTTCAAAGACGAACGTCAAAAGATGAATGAGCTAACTTGATATTTTAGCATTGTAACCACAAGAAGGAGTTTGTACATTTTTCTTTTTTTTTTTGTATCTTTAGAAAAGGTTGTTGAATCATAGTATTCAGAAATTTTTATTACATATACTTCCATTTTAACTAACAATTGGGTTTTTCTATTTAAGTTGTATGAGATGAAATTATCATATATGATTCTCAAATGAGGAGTCCTTTTGGTTTACCAATCTCAAAAAAGTCTCTGATTGGTTTAAAGAGCATCTTGAGATCTAAGTGATTACAGATGATATAACTAGTAAATATGTTCCTCCTTATGTGAACATATTTTTTTGTTTTGGAGGAATTATGCTTACTTGTTTTTCAGTACTACTTAGGGGTAAGGCTGCGTACATTAGACCTCCTCAGACTCTGCATTTAGCCAGATTTTTACTAGTTTATTGTTGTTATTTTTTTAGTACAGGTAGCTACGAGATTCACTATGACTTATTACTATCATTCGACCATTACTAAGTGACTGAGCTAATTTTCGTTGGTTAATTTGAGTAGTTCATTGATGTTCGACAAATAAAATGATTCTAAAGATGATTTTACATATATTTCATGTGTATCTCATTAGTTGCTTTGAAAAATCACATGAATTGAATTAGTTTGGTGTAACTGGTTATTCTTTACTTTGGGATCAAATTGATTATTAGGTGATAAAAATTGTGACAGGCGTGTCACAAGCTGCTCCTATAATAGGATCACCTTTAGTAGAGTTATTGAATGGAAATGCTAGTGTAGGGCAATCCACTTTGACTCATTTTTGTAGTTTACACACCTTTGTATTACCTCTTCTTATCACTATATTTATATTAATACACTTTCCAATGATACGTAATTAAGGTATTTTCGGTACTTTATAGTTTATAAAGAATATAGATCCTAAATATTTGGAATAAATTAGTGATCAATTGGGGGAGAAAGAATAGTATTTCATTGCTGCAAATATGGATTATTAAAAAAATAAGACATGTGTTTGGATATTTCTCTTTAGCTCTAAAAAATTGTATTATTCATTTGACATGAGTAGTTGAAGTGAATTCTCCCAAGGTAAAAATGGATTTTGGGAGTGTGTAACTTGGACTATTGATTTGTTCGTGAAGATATATATCTGCCACATTTAATTCACAACTTACAATTAAGAAAAATGTCTTTGTTCCAACCACTGTATAAATCCCATATAAAGGATAAGTTTCTTTGCTTAAAGAGCATCTTTTCTAAAATCATATCTAATAATGTCTTATATGAAGAGATTCCTTAAATCTAGTATAAAATCTAGTAGAATAGGTGGTATGATATAATTCATATTTTCTTTTAGCTGTTTAAGTACCTTATACTTCATTTTCTTTCATTTACTTGATTTATGTAATGCCTAATGGTAGAGCCATTTCCTCTGCATCAACCCTATTTATGATACTATCAAAGTGAATCAAAAGATCTGAAGAATGATAGAGGCAGAACTATATTATTAATAAGTCCTTTGTATGGAAAAGAGTCCTGATATTTTTTAAGAAAATGTCATATTTTTGTCCATTTTTTATTACATAAAATCATTCATATACATATATATGTAGACATGATAATAACATATAAATTATCATGTCCAGTTCCTTCATAGGATGAATCTATAAAGAATTCACCTATCCCAATAACAAAAAACTAACTTGAATGATCATGTATTAAGAGCTAAATTGGCTAAAAGGATGGGTCATAATTATTATAAAGAATTTGGATGGCCCAGTGATCTTTTATATATTTTTCTAGTAGTAATTCTAGGCGCTATGTAATGTAGGATTAGCAATTCTATAACCATCAATAATTGGGGAACCCATAGATCCATTTGTAACTCCTTTGTAAATATTACCTTAATGATATTTCTTTCCTGTATTTCAAATACTTCATATAGTACACAATAAGTTATTAGGTCCTTTTAATGGTTTTAGTACTACAAGATTATTAACAATACCCTTTTTAGAAAATGATAATAAATTCCAAAATCTATTTCGACATCTAGTTGCGAAAATGTCTTTTTGATTGGTACTATAATAGCCCTTTAGTTAGGTACTGGAGCGACGTTACCAATTAACAAATCCTTAACTTTAGGTCTTTTTCAAATTGATTCAATTATAAAAAATATTTATGACAGTGTATTTAGGGAATAGTCTCTTCAAAGTGGATTATCCCTAAATAACATCTATTTAATTACATTATTGATTTATTTTATGAAAAATGTTGTGGCAAAAATTAAATTTTAATTTTCATCTTCTTTAAAAAAAGAAGAAAATCAATATAAATCCAACAGATTTAGAATAAATTCTTTGGTAAATCAATTGCAAAATGCTTTTCTATTTTTAGAATGCCTAATATAAGTTTTTAATCTTATATGCAAAATGCTTAATTTTTATAAGGTCCTCTTGACTGGTATTCAAAAGGTCTGACAATGTATGTATATTAGACCTTTTTAGGCAATTTTAGATCTTAGAAGTCAATTCTAGTTGGTCAATAAAATTTTATTTCAATATTTTTTATTTTTTCTTAGTTTTGCCATCTACCATGAATAGTACAGGAGAAAAGTAACCTTTTTGTTGATTTTTTTCTAAATATAAATCTCCTTCTTCTACATGCAGAAAAGGAATAAATTAATAAATCCAATGTCGAGAGGCTTTATAAGGTGCTTCTTTAGGAGTTAAACTTCTATTTGTCCAGATTTCAAGAAAAAGTCTCTCTTGCTTTTCATTCCCATTTCCATAAGAATGAGTACTATGATTCACATTTTGAACAAGCATGAATACAACATCTATAGGGTGGCGTCCACCTTGAAATTGATCTAGTGGTTTTATACGATAGTTGTGATTCCTTTCAATTTGTAATTAAATAGTCAAATTTAGTAGTTTCGTTAGGCTAGTTATATGTTGTGTATTATCAAAATTTTCCACTAGTAAGATGATATCTTGAGAATTTACATATCTAGGACCTTTGACACAAGAATTCCATATAAATTACTTCTTAATATAATTTCTTTCAAATTCATTAAAATTTCATATATTGATTCTTGAATACATGGTATAATAGAAAATTCTTTTGCTATTTTCTCAAATTTTACACATGTGAAAAATGTTCTTTCTATTTCTATAAACAAAGTTCTTTACATCATAATGTCAATTTTTCAGCTTGACCTTTCATAAGTGAAGACAGAATAAAGTGTCCATAATAAAGACGCTTATTTTCAATTTTTGATTCAACACACTTCTATTATAATGTCTAACTAGATATTGTTACTTTCTCTCAAAACATAATAATATTTTATCACAACTTCTACTCATTGCATACCTTGATCTACTATTGTCCAAATAACATTCCTTGTTGCAATTTGAGCCTTAAAAGGTGTCCCTTACCCCTGAATCCATAAGTGCCAAGAGATTACCCGACCTTATACATCGATAACGGTTACAATAATATTGTTGAAGCTAGCTTGAACATAAAAAAAAATCTTTTAGTACTTTGTATGGATTCTTATGTGAACCTATACATCTATTCCTGCATTAACCTAATTTTTCTTTTTTGTAAAGATTTTATCATATTTTATCATCTAGTAAATAGTTGTCAGGGATATATGAATATATCCATTCCATGTCAATGTAACCTCTATTTTTCCATTATTTTTAGAAAACTTTTATTCTTCAAATCGATGGACAAAAATTATAATTATAATAATAAAAATTAAATTCAAAGAATTAAATATATCTGTATCAATGAAAAAGTAGAAAAATATCTAACACTACACACACACACACACACACGATCAATTATCTCATATGCATCAATTCTTTTCTTTTTAGCAGAAATTATCTTTTTGTATATTTGTGAGTTGAGAAAATTATCATTATATATTTTAGTTGATCATTATCTATTATTTATAGATAATGTTATTAACTGTAATTTAATTAATAAAAGGTTATACCTTTAAACTCATTAAATGTGTTCTTTTATCATTTAAAGTAACTGGTAAGGTTACTTCTTTGTAACCAGAAGGTCACAAGTTTGAGTCACAGAAACAACCTCTTTTAAATAAAAAAGGAAGGCTGTGTACAATTAATGACCTCTCTTGACACTTGCAAAGCAAAAAGCCTTATACAATGGGATTTGCCCTTTAGATAGAGTGTGTTTGATTGTTATCATTTGGTTTCACACTACAGATGCCCTTTTTGATAAGGGTGCAGCTCAAAAGGTTGTCTTTTTGAATATATTTTTCTACCAACACATTTCTTTGAAGGCTATTCCTATTCAAGATCTTTCAGCCAACTTTATTGGGAAAACTTTGTTTATATTGTTTAGCTCTGAAGTTGTAAGTCACCTCTAGATTTTGATTTACAAACAACATTCCACACAACAAGCTGCATTTTTCTGTTTGTATTGGAGCCACTCTAGGGGAAAAAAAGGACGAATCTTTTGGGTCAATTTTCATGCAAACATCCTTGAGAATTTTCATACTTTAAATATAATGTAGGAGTTTTGTTGTGGAAAAATATTTTATAGATTGTCTCTGCTTTTTAGCCTACCATTCTATTTTTTATTTTGTTTATATCTAATCATTAACATGCAAAATCTGAGTCTATGAGCTTTGAACGAAATATACAAAAGTGTTAATTTATTTATCCTTTTTAATTGTTCACATATATTAATAATTCTTTGGTTATTCAAACTCTGTAACTGTTCCTAAGTGTATTTTCATGAAAGGTCAAACTTATTACAAGTCCGATAGGTTTTTTATTAAAAGCACTTTTTTCAGTTACTTATTTAAAATAAGAACTTAGTCTTTTACTTAGAGGGAAATATTGGTGATGAATGTCGATCCGGTTACCTGACTAAGTCATTTTTATCAAACAACTTGGCTGAAACATTATTATAGCTTTTTGACACAAAGGAATACATTTGTGCTGCGTATCGATCCTGTTACTCAGTTATATCACATTTTCAACTGACTACTAGCTCTATTCATAACCTGAAGGTTAGCGAAATACTGGTTTATTTAACACTTTTTTATATTTTATTGCCTACCTTGTTGCTTAAGCTACTCATTTCCATGAAAAATACTAGTTAAGCTACTTAAGTTGAAAGGCCTCAAATTATGAATGAATGTGATAACCTATAGGGTGCTAAATTTACACTAAATCCTAATTAAGTTGTCTATTTATCCAAATACCCCTAATTCACTAATTTTGCGAGCTAATGATTATCTACAACCTAATAGACTATGTTCAAAATTAAATAAATTTCACTTCATCTAAGCCATTGCCATATTCAAACAGTTCACACAATGCAACCTATAACTATCATATAAAATCACATTCAAAAGAAAAACACATAACCCTCCCCATACTTAAACAACACATTATCCTCAATGTGAGAAGAGAGCAAACTTCTAAACATGCTAGTTTATGGTTCTCAGCTTGACCTTGCATCCAAGAAAACATCTTAATTATTCGGAGACAAGGAAATCACTTCTTTATCTTTGGGAAATGCTCCTCCAAAATAAAGCTTGCAACGATGCCCGTTGACCTTAAAAGTATCCTTATTAGTATTTTCCAGTTTGAGGGCTCTATAATCAAAAACTTAAATGACCGTAAACGATCCACTCCATATAGACTTTAACTTTCCTGGAAATAGCCTCAACTGTGAATTATATAACAGCACAGTGTTTCCTACTTTGAATTCCTTTTTCTTGAGACGAGCATCGTGCCATTTCTTAACCTTTTCCTTGTAGGGTTTAGTGCTTTTGTAAACATTAAAATAAAACTCTTCAAGTTTGTCCAGTTGTGGAAGTCTCTCTTCATCAACTTGTATCCAATCAAAATTTAATGCTTTAATCATCCAATATGCTCAATGTTCTAATTCAACTAGCAAATGATAAGCTTTCCCATCACGAGCCTATAAGGAGTAGTTCCAATAGGTGTTTTAAAGGCAGTCCTATAGGCTCATAAGACATCATCTAGCTTTGCTGCCCAATCCTTTCTGGAGTTGTTCACTGTCTTTTCCAGAATTCGTTTTAGCTCCCAGTTAACAACTTCCACTTGGCCGCTATTTTGTGGATGGTAATGTGTAGCAACTCAATGGTGCACTCTATATCTTTTTAAAAGGGCATCAAAAAATCTGTTGCAAAAATTTGCGCCTCCATCACTTATTGTTGTACGTGGCACTCCAAACCTGTTAAATAGTTGTTTAATGAACTTCTGCATTACCTTCTTATCATTGGTTGGAGATGTTACCGCTTTGTCCCAACGTGAAACATAATCAACCCCAACTAAAATATACATGTTCCCCATTGAAGATGGGAACAGACCCATAAAATCGATGCCCTATATATCGAAGACTTCTAATTCTTAAATGTTGGATAAAGGCATTTCATCCCTCTTAGAAATGTTACCTTTTCTCTGGCATTGATCACATTGTGCCATGTAGGTCTACACTTCCTTAAATAATTATGGCTAATAAAATCTACTCTCAAGTATCTGAACCGACGTTTTGTTAGCTCCATAATTCCCAACATATTGATCTTCATGACATTGCTTTAGGATGTCTAACTGTTCATCGTCTGAAACACAACGTTGCATTAATCCATCTATAGAAGCTCTATATATGGCTCATCCCATATATATCGATTACAGTCATGCAAGAACTTCTTCCTTTGTTGATAAGAGAGATCTGATGAAAGTTTACCACTAGCAACATAATTGGCGATATCTGCAAAACATGGTGTAATCAAGCTCTCGAGTAGAATCAGAGTTTTATCGTGGAAATGTTCATTAATGTCAATACTTAGCTTGCATTCCCCTCCCTCAAGTCTGGATAAGTGGTCTACAACCACATTTTCTACTCCCTTTTTTATCTCTCACCTCTAAATCAAATTCTTGCAAAAGTAACACCCATTGAATGAGCCTAGGTTTTGCATCTTTCTTGTTGAAAAGGTATTTTAGTGTCGCGTGGTCGGTGAATACAATTACTTTTAAACCTAAAAGATATTGTCGAAACTTATAAGACGCGTACATTACTGCAAGTAGTTCCTTTTCTGTAGTGATATAATTTAGCTGGGGTCCTACGATGGTTTTACTGGCATAGTAAATCGCATGTAGCTTCTTATCCTTCCTTTGGCCCAAAAAACAACCTATGCCCTGGTCACTTGCATCACACATAACTTCGAGCAGAATAGTCCAATTTGGTGATAATAAAATTGGTGCTGATATTAATGCCTCATTTAAGGTGTTGAATGCAGACATACACTTATCATCAAACACAAAGGGTACATCCTTGACTAAAAGGTTTGTCAAAGGTCTTATGATTTGTGAAAAGTCTTTGATGAATCGATGATAAAAACTTACATGACCTAAAAATCCTCGCACCCCCTTTACATTGCTTGGCGGTGGAAGTTTCTCTATCACCTTTGTTTTTGCTCTATCAACTTCAAATCCCTGATGTGAGATCTTATGCCCTAGCACTATCCCTTTTTGCACCATAAAATGACATTTCTCCCAATTCAGCACCAAGTGTGACTCTTCACATTTTTGAAGAACTCTGTCCAAATTATTCAGACACATGTCAAAAGAATCTCCAAAGACTAAAAAATCATCCATGAACAATTCCATTATGTCTTCTATCATGGTAACGAAGATAGACATCATACATCTATGAAATGTGGCTAGAGCATGGCAAAGTTCGAAAGGCATCCGTCTGTATGCGAAGGTACCGCAAGGCAAGTGAATGTGGTTTTCTCCTAGTCAACAAAGAAGATGAAAATCTGATTATAGCACAAGTATCCATCTAAGAAGCAATAGAATGAATAGCCCGCTACCCTTTCTATCATCTATTTTATATATGGAAGAGGAAATTGATCTTTCTTACTCACTGAGTTGAGTTTGTGATAATCTATACATACTCTCCATCCTGTAAATGTTCTTATTGAAATTACCTCTCCACTTTCACTTTCTATCACTATCATTCCACCTTTTTTAGGTACACATTGTACTAGGCTAACCCACTCACTATCAGAGATGAGATAAATTATCCCTACATCTAGAAGTTTTATGATCTCCTTCTTGACCACCTCCTTTATGTTAGGATTCAACCTTCGTTGACGCTTCCTCACCGTTCTACATCCTTCCTCTAAGTTTACTTGGTGCATGCAGACATTTGGGCTTATTCCTCGAATTTCAGTAATCTGCCATCTGATGGATTTCATCCGCTTCTTAACAACTTCCACCACCTTACTTTCATATTTTTCATTCAATTGGTTGGAAATTATTATTGGTAATGTTTGACCTTCACTAAGAAAGGTATACTTAAGGTGTGCAGGTAAAGGCTTAAGCTTTAATGTCGGAGGTTTCTCAGAAGATGGTAGTGTGGGCGCTTCAGTTCGAACTAATTTATCTTGATCCACTTAAACATCTGCCTCCTTCATCTCCTCATCTCCTTTAGATTCAGGGTTCTAATATCCATCATCTGGCTCTGCTTCCACTGACTGCACTTCGGTGATGCAACTTTTGACTTGTTCTCGCAAACTTTGATCCATAATTTCAACTTTCATGCATGCACCACTCGTTGTTAGATTCTTTAAGGCTTTATTCATATTAAATTTGACCTGACCTTTGCCTATTCAACGTGTTAATTTCCCTTCGTGAACATCAATTATGGCCTTTCTTGTGTTCATAAATGGTCGACCTAAGATCAGTGGGCATTTCTTATCTTCTTCAAAGTCCATAACTACAAAATCTACTGGAATAACGAACTTATCCACTTGCATCATAACGTCTTCCACTATTCCATACAGTATCTTAATGGATTGATCCACCAATTGAATTAACATTGATGTTGGCTTGACCTCTCTCAGTCCCAACTTCCTGAATATCGACAAAGGCATTAGATTGATGTTAGCTCCTAAATCACATAAACACTTTGTAAATTCTAATTCACCAACCACATAAGGTATTGTGAAACTTCTTGGATCTTTCAATTTCGAAAGCATTTGACTGGTGACTATTGAGCTGCAAGTGCCAGTTGGAGCTACCGTCTGATTATCTTCCCAAGTATGCTTCTTCGATAATATGTCCTTTAAAAATTTTGCATACTTTAGCATGTGTTCTAATGCCTCAATAAAGGAGAGATTGATCTGTAGCGTCCTTAACTTCTCAATGAACTTTGCAAATTGTTCATCTAACTTCTTCTTTTGTAATCATTGGGGAAAAGGAACCTTGGCTTGATAAGGTGGAGGTGCAATATAATGAGGATATTTGCTCATGTCTACTTCTTTCTCCTTTTCTTAATTCTTCTCAATTGGCTAGATGGGCTCCTCTACTGTCTTTTTGGGTGGTTCAAGTTCCTTCCTACTTCAAAATGTAACAACCTTTAATTGCTCCCTTGATTTTTATCCTAAAGGGCTAGGCATATTTCCCAAATTTTGCATAAAAAAGGCATTTGACAATTGATTCACTTGGGCTTTTAGATTATGGACTGAGGAAGCATAGTTCTTAGTGACTTGCTTAGATCTCTCTTCTAGCTTCTTTTATACATTATCTAAAGTTCCAAGCTTATTTAAAATCTTATCCAACTTTTCTTCCATCGAGCTTGCTTTATCTTGTGAAAGACCCAATTGTCCCTGAGGCCTGAACTATCACCGATATTGTTCAACCAGGAGAAGTTTGGGTGATTCTTCCACTCAGGGTTGTAAGCGTTAGAGTACAAATTGTTAACGCTTCCTCGTCCATACTGCGCCCCCATGTAATTCACTTGCTCCTGATTGTCTTCTTTCATTAAGTAGCAATCTATGGTGTCATGGTCTAACTGTCCACAGAGTTCACACTTTAGATGTACAACATTCAACAGAGCTAAGGACAACGCCTTCATGCTATTGAGCTGTCGCATCAAATTGTTGATCTTTACTTGCATCTTAGTCATGTGATCTACCACGACAATACCCTTCTGCTCTCTAAAAGTAGCAGGTTGACTACCTGGCTTATTCATCCATAAGCAGTTGTTGCTTGCCATCTCCTTAATCAACTCTTCTGCTTCATTGACTGTCTTTCGTATTAAGGATCCTCCTGAAGCTGCACCGATTGTGCCACTTATCAGTGGGTTCACTCCATTGTAGAAAGTCTGCAATAGGAACTCCTTTGGTAGGTTATGGTGTGGGCACTTCCATTGCCAGTCCTTACATCTTTCCCACGCTTCATAGATTGATTCTCTGTCACTTTATTGGAAATTGGTGATTTCCTTTATAATCTTGATGGTCTTCATCAACGGAAGATACTTGTCCAAGAAAGCATGCACAAGTTGATTCCACGTCGTGATGTTAGCTAGGCTCAGTGAATGGTAACAAACCTTCACTCTATCTCTAAGAGTAAAAGGAAATAGCCTGATTCTAACTGCATCTTTTGACATCTAATGATACCAAAAGGTATCATAGATCTCGAGGAAATTAACTATATGCACATTAGGGTCCTTATTAGCCAATCCGTAGAATTGCATATTCTGCTAAAGCATATTAAGAAGTGCAAGGTTAATTTTAAAAGAGATCACTTGAACAGGCGCCCTAGCTACTCCCTGGTTCAACGGGTTGAACTCCGGTCTTATGAAGTCCATCAGGGTCCTCTGTTGCTGTCCTTGGTTCGCTCCCTGATCCATATTCTGTTGAAATTCCTCAGCCATTGTTGATTTTCCTATCTCTTCTTCTTCCTCTCACCGAGCTTTCCTAAAGGTTCGTTATTGTCAATTAATATCTAAATCTAACGTCTTCGCTGCACAAATCGAACCTCTCATGACTCTTGTGTTCATGTAAAAGCATAATTTCTAAAATAACATGAAAGAAAAAATATTAAAAACTAGTCTAACGCCTTAAATTATAGATCTAAACTATAGCCTCCCCGACAACGACGCCAAAAACTTAATCGAAGCATTTTACGTATACTAAGTTTTCATATTTATAACTTCGATAATACCACAAGCACACGGGTCGTTCACGTAGTACCTAAGATATCATTCCCACGAGGAAGGTTAATCTAATCCTAAAATCTAAAGCTTAACTAAAATTCGTAATAAATTAAAATAAATAACTAATAAAGAAATGATTCAACCAAACGATCAATTTCCAGAAATAATTTCATAAAATATAAAAAAGAAAGAAATTTTGCACAACTCAATCAAGAATTAACCTAAAAACTACCAATTGAAAAAAAAGGGGTTTTATCCGACCTTGATCAAAATATAATCGATTATAAAATTATCGAATTACTGGGTTTAGACGATCCTAGGATTGATTACTCTCTCTCAAGTTATAATCTTTAACCCTAATCAATAATCCCTAATTTAAATTATGGAATTGTAATTTTTCGATTTTCAATTTACCCAAAAACTAAATTAGTTCTAAATTTGTCTAATAACCTACCAGAAATCTATGCTCGATCTCTCGTGACACAATTTTATTGGTTTGATTCAATTATTATCTATCAAACTACCTAACTCTCATTAGCCCATTTTGATGATTTTCACTCAGTTCATCCTCTTAGTTTATTACCGAATTATCAAGAATAGAACTTGAATCCCGAATAACTAATAAAAACACAATAAATCAAACTTAATTAATATCAAAGATCAAAACCCCGAAAGTGAGTTTAGCCAAAAATCAACATTCAGCAACTCCTATTCTCAATGACTATCCCAATTCTATACATAAATAAAATTGAAATAAAATTAAAAAATACTATTGGAATGGATTTGTGGAGGCTGCGACGGTGGGAAACCACCTATTCTGGGAAGTACTTCGCGTCAAGCTTCTTTTCCGTGTCTCTCTTCCTTTGTCTCCTTCCTCAAATCTCTCAATATGCTCTCTAGGGTTTCAGAATTAACTTATGCAAAAGGCTTCTCTTCTGTTTTTTATGTTATATTTATACCTTAGAAGCCCTAGGGTTGATTCGAGGTCGAAACGGTACAAAAGTCCTGCAAAACTTGACGTTTTCAGCTATTTTCGTGTCTGTCCGATGCAGGCCACGATCGTGGCCAGTGCCTAACCCTCTCTATCACGATTGTGGCCCAAAGTGTATGATTATGGCCTAGGTCCTGTTAGCTCGCCTTTTTCTATTGCTCCATGATTGTGGGTCATGGTTTTGGCCCGAAACTCTTCGAAACTTCTCCGTTCTTCGCTGTTTACCCTAAAAAACTAACAGACACATCAAAGTACCTCAAAAACATAACATTTAAGCTCAACGACTCATACTAACCCATAAAAAATGTTTAAATACATAAACTAACACAATTAAAACCTAAACACACACTCAGTACTCAAATTAACACTAAATACATCATAAATTAATAAAATATAATGCAAATCATAACTATCAGGAGAAATCAAATGGAGATTCTGGGGTTCCTAAGGTTTAATGGGCTAATCTGTGTAAACTAAAGGAGAAGGATGGTCTAAGGATCATCTCTATAAGAGTTGCAAACAATATCTTTCTGATCAAAAGGCTTTGGAGAATGATCCAAGATAAGCATTCATTATGAATGAAATGGCTCCATAGCTACTTTTTGAAAGGGAACAGCATATGGTCCCTTCCTATAAGGCCATCTCATTCTTGGTTCCTTAATCAGATATTAAGAAAAAGGGAAAAAGTAACAAATGATGTCTTATGTAAAATTAGAAAAGGCCCAACTGCTTTTCTATAGCACAATAATTGGATGGGCTATGGTTGTAACATCCCACTATCATAGGGTGCGTACCTAATCTTTTAGGCACATAACCTACGATAATGGTATGTTGGAGCAATAACAAATCTAACTTGCACATGGCATCATCTAACATACTCGACATCATTATCATTTTCTCAATAAAACGTTCACTTCATTCATTGAAAAAACATACATCGTTGAGTATACGGGAAGTTCCGAATTAAACAAGTCAATACAAGTTCAAAAAAATGCAATGCAGACGCGAACTGATCCCGACCTCTATCCTTCACTTGTATGCTATAGGTATACTCCCGTTAGCTTAACGGGGTATTCTTCTGATCCTGAAAAATAATTGCAAAATTTGGGTGAGTTTTGCAAACTCAGTGAGTGAACCATCATTGATGAATTCACCGGATTACACAATTACAACACATATATTGCAATTATTCATTTCATCAAATAAGCATCCATTCTGAAATTAGCATAGCAGAAGATCATTCATTTCAACTTGCATATCATTCAAACATTTCGCACGTATTTGCATGGGACATACATGAGACTCTTATTCGTTCTTATTGTTGTGACTGAGTGCCTTCCACACACATATACAAAGTTTGGCCCATAGGGCTCAATAGGAATAAATTCACAGAGCATAGCTCTACGTGCAGAACACATATATCACGGAGCAAAGCTCTACGTGGAAGCGCTTCTAACTGGCATCTCAAGTCACAACGCCTTTATCTGAGCATGCAT
>JAOQMS010000179.1:11182239-11194259 GCA_027563885.1 Erythroxylum longipes
ATTAATTAATTAAAATATTGATTAATTAATTAAAATATAATTATTAATTAATTAAAATATTGTTTGTTTTAGGTTTCGGACGTTACATAAGGCTATTTTCGTCTTTTCTTGATCTTGTCCGTCGGATAAGAATTTCTGTACCTCAGTTTTGCAAGGAACAAAAATTTCTGTCCTTTTCCTCTAAAGACGGAACAAAAATAAGTGAGAACAGCAAGCAAATAGGACGAAGGACAGAACTTTTGCGTCCTTGTCCACTGTTCTCACTCTGAGGACATTAACCGAGCGCAGGGTTATAGTACTTTGTCAGTTCATGTTCTACGAATAAGGCCATATTTCACCACCAAGCAACTCTCTGATGTTCGCCCATCTTCGTTAATTTATTTATGGAGCAAACCAAATGTTCTTTCGTTCCTTGTAGAGCCGTTCCATTCCATCTCTACTCGAACCCCTAACTCCTACAATGTCCATGATGATGGTGGTTATGAATACCACCAGTACCACTCTATTCTTCCATTCACCAAACATATACATTTCAGAACTTGGTGGACTATTTTGAAAGCCAAGGAAAAGTTCGTTTCATGTGGGTAATAAAGAATTATGGTGTCTTCATGGATTAAGATATCTGTGGTCCTGATGGGGTAGTTATGAAGCGAGATGATGATGATATTTATGTGATAAGCGATTGCATCTGCAAACTTGTACTAACTTATGAATTACACTGGAGTAAATGGATCGAATGCTTGGAATTACACAAAACCCTAATTCCAGCTTAGTTAAAGGAATCTTATTTTTCTTTTCTTGAACAGACTATTATGCTCTACCCAACTTTGCAAAGATTGCATTTAAGCAAGGTGTTGACATATTATCGATCATCGTTTTAGTTACGAATTTAATCTTTAGTTTGAGATTACAGAATAACTAGGGTGGTTTCTGCTTAGGGCTGTACATGAACGGAAGCTGCCTCCATATTTAGGTCAGAGTTTTGAGGGTTCATAAACTTAAAAAGAGAAAATGAAATATGAAATTCAAGAGAAAAAGCTAAAATATGTGGACTGAAATACAGAAAACTTTAAAGTAAACGCCTCGAAAAACAATTGTTTCATTGTTCTTTCATTTACCATATGTTAGGATGATCTAGAATTGATGTTTAGAGTGGAGAAGCCGTGTCATTTGAAATACAGAACCAATCTAGACATGGTTTCTGTCGGCCAACTTTCTAATTAAGCCTTCATGTAGACTAGTGAATGAAAACAGAATGAAAAGCCACCCCATAAGTTGCATTATAAACCTAGAAAGATCTCAGGGCTTTCCCATGTCCGAAATTATGTGGACAGGGATTAAGGACTTGCAACCTCCTAGTAATGGACCTTTAGCTAAAGAAGAAGATAAAAAGGACCCTCTTGAAGAAGCTTTTTTGGTGATCGTAGGTATAGGACTAAATGACTTGTTGTGTCCATCCAAACCTCCAGCATAGCTTTTGCAAGACTTCATTTTGGATCTATGAGGAGTCACTTTCTTCGCAAGATCTTCTATGCTCTTCACACTTTCCAGAGATGTGTAAGACTGAGACTTCCCTTGATAGAACTTGGAAAGACCTCTCCTGTGCATCACACAAAAATTTGTCAGTCCACATTCTTAACAGGCTCTTGAATCATCTCTCGTATCAAACCGAAAATAAAACTATGCCTTACTTTATAGGAAGTTGGGTAATGAGCTTGGATAAATCATACAGAGGTCCATTTGCATATATGGAAGATGACAATGAGGTGGAGGTGGAGGAGGAGGAGGAGATTGGGGATGATGCATCTTCCTCTAAATCCGTCGAACAAGAAGATGCAACTGAGTTTGTTGAGTCTTCCATGGATGATTCAATTGATGTTGACTCGTAAACCTCATCTCTACCACATTCCAGCGCTATCCAGTTGCTTTCTTGTGTTCCCTCAGAACTTATTCTCTTCTTGGTCAGATCCAAGAAAATCTGACGATCATCTGCAAATTCTCTACTCACCTTCACCATTGTGAAGAGGAAACGTGGAAGAGAAGTGGAATATAGGAAATGAAACGCCCTTGACTTGGGAGTTACTTCAATAAATTTGTGATCTTATTGGAAGAAGATTATATAAGGATCAAATATTTGATAGCCTGATAAGGCAAGTACAGGGAGGAGGGCATTGGAACAAATGTTGCTTTCTCAGGTTTTTATTTATTCTATTTTATTAGCTTTCCCATATTACTAAGAAAGAGGATAAGGCCTATAATCTTTGAGAGCATCCTAATCTAGCCGAGTCACCACCCTTTGGTACGGCCACTGTCTTTGAGACCCTTCTGTCTAATAAAACAACGACAGGTTTTACATGTTTTCATGTTTCTTGGCATTTTCAACGTCATAACAGTACAATTTCTCTCCAAGATAGATCCTCTAGATTTATCAGAAGCTTAACGGTAGGTTCTGCGATCAAATTTTGGTGTAACACGGACGATTTTCCGCCATTCTTTGCTTGCTTTATCTTAGCAGTAGCGTATGGTTAAAATTCAACTAGTCCCCATTTCTCCAAACTTTTTGGGTCCTTACAAAATCGTGGGTCATCTAGTTACATGACAAAAATGTCACCGGTTGCTTTGTTGCATATGTCAAATCTTGAAGTTCCTGGACTCCTAGGCTGTTACGATCTTCCAAATAAATTGGTGGTTATTTCATTATAATCATAATGAAGAACAGCTCTACACCTTGTAAAAAGCCATCAAGGTAAGGAAGTTAAAGTCAAATAAAGTGGGAAAATCAGTTTACCAAATCGAAAATGATTTCTATTCTAATAGAACGGTGACTACCTTGGAAACCTAACATGTAGCTTAAAACGAGTTTAGCTAATCATAGTTGATAACCATGAGATTGTTTAGAAAGAGAAGTGGGATAGGAATGGGATTAGGGATTAGAGAAAAAGGATAAGGAAGTTGATTAGGAAGCCGGTCATAATTAGGGAAGGGCCTTTGATGTCACCACATGCTCATATTGAAGGCAAAGACCCTTGGTGATTTTATTTGATGGTCATGTGATCTTTTCTATACTTCCCAAAGTTTACCCTTTCAACAAAAAGGTCTGAAGACAAGAAATTGATCTAGGAATTTTGGGCGTTAGCTTGGACAATACTGCATTTCTAAATATGCTCTTGATTTCCTGATCTTTTCCCACAAGTTCAACTCAAATTTACTAAAAAGAAATATCATCATTCATAATTTTATAAAGTTCTTACGGTTAATAAAACCCAAAAATGAAAAAAGAAACTTTTCCAGAAGGAGATAATAACTAAAACATGTGAAGATACAATATTTAAGTAAAGAAAAAGATCTTACAATAATAGAGGAGAATAACAAAATATCAACTTAAAGCGCTTATCAATGGCAAGCAGTTTTCTAAACATTCAGTGTTTCGACAAAAAAAAAGAAACAAAAAGCAAGGAGACAGTATAGACTACTAGAATTTCAAAAAATGTTTGAATAGCTTTAGTTTGCAGATAAAACATCTAATGACTGACTAATTCTTAGTTAATTCACATCCTCGCTAGTTATTAGAATTCAGGACACTTATAACGCAATAACAGCCACCGCCCTGCCCCAACATGTAAATTCAAAATCCGGTTAGAATTTCAAACCCCCATAAAACGAATGACAAAGTTCAAATATGCGTGTATTAACTTTCAGTGTAACTGAGTGGGCATTTCTCCCTTTACGACATTCTGAAGTTCTCAAGTTCAAATGCGTCAATGATTGAACGACATTCTTAAGTACTCAAGTTCAAATGTATCATGATTGAAACTAGGTACTTTACAAGCACAAACCATCCTCAAATACCAAAATCCAGTAAACTATCTAGCAGACTTGTATATTGAACTACAGAATGTAGGGAAACTATATATTGTTATCTTAACACCAATCCAATAATGTAATCATAAGCAAAGCTTATACTGACACATAAGGTAATGCATTTCAAACTTGGCATAAATTACAAGACACGCTGATTTTTCGCCAGAAGATTGCTTGGCTAAGTCAACAATGTGAACCAGTTACCTTGGGTAATTTACAGGTGGTTCCAAGCTGCCGACCAGAATTCCAAGATCAATGTCTTTATCTTCAAACTTTTTGATAAACGGGTGAATCTGGAAGCATAAAAATAGAGTCAAAACAATAGGTTCCTCACAATATGCTACTGAGAATGAATTCCATAATAGTTACAACAATATTCTTGGTGACTAACCAAGAGGTCCAAGGATGATGATCTGTCTTCAGGATCCTTTTGTATGCTGCAATTGATTCAAAATATGATACAGGATATTATTAGTGAATGCATTTGGAATTGCATGAGATTCATATGTTTATCCTTATAGCCAAAACATTGGGCTAGCACAATGCTGCTAGTCCAGTAGTGAAGCTGTATAATCTATGTACAATATATATGTTTCGGCTACTCTAAAATTCAACAGTAAATATAATTAAGACAGAACCATAGATCAATCCCACACATTTAAGACAGCTTCCCTAGCATTTTGGTATTGCAATGAATCTGGAGGGAAGCTGAACAAAGTTATTACCATGCCGATACAAATGAACAGAACTCAGGGGAGAATTGATCTGACGGAGCAGATGGTGGTGGGCTTTCCACAATAGCTTCCAAGAGTTCATAAAAGCTTGGCCAACTTTGCTGATCTTCAGATTGCATGTAAGGAAAGCGTCCTATGGCACACTCAAGTACTACCAAGCCTAAACTCCAAATATCACTGCTGTAATCATAGGTTCTCCCACTTATTCTCTCTGGCTAAAAATGACGAAGAAAATTTCAAGATTAATGTTATGAAAAGCGGAAATCCTTAAAGGGAAAAAATATCATTGGGTCCAATAATTTAATGAAATGAAACTGTCTAATGACAAGATACAAGTGACATTGATACTTACTGACATATAGTTGTATGTTCCAACAAATGTATCCCTTTGACCCATAGAACTCGCTAGCATTGCACTCACACCAAAATCAGTAATCTTCACCTCACCCTTGTGGTTTACCAAGAGGTTGGATGGTTTAATATCTCTATGTATGACATGCCGTTCGTGATGTAGGTACACCAGGCCCTGCAAAACCTGGATAGAAGTATCAAGTAGTAAGACCATACTGTAAGTTTCAATTAGACTCTGGAGCAAAAATAGTTTCGACTTTAGCCTTCCTGTTAAATGTGTGAAATGTGCAGCATCAAGGAAGAAACAGATCTACCTGCTTACATACAACCGCGAGATAAGGTTCAAGAATTGTGTTAACTTGTTTGATCACATCTGCGAGAGACCCACGATCCATGTACTCCAACACAAGGGAGATTGTGCCATTGTGATAAAACGAGTGATAGCAAACAACAATATGTGGACATTGTGAGGCTTGGTTTATTTTTAGCTCCTGCACAATTTGCTTACGGATTTCCTCTTGTATGTTCATCTGGATGACCTGATCCACAAATTTCCCACTTATGTATAATTATGATTCCCCAATCCAATGTCCAATTAAACAAGAGAACTTTTACGCATATTTGTTGAGTCAAAGACAATATATATCTCAGTTACCAATAAAGACACATTGTCAAGAGTTGTCTATGTTAGTAGTAATCATGACCTTCAAGGCAAACAATCTTCCAACCCACTTATGTCGGACAAGCTGTACAACTCCTCCACTCCCCTTTCCAATGACTTTGATTGTCTCAAGGTCTTCTCGCGAGAATTCAAAATCTAGCTCCTTGCCGTCAGAAGGCTGTGAAAAATAAGCACAACTAAAAGTGAATATTTTTATCAGATTTCAACTTTCAATCTTAATTTGAGCACGAATAACTTACGCGAGACTCCTTTTCTTCTGAAATGAGCCTGAGACCTTTCTGATTTAAGAGCAAATCTCCGTCATGAAATGTTCCACTCGCAGTCCTGAAAATTGAATGGCAGCATCTCATTGAAACAATCTTTCATAGAAAGCTGGATATCTATTATTCTAATTTCCCGAAGCTTCTTCTTCTTCTCCACTTAAAAAAACTAGTACTAAGAACAAACTAAAAGACGCAACTGCATCTTGTGAAAATTGAATTAGAGAAACTTACAGGAAGGAGGAGATGGGTGTTTCCTGGGCAGGAACGGCAAGCTTAAGTTGCTGCAATGGCGTCTTGCTCTTCATACCTGGGGATTCAGCACAATTTTCTAGGGTTTCAAAAAATGGATTCAAGTATTCAGTTGTATGATTGGTTCAGAGGAGGAAAGATATATACTATACAGCAAGTGAGGGATGGAGTGTTAGATGTAGGAAGGAAAAGGTCTTGTAGACTTTTTGCTTTGCTTGTTTGGTTACAGAGAAAGCGGAGGATTTTGATTATTGACTAATTGAACCATTGTAATAGAATTAGAATTGTAGATTCAAACAAGAATGACCGCGCTTTGAACTTTGAAAAGTTTTCGATATTTTTTTCTTCTTTTTTCATACGTGTCCTATCGTATCCTAAATCCTAATACATACATTAAGGATACTTAAATTCTAACTAAGACTAGTATTTACGTGTTATAGGAGGACAACAAATATCCTATCAATCAATTTCAATACTATAATACAACTCTTTACCTCAATCAAATAAATAGACCCGACCACCTGGCCACCAGGGTGCTTGCATTGCTCTGCAGCTCATGCAATACAACACAACAACAAAACTAACCTTTTATTCTTTAATTCACTCTTTCGTTTCGTTTACCATACCCATTCCCAAGGCGTCACTCTCGCTCATCAGTCTTCGACAATGAAGTCTACTGAAAACCAAGAAACCGAAGAAGGTATTCCCTTTGATTTGTTTTTGGAGATACTGTCGCGTTCGTCCTTACAAACTATATACAGATTACGACTTGTTTCTAGTGAATGCAACAGCGTGACCCAGAAATCAAGTTTCATGGATATGGTCACCTAGAGAACCAAAATTGTGTCTGGTTTTGTCGTACAATCGTCATTGTACGATGATCGTTGTCCAATGTTCGTGTCTCCGAGTTCATGTTATGATAACCGCATATCGGTCGATTTCTTACCGGTTCCCCTTCATATTGTAGCTTCATCAGATATGGGGCTCTTGCTTGGAGTCCGTAGCAAACACGAATTTTATGTGTGCAAACCTTGTACAAAAGAATGGCGGAAGATCCCAAATCCCAAGCTAAAATTTCTCTGCGAACAAATGGGCATGATAGTACTGGGATCAAAGCCACTGCATTACAAGATCGTAAGATTTTCAGAACGTAAGACGCTTCCTGGTCGAAAATATCATACCTCTATGAGATGTGAAGTTTTTGATTCTGACACTTGGACATGGAAAGAATTAGAAGTCGTTAAGTTGAATCCCGACGACGTTATAGTTTATCGACCTCCCGTATCTGTGTGCGAATATCTTCATTGGATGACGAAAACTAATATTTTAGCGTTTGATCCGATTAACGAAAATCACCACTTCTTCTTCCCGATGCCTGAAGCCGTTGATGAACCTCACTGGAGGCTTGGGAAGCTTACAAGGGTTATGGAGTATGAAGGGAAGCTTGGATTCATTAAAAACAGAGAAGAAAGGAGCTGCATGGAGCTGTGGGTTACGGAAGATTATAATCGCAAAGGTGTATGGAATAAGAGACCTTCAATAAGTCTTGAGAGAAGGAACCAAATTGGACGCTAATCAGTTTTTACAGAAGCGATGTTATACTTCTCGAAGGGTTAGATGAGATTCTGTTTTACAACATTAGGAATCATAGTCTTGATAGAGTATCCATTGATAGAAGACCTCGTCTGCTAATTTTACCTTTTTTTATCAGATTTTGAAGTTATTGATTTGGACAGAAGCAAAACCATTGTGAAGGGACGAGGCAAGCATAGCTTCAAAGCATAGAATTAAAATTAGAATTGAAACCATTCTTAATAATTTATTAGTGTTGCAAATTTAAGATACTAGAAGTATGGTTAATGAATGATCGAAAGCATTGTAACATTTACATACTAACATCGGCATTAAACTTCAAATGTACCATTTCCCCTTCCGTAGATAAGGAATTCGCTAATAGTTCTTTAATGCCAATCCAATTTGAACGGGGAATTAGAAAACGCAGATCCAAGATTGTAACTCATACAATCCGTACGACACCTCACCCGTTGACAGATGGGTTCGGTCGGGTTCCACTTCCTCTACCGATGGAAAGTCCGCTCGACTTCTAGACGAAACTTCATTACATTTTCATTCAACTCATCTAAAAATCATGGCCTTTTATCTTCTTTTTTTTTGGGGGGTCAAGTTTGATTTTAAACATTTAATTTTTGTCTCATTTTAATATATTATTATTTTAAAATTTTGTTTTCTAATAAAACAAAAAAGATATTTAAAAAATCCCTTTCCTATTTACTTGTTGAGCTAAAATTCTTACTTTTAAATAATTCAAAATTCCAAAAAAATCTAATTTAATTGGATCAGTTTTGTTTTATAATTTAGTTCATCAAATATACTGTAAATAATCCATTTCATCAAACTTTTTTTAAAAGAAAGTCTAAATTACTAAATTATTTCAAAAGTTTTAGTATCTTACTCCAAAATTTTTCAAATCGTTATCCATTACTTCCTTCTATCTTATTAAGAACTTTATTTATCCCTCTCATTTTTATTTTGATTAATTATAAATTAAACTCGTCTTTTAAAAAAAAAACTAAAATTCAAAAAATTTTCAAAGTCTTCTGATACAATTTAGACAATTTTATACTTTTGCTTTAACAGTCTTCGGTAAAATCATAAACTTATAGCTATTAACTCACATGTTTTAAATTTTATTTTAGTTTGTAAGTATCCATTCTAATATTTGATTTTAAGCGTCCTACGTAAAATCATAAACTCCTAAATATTTATCCAAATGTTTTAAATTTTATTTTAAAATTCAAATATAATTCTAACATTATATATTAGGGCTTAGGTCATATCACAAAGTTAAACATTGAATTACATTTTCATTAAAGAAAAATTTTTCAGGAAGAATGTTATTTGTGTTACATGAGCCTCCTTTCCAAAATATATAACCCAAATATAGATATCAGTTGCTAAGAGTATGCTAAAAAATTCCTACAAATCTACTAAAATATTCATACTGAAAATATTATATCTCAATGCTCACCCTTAAGTTGGATTAGGAAGATCACAAATGTCTAACTTGCAAAGAAAATACTCATTGTTATTTGTTTAAAGCCTTGGTGACTGCAAGTTGCAAAGTCATATGTATATAGAAGTTGACAATGTTACCAACTTGTATTTGATCGTGCATAAAATGGCAATTGGCTTCAATATATTTAGTATGTCCACGAAACAAAGTGTTGGTAGCAGTATGTAGTGTCGCTTGACTATTACAAAATAAATGCATAGGCTTTGAGTGATGGACTCTAATACACTTGAGCAAAGACTTAAGTCATACGAGCTCACAAGTAACTATAGTTATGGAACTATACTTTGCTTCTGCAAATGAACGAGAATCCATAATTTGCTTTTTGGTTTTCCAAGAAGAAGGAGAAACACTCAACAGGAGAAGCACTTTACATAAAAAAATATCTAGTAAGTGACTAGCTTTATACCAAACAAGTGGCCAAATCAAAGTCACAATAAGCATTAAGAAGAAGATCACTATCCCCTATAAAGAAAATTGCCTTGTCCTGGATGACCCTTCAAATATCAAACTACTCAAGGAGTAGCTTTCCAATAAGCATCCCTTAGACTCTGCATAAATTGTGCAACATGTGAACAATATAACAAAGCTGGGGACGAGTGATAATAAGATAGATCAAGTGGCTGACAAGTCTTCAATATCATTCCAAATGAGTAAAGTCAAGCCTATCATAAGAGATAATTGATGATTTTTGTCAATGGAAAAACTAGTAAGTTCAGCCCGTATACTAATTAGCCAACCTCTAAAATAATATCTAGAACATGTTTTCGCTGAGAAAGGAATAGTCCCTCCAGTCCTTGGTAATCTCAAGACCAATAAAGTATTCCAAAGCGCCTAAATCCTTCATATGAAAATAATCACTAAAATAGACCTTAAAATTACTAATTACTTTAGATTTATTACCAACAATGATCAAATCATTAACATAAAATAAGGATATATAAAATAATACCATTGCATTTATAGGAAGAAAAGAGAGTGATCAACATATGATTAAATAAAACCAAAGGTCTTAAGAGTGAAAACAAATTTGGTGAAGCTATTACGAGTTGCCTGTTAAAGGCTATATAAAGATTTACGTAACCTACATACCTTGTTAGCTTTGTTAGTAGAATTCGTAAAGCCAGGTGGGAGTTACATATAAATCTATTCTTTAAGATCACCATGGAGAAAAGCATTATGAACATCTATTCAGTAAAGCTCTGAAGCTTAAACAATAGCAACCATAAGGAAAGTGAAAACAATCACCATTTTAGTGATAGAAGCAAAACACCTATTGTAGTTGATATTTTCCACTTAATTATTGCCAAGAATGACAAAATGACCTTTGCAATGTTCAATGGTGCGATCAAAGTTGTATTTGACCTTGTATACTCCCTTACACCCAATAGCTTTCTTTCTTGGGGATAATTTTTCAATTGCCCTAAGTACCTTTTTGTTAGACACTCTTAATTTCCGCTCTTATAGCCTTCTTCTATTAGGTATTATAAACAGCTTCATAAAAATATGTAGGTTCATGCTCTGTAGTTATTGCTACCAAAAAAGAGCATGTTCCACACAAATTTTATTACAAGTCACATAATTAAGTATGGGATAAGGAGCACCCGAGGGTGAGAATTGGATAAATGACATAGATGAGGGGTCTAAACATCTGGCCATGCACACATAACCATATAGTCATGTTAAGAGTTGTCTTTCACATTGACCTTGTCAAAGAGAATATCAATAATTGGACCATCAATAACTCTGGCACTAGACCTGAAATCTTGTATATTAATAGTAACATCATCCTCACTCCCCCTTACTCCAACATCCTCAACACCTCTATCACTGCCTTACTAAATCACATTCACACCTTCCCTTAAGCATGCTCGGCTTATCAAGTAAAGGTTTCATGAGTTCATGAGGGATTAAAAATGCATCATCATGAGTAGTTGGATAAGGGATAGATGTTTGGCTAAAAATGGTCCAATTTTTAGTGGGCTAGGCATAAGGAAAAATGTTCTCATAAAAAACAATGTCCTAAGAGACAAAATAGTCACCAATCCTAGTATCATATACAAGTCACCTCTTTTTCGTATGGGAATATTCAACAAATATATTGATAAATGATTAATTGACTATATTAGAAGAATTCAGGAAAAATTTAGGCATAAAAAGGAAGAATTGAAGCAAATTTAAAGACACGGTCGTTTACAGGAATTATGTAGGCTATTGTAAATGTGTGGAGCTTCGAAGACGTTGTTTATAACCATGTGAAGATACACACTTATGTATATGACATACTCGACCATGTATGTAGCCTATGGAAGCTTCTAAAAATGTGTAAAGTCATGATATTTGAGGTAATTTTGAGATATACGGTTGTGTAAGTGACCATGCATATTCCAAATAGGTATGTCAATGGCCGGGCCGGGCCGGGCTGGGCCATCGATATACGGTTGTGTAAGTGACCATGCATATTTCAAATAGGGATGTCAATGGATTGGCCCGGGCTAGAGCCGACGATGGCCCAGCCCATTGAAAAAAATACAGGCGGGCTAAGCCCACGCCTCTGGCAGGCCGGAATGGCCTGGCCTTGCAGGCCGTGTCTTATAGGCCCGCCGCTAGGCCCGTGGCCCAGCCCACCCAGGCCACGGGCCGCCCATCGGGCTTGAGTAGGCCTGAGTATTTAATTTATTTTTAAAAATTTTTTAAAATTTTTTTAAAAAATGTTGTATTTTTAAATTTTCATAAATTATAAATTATAACATAATCATTTATAGTAAAATGTAAGATGAAATTACCCA
>JAOQMS010000179.1:11199014-11211348 GCA_027563885.1 Erythroxylum longipes
TTCCGTCGGTAAAATGCGACGGAATTTGTGTCGTCGGTAATATTCTGACGCTAATTCTCGATTTCCTTGTAGTGATAGGTTTAATTGTTAGATTATAAAGTTTAATTTCCAATTTGCATTAGTAATTGCATATTTAGATTAATTTTATTGGTTAATTGCATTTTTTAATTTTGTTATCAATTTTGTTATTTTGTTATTTTTTAATTATTTTATTACATTAGTTTAAGTTTAAGTTTATTTTTATTTTTATTTTAAATTGTGTGTTTTCACAATTCCACGATGTAATGAGAATATGAACCAAGTGTGGGGAAAATTTTTTGTTTATATTTATATCTATTATCATCTCACACATAATTTAGTTTTAGGTACAATGACGAGAAGAACAGAAATAGTGCAACAATGGAGAGCAAAGAAGATATCTAGGAAAGGATAGGAGGAGAAGGGTCATTCAGAGATTCGAGTATAGCTCATCAACCATAAACACGAGAAAATACGTCTACTAGAGGGACATGATTTGCTATATTTCAATGTTAAGGCCCATAAGGAGCATTATTAGAAGCTCAAGGAGAAGAGGTTTAGGATCAATAAATGCATTAATTGAGAGAAGCCGAAGTAGATCGACTTGGCCTAGTAAGTTCAAGACTTGATGAGTATTGGACTATGGTCTTGTTTCTTCGAGATTAAGGAGCCCTCTTACTGAGAGCTTACACTTGAGGTGTTCTCCACATTCTCTGTGAAAAAAGGCCACTATGATTGGGATTAACTGAGTACTATTTAGTTCAAGATGCTTGGAAAGATTATTAAAATTAGCTACACGAATTTCTCTATGATGATGGGTCTTTAAAACTAGGAGTTTAGGAGTTTGTAGGGACATATAAGTACATAGCCTGGATAGACTTCTTATACAAGGTGTGTGCTTGAGACATCTTGCCCACCATCAACGAGGAGGTTGAGTACGACCCCAAGAAATCCAAGGCATCCACCCTTTGACACCCCGCACTTAGATACATGTATGAGATTCTGAGTCATACACTAAGTAGGCGAGGTTACAGCTTCGAAGTTGTCGATAACTTGTAGGTTTTCTATATGTAGCGTATGAGCGAGAGGAGACCAATTCACTTGGGGCATGCCTTAGCCCATTTTCAGGTGTTAGAGTAAAGAAAAGAAGATAGGGACAATATGTATTAGGCTATATATGATATGGTTAGCAAGGAGGATCGGAGTCTTCAAAGGGCTACCCCAATAAGGCTGCTCGGTACTATGGTCGCTCTTAATTTGGATGTTATGAAGAATATGTACTTAGTATGCAAGAGGCAGGGACCAACAAGAGATATTTATCAGCTAATTGGACTTTTAGACGAGTAGACAACTTTTGGAGCAGACGGGGATCACCCTAATTAGCAGAGAAACCATTAAGACAGGGCTCACCATCATCACAGACAGAAGGAGCAACACAGTAGGAAAACCTAGATTTATCAGCTGGTGCAAGATCGCTTAAGGTGTCGACACCACCTAGACGTCAAGACCAACTAAATATAGCTTGATTTGAAAAGTACATGGGACAAATCTTGGGAATCCAGCGCACTCTTCGTGTAAACTAGGTAGTACTAATGGAGTGGATGGAGAGACAAGAGGCATATGATAGATGGATGGAGGAAGTTTTAGTGCAGATGGCAAGATACATTGGGATATCCATATCACCTCAACCATCTAAAGTGACTACATTATCATCGGGTTTGTAGCAGTATGAGGCTTAAAGACTCGACGATCTTCTGATGACTGATATACCAGACTCACTAAAAGATTGACGAATACAGAGATAGTCTGTATGCTTTATTATCTTTTATTTCTTTTATTATTTATGTTTTTTGTTATTTTATTTGTTACTTTATTTTGTTTTGTCCAAACATTAGTAATGCAATTTTAGTTTTTTTTCATGTTCTTTATCTTTTTTATTTTCCAATATTTTTATTTTCTTTTGTTTATATTTTGCTAGAATGGTTACATATAATATCATATGGACTCTTCACCAAATGCAGAATTATATAAATCTTATTATTCGGGGAAGTAGCAAGCTATAACTTTCTCATTTTTTGTGCTTTTGTTAATATTTTATTTATTCATGCTTCTAATGTGTACATTAGGGACAATAAACAATTTTAAGCATGAGAAATAGGTTAATGAAAATTTCAATTTTTTTCAAATTTCTTTATTAATAGTTATTAACTGACATTCTAATTTAGTTAAAATCTATTCAAACTACTTTAGATTATTATAGATTATTTCAAATAGTATGTAAAAGGATGAAAGTTAGAATAGTTTTGCTTTTATAAATCATAAATTTAGTAATCATTGAGATGATTAATTTGACTAAAAATTGCTTATTATTTATACATATAAAACTTTTTTTTAAGTCTAAGAGCAAATGCATCATTATTTTAAGCTCTTTTATTCTTTGATGTATTATCATTCATGGATGGATGATTCTAAAACTTGCTTTTATTATCCATATTGAGACCATAATCTTAAAATAGAAGAATTGAAATGATAAAGACATTCAGATTTAACAATTTGTTTAAGCCTATTTTCTTGAGTTAACCTACCATATTTTATCCCTTAGGAGTAATCACTTTTAAAACTTAGATTTTTCATTGATTATAACTATATTAATAACCTTTACCTTATTTTTTTGAAAGCTTTTTTCATTATTTTTGAACCCTGAAGGATTTACATTTACTTAATTGCTTAAAACTTGGATTATATTGAAGAATTTTAAAGAGGTCTAACGTTTTTTTTTATTGTTGGTACATTGTGAATGTTAATGTGTCTTCTCGTAAGTGTTTTATTGTTATAATTTCTTATTCTCTCTAAATTTGTTCAAAGAAGTTTTCAAAAATAAATATTGCGATCATAGTTTAAAAAAGTGTTAGAGTTGTTGTACCAAGGCAACTATAGTGTGAAAGACCTATGTTGTGAAGAACTAAGTTTCATGTAATTTTGTTTATGTAAATTTCCTTTAATATTATTACCTTTTTTTTATTATATCTATCATATCTTTACCTAATCCTTATTAAAACCTTGTGACAAATTCTTTTTTATTTTTGTTTCTAGTTTACTTATAAATGGTGGAGATATGATTTTATTGCAAGCTTATAGTTAAGAATCCTCTTATATATTGATTTGAGAGTTCTTGCACTTTCCACCTTGAGCGCTTTGAGTGCATTAAGTGAATCCTTAGCGAGGGTGTGAAAATTTGTGCTTAATTTCAAAAAGATTACTTATGTGATTGCTATTGATATTGACATATGAAGTTGGATTTAGGATAAATTTAATTGCATATTTTGATTTGATTGATATGAAATGATGATTTAGGGTGTGGATGGATAGGTTGAGGTTAATAAGGGATAGATATTTTTAAGTTTGATGATTCGAATTATGATTTTCTTGAAGACAAACAAAAACTTAAGTGTGAGAATATTTGATAAACAATTAATTGACTATATTTTAATACCTATATTTAGTGTGTTTTGGTTGTTATTTGAGAGTTTTTATATTATTTTTGGTAATTGTTTTACTTCAAATGTGGTTTAGGCAATAATTGTCTTCATAGATCAAAAAGAAAAGAATTTGAGCAAAATCAAAGCACAAAATAGAAGAATTGAAGCAACTTTAAAGACATACGGTCATGTCCAAGGACAGTGTAAGCTACTGTAAACGTGTGAAGTTTCGAAGACGCTATTTATGATCGTGTGAAGATATACACCTTTATATGTGACATATATGATCTTGCATGTAGCTTGTATAAGCTTCTGGAAATGTGTGAAGTTGCAATATTTGAGATAATTTTGAGATACACGGTAACTCATATGGTCTTATAAGTGACCGTATATATTTTAGAAATCCTAGTTTCACACTTTAAAAGGAAATTATGAAGTCTAGACAAAGGAGGAAGTAATTCAAATCAGATTAGAGACTAGATAGAGAGTAGAAGAAGCAGTTTTAAACTTAGGATAAAGAAAACACGAAAATTACTTCAAGAGATCCGATAAAGAGCAGCTTTTGATCCAAGTTTGAAGGAGATTTCAATAGTGATAAATGGGATATATAGATCATAGATCCTTTTCTTTCTAATTATTATTCTAAATAATTAATGTTGGTTTCATTTTTTATGTTTAGAGACTAATTTATTCAGTGCTTAGGTATGATGAACCTTAAGTTGGGATGGATAATATGATATAGTCTTTTATTCAATGCAATTTAATTGATTGATTTATAGCAATTCAATTATGCATTTATATTCTTAAATTAATATGTCTAAGATATTAGTTCAATAGTTGATTTTATATGATTGAGATCGAGAAATCCTCTTATATGAATAGATCTACTATAATTTGAAGGAGTTATATGTAAAATTAGAGATAGGTCGATATAAATTCTTCGAATTATGGTCAAAACTAATAATAAAATTCACGAATCGAGTAATGCAATCTTAGAGGTTTTAACTAGAAAGAGGTTTCAGTTAATTAATCGAAGCTTAGTTGTTAATAGTCTTGATAAAGATACTAACATAAGATAGGAATTTTCACGATACAATAATCAATAATTTAATTATAAGATAAATGATTAATGTTTAAGATATCTTAGGGGATTCATCACCTAGGTACTAATTTGATATTATTTAATCGTAGTGCTTTCTTTATCTTAGTTCATTCTTGTGTTTAATCTTAGTTTAGTTTGTTTTAAATTAAATACACAACTTGATTTGACGATTAGATGATAGAAAAAAGGATAAATATTAGTACATATAGTTCTCGTGAGATCGATTCGTACTTGTCATTGCTAGCTATAGCTACACCGACACTATGTACTTGCAGTTAAAACATATAATATCACACACATTGTATGCATTTTCAGACTTCACGGGCTAAAATTATTTTGGTCACGAGACACTTTGGATGCAAAGTAAAGGCAAAAAATATTTAAATTGGAACTAATAAGTAAAAAAAATTCGAAGAGAAGTGTACGAGGGAAAGTGACTAAAAAAATCTCTTAAGGTGATTTACATTTGTGGGGACAAGTTAAGAGTACCATTGGTAAGATAGTAATTAACACACATTCGGCCAGGTAAATTTGCTTGAAAGCAAAAAGCCGGAGTAAAATTGAGGATGTGGCGATGCCTATTTCGTCAAGGGGTAGCCACAGAGGAGAGGAGGTTCAATTAGGATTCCATTCTCAACAAAATAATTATCTAAGCAGATAAGTTCAGTACCATTATCGTTGTGCACACATTTCACCTTTATGTTAAATTGGGTTTGGGTCATAACATAAAATTCTTAATTATTTTGCCAATCTCAGTCTTTTCAGCCATCAAATATACCTCTATTCCTCTAGACAATTGTTATAAAATATGACGCTGCAAAGGATGGTAGAATACCCAAGTTGACTACTTCTTTTGGCATTGGTCCTACAAGTTTTTTTAACTAATCTAAAGATTACCTGGAACTCAAAAATTGAATCTTAAAAGATAGAAGTTATAAATCATACCCGTAGGCGATTGTAAGACAGGTCGAGAAATGTGAACTTCGTCAATTAATTAATATATTTCCCGTGAAACCCACCATAGTTAATTAAGCCCTACCTGTAAAGTACATGACAATATGAGACTTCCAGAAAAAATAAATTAATATTAAAATTACATAAGGGAGGACAATTGTATTTAAACCTTTTCTAAAGTTAAATTTGTTGTAAAAGCTAAAATCAAAATTGACCTTTTGCCTTCAATAAAGGTCAGAGCAAAACCCAATGCTGTAGTCTCTAAACTTGATGGTATACTTTTCCTTGGGTAAGTTTTTCATTTGCGAAAGTTTTTGTTAATTCCAAGAGAGACTTCATCCATTGAATCAAAATGTCTTCCCGTCTCATCCTCAGACAACTTGCCGTTGAATATCCACCATAAAAGAAAAGGGGCAAATTAAAAGGGAAAAAAAAAAAAAAAAGGTGACCAACTAAATTCAAATTACAGCACCCGCCATATACGATTCATTTCAATTCAGAGAAAGTACCATACTTTGACAATACCAAATACACCCAATCAAATAGTACATAAACAGAGAGATCATAAATAAGCACCAAATATTTTCTATGAAAAAAGTGTTCCCGCGAGTTTCAATGCTTCCATAGCTTATTTCACTGCTGTCAAAAAACAGGCCATTGGCAGATGCTAGCATGTATAGAAAGCCAAGAAAATTGCAAATATAACCACACAACATGATCAAAGACCCTGATCAATGAGATAATCTCCGAGCCTTTCAACAATCATATTGCACTGGCCTGGAGTCATCGGCTCATCATAAATACCAATGATCAAAGCCTGACTGGTTTTCTTAACAGTAACACCACCAGGTCCCTGAAATTAAAGACATAAACGCCTCAGAAGTTTTAAAAATAGTAAACCTAACAAAAATAAACGCTAGATTTCAGATTCCAGTTGCAAGAAGACAAAATAGAAAGCCATCGAGTAGTAACATCACACATTCTGATACAGATATTGAGGTCAGGAAGTAATTGCCTTCTTGTCTAAAAGCAACCCAGCCCTCCACTTTTTGCAGAGTGGTAATCTAGCTAGATTCAACAAAAATATACCCTACGGCGTGTGACAATCACATTTTTCGAATTGTTTACATTTTGAGCGATTTCAGTTCAAATTTTGGAGATGGGGCATTCTGGGAATTCATAACATGGTTAATTTTTCAAGCAGACACTAATTTTTTTGTATTGTTCCCCTAGCAAATAAGTAGGGTGGCAAACAAACTAAAAATAACTTCCTGGTACAAGATAAATCACCTTTTTTCCTCGAATGACAGCTCCTGGCTCTCCTTGGATTACCATATATTTGGTGCCACCAAGGTACAATCCGGTGGGTGCAAGAAAGCCAGGTTCTTTAAAATCATTCATGACGTCGCTAATTTCCTCGGGCTTGAACTGAAGACAACATCAGATGAGCAGTAGAACAAAGGAATCTTAGCAAAATACGGTTTTGTATATCCATATGCGATCACAAAAATGCAAGGCACTTAGTATGCAAGTGCCAGGGCACCTACGAATGATAAGAATTGCAATCACAACTTTGACAGTATAAATGTCAACGATCTTGAATCTTTGACCATAAAGGTTATAGTTTTCAATATCAAAAGGTTAATTCCCAGTCTCAGAATCTCAGCCTAAATGATGAAAGATGCAAACAACTAAGCGGAAAACCTACTAACCCAAGGGATCAAATATACCCATATAGACACAACCAATAGTCACATCCAATTTCATTATCGGGAAAACCAAAAAGCTCCCACATCGATCAAATACTTTCTCAGCACCGACCTAATAACAGTAGATCAAGAGTCACGAACTTAAAACAAGCCCAACAAGATAATAAATCGATGGACAATGTTCAAACAAATGAAGAAGTCAGATCAAAAGAAAAAATGGAGCAGCTAATCCATCTTATATGCAACTTTTAAAAGAAGTCAAAAAGTGAAGTGAAGGAAATGAGGACCTGAGGAAAGTTAGAGCTCTGAGCCCAAACGCTGCCGTCTTGGCCGATGATGGCGGCTGCGGAGAGGTGATTGCCCTCGATTTCGCACATAAGGTGATCATCGACGTAGGTTTGCCACGACATGGTTGTTGTTCTTCCAAGATTGGAGTTTGAGGTTGCGCTTAGAGTAAGAGATGGTTCCGTACTCAAGGTACTTGATAAGATGGGCAAGAGAGAAAGAGGGCAGAGGAGAGAGAAGGAGCTAAGTGCGATATGTTAGGCTTTGGGCCTCAGTGTCTCTGTTTCTGATCTGTGAAGCCTTAGCCAGCGGAGACCCGACTTCGTTAGAAAATTATTAGATATTGCGTTGAAGCGACGGGACGTGGTACTACGACACATCTCACTTCTATTCTCTCTTTTTCTAAATAATCTGTTGTTTTTTGTTTTGAAAATTAAATGGAGATCAAATTTGAAGGAAGAAATTGTCACGTAACTCCAATTACGTTGTAATTCATGTTTGCAAAGTTCAAATTTAAGTCATTCAAAATTAGGTTTACATATGATTAATATATTTTTAAAATCTAAACTTAGATAATTAAAAAGTTCTACAAATTAATAGATAAATAAATAATTATTAAGTTATAGAAGTTTAGTGTAAGCAAAAAAAAAAAAAAAAACTTATTCATTTGCTCCTTTTTGTTCATCATCAAATGTGACCATGGAAGCACCAAATTAAATGCAGTTACACCAGCCAACTTAATCAAAGAACCGTTTGAGGAAAGACTGAGCCATTAGCTGGCTTGAGAAGAGGGGCTTTAAACTTTTCAATCATGACATAGACAGATAGATCCACTTTATCTTTTCCTTTCAAAAAGAAAGATGCCCAGGTAATTATCCTCAGTCAACAACTAAACTAATGCCTATCGCTTCCAAATATTATCACACCATATCCTCACAATTACGAGTTATTACGACTCAGGCTCAGGCTCAGCTTCTTCCACTAAATGAACTATAATTGGGTCGGTTGCAGCTCAGGCTCTAGGATTGGGCTGAGATTTCTATATCCTGTCGCTTATTTTTTGGTTGAATCCACAGGCCATAGGACTTCCATATTTTGCGGACCAAGTTAGGATAATAGTTTTAATTTATATATGTTTATGTGGGGTCAACTTTACTTGTATGGCTAGCATGTTCTTTTTCACGCTCCTCCTGTCCTAGAAAAAAGAACAACGTGAGAAAGATCACCTATTTAACGCTGCTTAGTACTCTTCTCGTGTGGTGACAGGCGTAGCATTTGTTTCAACTCTAGCATTTCAAATGTTAATCCACAACTTGGTTTGGATAACAAGAAAGGAAACCAACAAAGATAAGCACAAATCACTAGCTTCACTGAAGTGAAGATACTTGAAAGTGAAATTCTCTTGTTGATAATTTAAATATAAATTAAGAATGTTCTGAAGTACTACTCACTGCCATTTGCACCAAGAAAAGGTGATAACAAAACTGGAGCAGGACACATAAAAATCAAGACATATCAAGAAAGATGATGCAAGCTTAACTGCTAAATACCAAACAGCCAATATCTAGTCTTCACATAAAGGTTATTATTTCCAACATCTTCACTGCCAGCTCGACGCTTTCTGCAGATGCTCGTAAAATAAAAGGCAAAAATGGGGGAGAAATGAAAATAGTGGTCGTACTCGTACTCCCAAGAGAAGATATATTGTAATTTATGACCTAGATTAGGCCTACAGCCCCTGATCAGCGAGGTAATCCCCCAACCTCTCAACAACCATGTTGCACTGTCCAGGAGTGACAGGCTCATCATAGATACCGAAAACAAGTGCTTGGCCAGTCTTCTTTATGGTGACCCCGCCAGATCCCTGCTAATTCAAGACAGTTAAGCTTGTTACTGAAGTTGAATACATGCTGCAATTCCAGCAATCTCGACCATGCAATTCTTTTCACTCTTATCATCAAGATTTGAGGATAGAAACATGAAACCAGATCTAGAAGCTAAAACAAGTTTTTATTCATTGATATTAACATAATAAAGTATAATTAATTATATACATCACCTTCTTTCCACGAATTACAGCTCCTGGCTCGCCCTGAATAACCATGTATTTTGTGCCTCCAAGGTGTAAGCCTACAGGTGCAAGATGACCAGGTTCCTCAAAATCTTTCATAATGCCTGTGATCTCATCAGATTTCAACTGAAAATGATGAACAAATAATAGATTAGAACTCCTTTAAGGTTGACATTGGTGTATAGGACAAGGATACATACAAAACTGAATACAGATGAAGGCAATCATGTATAATTACATAGAAAATGATAAGATCAGCCGTAAGCATGCCATTTTTCTTTTAATTATGGGTCAAGAAAAGAAACTAAATGTAACTCATTCTAGCCACCAAAAGAGATGACATGAAACATGTCATTCACATGCAGTTGTTAGGTGGATTCTGAGTGGCTGTATATAATGTAACAAGAGGTTTATAGGCTTTCAATAAAGACAAACCAGAAAATGCTAGCTAAGCAAACGTGGATAGAAAACCGGTTTGGTCATGAAAGGACAAACATATTCACAAGAATCGAGTACCGGTTCCTGTCAACAAAAGCACAGTGGGAGCAATATTCATTCATCCTCCTTGACTCGTAAAGTACAACTACGCAACCAAGTGCAATAAATATGTTCGAATAGTATCCTTAAAATTTATTTGTAATAAAGTCAAAGCTACAGTCCGCTTGTATTGTATAATTAAAATTAATTAGTATATCAGACTAAGATTCAAGTTTTGGTGGAGGCTCGCCAAGAAATCTTAACGTTACACTAGATGGGACCTAGGCAAACGTTGCTATGCACCAAAATCCTCAAGTCCAAGAGCTTAAAATCAGATCAACATGCAAAGATTGAATCAAGTGATCGCTGACTCTTAAGTAATGTTACACATCAAATGACACAAGAGAAACCACATTTCTCCACATTGTCGAAAGTAGTCATTTTTAAGCTAAATCGATTCAGATCGACGCACCAAAACTGAAGACAGAAACCGACATTATCAAACTAACCATGCAATTGAACAGATGAAAACAACAACAAAAAACCCTACAGAAATTTTCAGAAATGAGGATGAAAAGGAGAGAGATGACCTGGGGGAAGGAGGAGCTCTGAGCCCAGACGCTACCATCATGGCCGACAATGGCAGCGGCGGTGAGATGGTGGCCTTGGCCTTCGATGTCGCACATCAAATGATCATCCACGTAAGTTTGCCACGACATGTTGTGTTTTTAATTCCTCAAACAACAACAAACAAAGCAAACACTTTCTCTGTTTTGAGTTATTCCTGTTTCCTCAGAGTCTCTCTTCTCCTTTGCTCTGTCTCCCAGTTGAAAACAATTGCGGCTTTTTATTCTTTCTATCTATAAAAAGGAAAAGGTTATGGTGTTGCTATTTTTGTATATTCAAGGGAGCGATGGGTGCGGAGAGAAGTTTTCTTTTTTGGCTATTAAATCGAATAAATAATGAGGAATATGAATTGTTCCGTTTTGATCGCGTCCTGACCTCCCTTATTTTAGTTTTCTTTTTGCCAAGACCAAGATCCAAGAGTAACGTCTTCACGTGTCGTTTCCACCTTTCTATCCGCTTCCTTCCCCCTTCCCTCCTCATCTGACGCATTTTCCATGTTAGCTTATGTCATATCCATATTTTAACATCCATGAAACCTCGTACAAAAAGAGCAAATTCATTATATTTAATATCGCAAAATCCATATTCTATCCCCTTGATGGATGTGAACGATAACGGTAGCAAGTAAGCCCCGGCTCAGCCATTGACTAGCCTGGCCTTCATTTAAAAAAAATAACTGGGTCCTAGTATGAATTTGGGCGCCAGTCGAGATATTCGTTTTCTTATCTAAAACCACATTATTTTACAATAATATTTTTGGTTACTTACTAGACGAAATGCACAGGTTCTCGCTCTCACCTATCCCCTTTGAAGTCTACATCCCATGTTAGCAACTAACCAGCATCTAACTCCAATAGCCACCCTCAACCTTAAGGCTCGATTCCTCGCTCTGTAGTCTCTGCTTCATCATCAGGCCAGCACCCACCCACAGGCCACTACCGTCCACCGAGATATGTTATTACCGCATAAAACCTTGCTTAACGCTAAGTTTCCATAAAACCTTAGTTGCTTTCTTCTTCATTTATCTTCCCTTCAAATCATTTATCGGCATATGCTTTTGTTCTAATTGTTTATCTGTGCTTCATTTTGGCTTGTTTAAGCTCCTCATAATGGCACTACAATAGAGTAGGGTATTGGAGACGAAATATAACATCCCTTAAAGAAACAAAATTGTCACAAAATGTATTTAGCGAATAAAAAAATCATCAAACAAATGGTCGCAAAAGTCTAGTAGGATTTTATATGGTACTCCTTGTAGGACTTTTACCAATCATAAGAATCTGCAATATTTGTTTACTCAAAAGGAACTAAACATGAGGCAAAAGTGGTTGTTGGAGTTAATGAAAGATTATGATTATACAATAAAGTACCACCTAAAAAAAGTCAATGTAGTGGCTGATGCCTTAAGTAGGAGTGTAACATCCCGTTACTTATGGGAGGTTAGAATAGTAAATATGAGTGTTAAATGAGAGCTTAGAAATACATTTTTCATGCTCATGCATAATATAACATACAAATACACGTGATTAGTGAAAGTCTTGCACATGAAAATAATTGTACATGCATTCATGAATAATTCCGGGTATAATTGGATTGAATTGTGAATTTTTGA
>JAOQMS010000179.1:11211448-11234947 GCA_027563885.1 Erythroxylum longipes
TAGAAATGACTTTTGAAGTGAAAGATCAACTAAAATGGGTAGGAGATTAATGCAGACAAATTTGGAGAAATGGATATATGAATGCTCTATTCATGTTGATGCTTTTACTGTATATACGTAAGTTTTGGAGTGTTTTAGAGATGATTAAAAATAAATTTAGTTTTTAGAAATAGATGTATGGTGATGTCTGGAGATGAGAAAGAATGATTAAAGTGATAGTTAGAAGAAGAAATGAAGAAAATACAAAAGTTGAAAATGCAGAAAAAAAATACAAGTGAAGAAATGCAGAAAACGTGATGAATATGCGTCAGTGTTTCTGGTTTCAATGTTTCTGAAAAAAATGATAGATTTTGATTTGATTTCGATTTGTTGAGCTGAATGAGATAGCAATGAAGAGGAAATTTTGAGTTTTAAGTAGAATGTTAATAATGATATATACGTACATATATATATAAAAACTCTGTTCTTCCTCTTCACTAGTCATAGACGGATATATTGGAAAATTAGTGGATGAGTTTTTGATATCAAATTACCAAAGGGTGGAGGTTGTGATTTAAATAAATGATGAGTGATTAAGTTATGAAGTTGGAAAAGTACCCGGGATTGTCATTGAGCATGCATTGTATCTAGTCTATATACACAGTTGGACATGAATCAATGCTTATAATTATACCATTATTAATGTGTGTGCAACGTTGCATAAATGGGTTGTGCAGTTTAAATGTCCACATTCAAGTGTTTCCAAAATTTGGAAGCAAATACTAATCTGGAGCGTACTGTGAGTAGACCTAGATGGTTTCATTTTATTGTTTGTTTTGTTTGAATTTTTGTATTAATTGACTACTGAATGCTCATATGAATGTGATTGATTGTATTGAATTTGGGACAGAAGGTCCGATGAATGTGTTATATGAATGAAATATTGAAGTTCTCATTGGATGTGAATTGGATGAACTAAGTGTATGTAAATTCATTGTCAAATGTGTTCTGAAAGTGCCTTTGCATATACATGAAAGTGTGAATCTCAACTTAATGTTGAATGCCGGACTATGGTCTGATGATATAGGAATGTGTTTGAATGGGATCATGCAAATGTAAGTCATACACTCCATTTCATGAATGCATGAAACATAATGGCTGTTTTAACCAGAGTAGCCACCGATCAGAGCTTAAAGCTCAACGAGTGAAAACAAGCTTCGAGCTCAAAAGTGAATCAGAGCCTCAGGCTCAACATTTAATGAGCCCTGTATCCCCTAAGCGGATAAGGGACAGTTATCAATGAGCCCTACATGGGTTAGTTTAGGCACTCAGTCACAACAAAGTAATAAATGGAAAGTGGGTCTCATGCACACTGCATATGCATAATATGAATGATTAAATTGTATTGAATAAGAAATGTGAAATGATGTGAATGTGATTTTTTTGTTATGTGACTGGGTGAGCCATCGATGATGGCTACTCATTGAGTTCACAAAACTCACCCAAAATTTGCAATATTTTTCAGGATCAGAAGAATACCCCGTTAGGTAAACGGGAGTATCCCTACAGAATACAAGTAAGGGATAGAGGTTGGGATCAGTTCGCGTCTGCATTGTATTTCTTTCATTTTATATGGAATTGTATATTCCGCAACTTTTATATCAAATTATGTATTCCGAAAGTTTTGTAAAAAAGTGTATATGATTTATTTTGTAATGTAAAGACTTTATGACTAAAGTGTTTTGTTTTTGTGAAAGGGCCCAAATGGCTATTGAAAATTTTGTTGATTGTATTATTATGATTAAAAAAGTTTGCAAATAGAGTGAGCCCAATTCAGTTATCAATTTTTGCACTTTATGTTTGTGGTTTCAAAAAAAATTATACTGAAATTTGAATGATTGAGTGATATAACATGCCTCCCTCTCAGGGCACGGACTCAAATATCCCTTAGGATGTCGAGTATGTGCCTTGCGGGAGTGGGGTGTTACATCAGAATCCTGCGAGATTAATGCAACCCCTCTCTATCCCAGAATGGAAGTGGAAGAAGATTACTATGGACTTAATAGTAGGACTTCAATATAGTCAAAAGGGGAACGATGCTATATGGGTAATAGGGGATAGGTTAACAAAGTCTGCATATTTCCTTCCTATAAAAAATGATTATCCCTTAAACAAGTTAGCCGAGCTGCATGTGGAAGAGATAGTGAGACTCTATGGCACGCCAATTTCTATTGTCTCAGACCATGACCCTAGGTTTACTTCAAGATTTTGGCCCTGCTTACAGAAAGCCTTAGGTACATACTTGAAGTTTAGTACTGCCTTTCACCCCCAGATGGATGGACAGTCAGAAAAGACTATCTAGACACATGGGGATATGCTTAGGTCCTATGTTATGGGGTTTAGGAGAAGTTGGGACACGCAAGACATGCACCTACCACTAATAAGAGTTCACGTATAATAATAGTTATCAGGGAAGTATTGGTATAGCCCCTTATAAGCCTCTTTATGGAAGAAAATGTAGAACTTCAATATGTTGGGATAAAGTTGGTGAAAGGAAACTAGTACGTCCCAAGCTTGTACAGGTGAAACTAGATAAAATTCAAATTATTCGGGACAGATTAAAGATAGCTTAGGATAGACAAAAAAGCTATGCAAGTAAAATTCAAATTATCCAGCAAGGTGAGCTTAGATTTGGGAAACGCGATAAGCTAAGTCCACATTGTATGAGACTTTATAAGATTATAGAAAGAATTGGGTTAGTGGCATATCGATTGAAGCTACTAGATGAGCTCGTCAGGATTCATAATGTATTCCATGTATCTATGCTTCGCAAGTACTTAGTGGACCCCTGACATGTAATCACTAATTAACCAGTGAACCTAAAGGAAGATTTGACTTTCAAGGAAGAACTTGTGTAGATCCTCGACCGCAAAGAACAAGTTCGACATAATATCATTCCTTTAGTTAAGATACTGTGGAAGAATCATGCAATAGAGGAAGCTATATGGGAGCTTGAGCAGTAGATGCGTGCGCTGTATCCCCGCTTATTTTGAACATATATGCTTAGTTAAATTTGGAGGACGAAATTTGTATAAGGAGGTGTGATTGTAAAACCCCAAAACATTCCTTTCATTAAATAAAAATTTTCATGTTCGGTGAGTAGTATTTTCAAATGAATATTGAATTTTTGTGGGACCCAACCTCGAAATAATGAAAAATATCTGTATTAAATATTAAAGTTTAATGATATTGAAACATATCGAAAATAAATTCTACAAGATGATTTTGGGAGTTTCGAAAGTTTAAAACTAAAATGCCCTTTTTGGAAAGTAATGTTTATTAATGATTTTGAACTCATTCAAAAGAAATTTTAAAACATCCAATCAATAAGAGTTACCCTAATTAGATTATTTCATGGTCAATTTGAAAATAAGATGGTTATGGAATCTTTTCGGAATGTAATTCGGTTAGTTGTTAAATTGAATGCATTAAAGGGCAATTTGGTCTTTTTGTTTTAATTAAGGTAAATTTGATCTTTTTACATGATATTAGTGGATTGATGAGTTATTAGAGATGACCAATGAGATGATGACATTTTGATGAGTCATTAGTGACGACAAATAGGAAAGTGACATGTAATCCATTAAATGAGTATAAAAGGCAAAACTTAAGACATTTTGCTTCATTCTTTCAACATATACGTGAGAGTGAAATGAAAGAAGAAAAAGAAGAGAAGGAGTGAAGTTTCAGCCAAGGAGAGAAGAAGGAGGGTGCAAATGATTTTTGATGGGTTTTGGAGCATGAATTGAAGAGAGCTTAATAAAGACTAAGTGTTCTTTAATAGTCCACAAGCTTGAAAGAAAGTGGTAACTTTCTTAACCTAAATTTCTAGTTTTGGGGCATATTAGTGGGATAGATTTATGTAAGATAAATGATGATTTGTGACTTGCCATGGAGTAGATAATAAGTTTGGAAGCATTTAAGGGTTGGATGTGACAAGAGAAACAGATATGTTTAGTGAAATTTTGTCTTTGATTCTCGGATCACTTGAACCAGCCCTATTGTTTTTATCATAACTTGGGATACAAAACTCCAAATTGGGTGATTCAAATTGGAGTTGGAACCTAAGACATATTACTAAAAATATCTAGAAGAGACCTAGACCTAATTCTAGAATAATGATATTTAAGTTTGAGATTGAAAATGGTAACCTGATACTACCCTTATATTGAAATATATTGTGTTTGGTACCTTTTTCATGATTTAGAAGTTGACATGGCATGATTTTTGATGATACAAAAACTAGAGACTTAGGGAAACAAATATCTAGAAGGCCTTAAAGCCTAATTTTAACGTTTGCTATGTGAAAAGTAAGGAAAAGTGGAGGTATAACTTTTGGACATAGGCTATATCCATGACTCATCATACATCATCATGATATGGTGAATTAAATTGAGTGAGATAGTGTTTTGAAGAAATTGATAAGTCAGAATGGGTAAAAATATAATTTTAAGTGATTTTTTAAGTTAGAATTGGAAATGGAGAATAATAGGTTAGCTTTCGGTAGTAAACAAAAATACGATTAACATATATGTTACACGATTAAATACTAATCTTGAATTCGGATAAATGGAATTTATAGTGTTAATGTCTTATTTTTGAATTTGGAAATAAATGTCTAATCAAAATATGCTTGTGTAGGCAAAGGAAACGCATTGAACGTGTGAGTGTGCTTGGTGATAAAATTGATTAATGATGAGTGCATTTTAAATGTATTTTATGAAAATGATTTATATTCTATCGTGAAGTGAATATAGATTATGTGTGATTAAATGGTCGTGGGTAAGTGATGTAGAACTAACTCTGTGACTTTATGCTTGAGGGTACTATATGGCAAAGAAGTTAGTGATAGGCTACTTTGTGCAAGAAATTCATGACATTTTTAATTCCGCCATCATTTATTTTAAAAGTGATTTGAGAAACTTGATTTTGGGAAGCATATGTATTTTATATTAAATATTGAATTATGCAAATTGAGATGAATTTGTTTCAAGGAGGTTTAAATAGTTAAATAACTATTTAATTTAAATGGAAATTCTAGAACTCATTGAGCTTGTTTAGCTCACAATCTCTTTTCTATTTTTAAATGAAACCTTCTAGGTGCATGCTCAGGAGTTTCAGTAGCAGGGACTTCACCTTATGACTAGTCAACTTCGTCATGTGCTACTATGTAGGCATTCTTATCTTGTAAATATTTTTGGGAACATTTGCATCTTTACGAATATGTTTTGGACTATATTTTGTGTAAAAAACACATGTATATGAATGCTTTAAAGTATGAATATGTTTGAGTTTATTTTTAGATTATTGAAGTGATTGTTAAGATTGCTTGTGAATAGACTTAAAGTCCAAAATTTGCAGTGGGAATTTGAAGATGATTGTAGAATTGTTTTGCACTTTTACAGGGATTTTGAAAATTTTAGGTAGGTCAAAATACATTCATTGTGTTGTCAAAATTTTTAATAAAAATGATCACTAAAAATAACTTCACTACTTATACTGTTTTAGTGTTAAGTTAAGGCTTTTTAGTAAAAGGGGCAATAGGCTTAGCTTCATGGGAACTTTCCCGTTGGATCAGATATTAACTGGAGGAGCACCATATGGTGTCGGGTAGGCTGCTTAATCATTTCAAGATAGGGGTGTGTCATACTCTGTAACCTAAAATCCTCCAAAATTTATAAGAGAGTGATTTCATGCATGGGTGCTTCTTCTATCTCAAAATTAATTGCTCCATCAATCTAACAAATGTTATTTATGACTTACTGCGTTGGTGCTTTATAAGAAAGTGATCTCATTAATGGGTCAAAACTAAAAAATTTTAAAATTGTGACTTTCGTCGCGGGAGTTCCTGTGGCACCGACTAAGGTACACTTTATCCTCTCGCTCTCTATTGTTCTTTTTTCTTGATTGGATTTTTGTTGAATATTTATGAAATGGTATGTTGTTGTACTAGGATTTGAAATTGAAATTTGATATTCATTCATTTATGCAACGATCTCAAGATCTTCTGTTCCCAAATCACATTGTGCTTTTAAAAAAAATTTCCCTTAATTTAAGTGTTTTAACTATTTTAAGAAGAAAGACACTCGCTTCTCTATAAGGATTTTGTGTGTGTCTGAAAAAATATCTCTTATGAATGTTGTGGGTATTTGTTATATGCTCTAAATGTATGACCTTGAGGCTTCAAAGCCAACTTAAATTGAGCATAACTTTCTAAATGTTGTAACATAAGAACAGAATCTGACATAAGTCAAATTTCAATTGTCAAATGGTATGTTATTTTATTTGATTATTATTTAATGGTTATATTCCATTTTGTTGCCTTATAGTTAATATTTAGTTTATAAGTAGCTTCATAGTTGCATGCTTCTGCGGTTACCTGTTAAGTGAAGTTGGTGATGGGGTGTTAGTTGATTGCTTTTATTGCTTCTTACCCTATTTGAATACCAATATTTCTCTAAAATTTTTTAGTGTAATTTCTTATATTTATGTTGTGGATGCATTCTTTTTTTAAGTGGTACCTCCTCAGAGTGACTTACTTATGATCATTTCAATAGATGAGGCTGCTAAGTTGTGAAGTATTCTAAAAAAATTCAAGAAATCTGTAAAGCTATGTTTCTGGTGCCCGAATCAATTTAAATTTTCATTTTATATTATTCAGATATAATACTAGCCTTTTATGATGCTCCTTGCATCTAAAAATGTAGTTGTATTATTCTAATGTAACCATACTAGCCTTTTTTGTGCCCTGTGCTATTTACAGCTTAGAAATTAAGATAATAAGTGTTAATGGTTGTATTATTCTGATGTAATCATACTGACCTTTTACTTATCTCCTTACATCTATAAATGTGGGTGAACTATACATATTAGAGGAGGTAAGTAAGAAGTTTTTCTATGTATATATAAGCTTAATAGTTTCTTATTTATTATATTGCTTTTAATTTTATTTTTTCAAATGAGTACCTAGTAAGTTCTTGTAGTATATTGCTTGCTATCTTATCAGGCAACTTGTTAGCAAAAAATGTAGCAAATGTTCATTTAGAATGTTCATTTGTTAGTACAAAATGTAGCAAACCTGGTGTATTTGCATAGCTTTCAATGGGGATTGCTCAGCGTTCTAGAGATGTGGAAGATTTGTAAATGGTGATAGTTTCATGCTTAAGCCCTACAAGTGTTTCTTGTTATTTATGGTTCAGAATCCTTATATGGAATGTATAAACCTAGAAGCATTCTGGAATGGCAGAGGTTATTCAATATATGTTGAAGTTAAGCACAGTTATTAGAATATTTAAGAGGTAGACATTGATCTACTCACAGAATTACAAAAATTTCTTCATCTATACTATGATGTCAAGGACATCTTGGACACCACTTTGGCATAAAATCAATGTACTTATAAATGTTAGCTAATAGGATAGAAGTGAATTATTTGTCCTTTCCTAATTAGATTTTGTTTACAAGTGATGTTGTTTAATGATCTACTTTTGGGTTAATAACCGAATTGCTCATCTAGAAATTCATTTTGAACAGAATTTTGATGGTATAATCATCTTAATATTTATTAGACAGTTCATTCTAACTTTATTAACAAAGAATTTGGTTAATCTATAGCCTTGAAGAATGAATCCTAATTAGAAGACAAAATATGGAATTGCTTATCTTATTTTTTTCTTTTTTTCTTATTAATTGTTACTCACCTTAGTTGTTGCTTCTTTTTTCTTCTTAGAATAATTATCATTTTGTATTTAGTCACACTTTCCATTTCCAAATGTTGGCAAATTTTGAATTTCATTATGGTTGAATGTTGGAAAGGCAAGAAAATAAATATGTTTGGGCTAAGATTAAAAAAAATAAGGATATAGGTATTGATGAACTAAGCATGCTAGTTTTAAAAGGGATTGTAGAAGATAAAGGACATAAAGTAATCTCTATGTTTTACAACTTTCCACATGAGTCCATTAGAAGCTTGATGGAATTAAGCTTAAAGCATAACAGGAATATGGTAGATATGCTCTAAAAAATGGAAGAATTGAATTGTCAACTACTATGATCATGGTTCTGAGCATCTTGTGACAGATGGTGAGGAGTCAGAATCTGATCATGAATTGGAGCAAGATGAGGTGTTGTTCCAAGGTGAATTGGAGGAAGATAAGGACTTCACTATTATGCAGGATAATGATTCTACTAACGATTTAGTTGATGAGGAGTTCTTTGGAATTGATGATGAAAATATGTGTTTGCTAAAACAAATGAGAAGAGGTGTAGGATGACTTTACAAAATGGGTTTGAATTTGACAAAGTTATCGATGGTGTTAGTGGAAGTGAAAAGAATTTCATTGAAGTTGGTGATCATTCAAAAGATACTGGAAGAGCATAAGGAAGTTCCTATTGTGGAAATAGTGATTATGATGATAATGATGATGAAGTTCAATCACCACTTCCTAGTAATGATGAAGCATTGATACCAAAGAAGAAATACATTAGTTTTAATCCAAAATTTGAAATAATAGATTTTAAGATTAAAATTGGAAAGAAGCTTAAAGACGAGAAGTAGTTGAGGGAAGCTATAAGGAAGTATGTAAATACAAATGGGTATAATGTTTCAATAGCAAGATCTAGTGTACGAATGGAAGCAGTTTGGGATGCACATTATCCTTTTCGGGTGTATGCTAGTTAGATTGGAAATGAGAAAACATTTGTTGTGAAGAGAGTCGAAAACATTTATAACTACAGTAAAGTGCAGAGGAATAAGCAAGCTAGCCAGAATTGTAAATGAATTCATACATGAGTTTAGGAGGAACTCGAATTGGTCTATCAGTGAAATGATGGATGATTTTTAATCAAATTATACACTAAAGGTCACCAAAATTCAATGTTATAGGGATAAGTGGGAAGCAATTACTATGCTTCGAGGATCAATAGAAGGTCATTATGCGAAGTTATGGTCTTATGAACATGAGTTAAGATGAGCTAACAAAGATGGAAGGTCTATTATTCAATGTGATTTTCATGAACATGCTAGGAAACTGATAGTTGTGCGTTAGTGTGAATTTTTCTAAGTATTTCTCATGTGTTTCTTGCATAATAGTTTACTATTGTTATATTTTCGGATTCATTTTGTATGTTTTTGTTAGTTTAATATTCATTATTGTTTTTTTATACTTGATGTTAATTTAGGGTAAGAATTGATTATTTTGATGTATAAATGGAGGTTGGCAACTTTGAGATTGAGATAGAGGCCAAAAGAGGAGAAGAGAAGAGGAAGCATTCTGCTAAAAGAACCCACGATCATGGGAATCATGCCAAGTCCCATGATCATTTGATGTCCAACCCGAGAACATATGCGTGGTTCACTTAATTTTTAGGTTTTCTGGACTATATAAGATTAAAAAAACTCCTTTGGATGAAGAGGACATGAAACCTATGTGTAGAATAGCCTCCTTGAGCGACAAATTCATGTTTGGGGTCTTGAGGAAGGTGGAGATTCAAGGATCATCAATCACAATTGGAAGAAGAGCTTACCAATACCGAAATTTCTAGATTTTGACAAAGAAGAGGAGTCCTTTGTATTCAATTTTCAGTTGTTTTATCTCTTCTAGTCATTGTATGATGGATTATTCAATTGTTATGGATATTATAGACACCATGGGTGGCTTATTTATTTTTATGGATTACTCTTGAACTATCTTATTAAAGTCTTATTTTATTGATTTGAATGAAAGATGTCTTTGATGAAGGTTGAATACATTTATACTTTGCAATAGATCGAGAGACTGAGTAAGGTAATCTGTGTAGGATCATACAATGAGAGTTGGCATTCTATAGACCTACATTCATTACGTTAATTGATTAGTTGAAAGAGAGATCTTGGCTAATTTAATTGATCACCCATTGGCTAACTTAATAACTAGTTAAATTGGAAGAGTGATTTGGTAGATTGAGAGATTGCTTAATCAACTACATTTGATTTGACTAGGGATAAATAATTACACCTTGAGAGAAGGTAGTCAATACATTTGGACATCTTAAGTGAGGCACAATTCAATTAATAAAATACTAAGGAGACGAGATAGGGAAAAAGTGATCTCTAGTTGTTAAAATCTTGAATTCCAATTTTCTACATTTTAGTTTTATCAATTGTTCATTATTAGTTATTTAATTTTAATTTAATTTTCTAGTTTATTTCCACAAAACAATTTCAAGTCTTAAACAAAGATTGATCTAAATTAAGTGGTGCCTAAGCACAATCTTTGTAGAATTGATATCCGCTTTTTAACTACAAGTTACGACCCATATACTTGCAGTTATTGAGCGTAAAACTAGTAGACTATTTTGCAATCAACAAGTTTTTGGCGCCATTGCCGGGGATTGTTTAGCATCTTGTTTAGTGTAGATTACTTTGATTTAAGATTTTTTGACACTTTTCCTTGTATATTTGCAAGTGTATGAACATAAAGAGCACACAAAGATCAACAAAAATTAGTAATAACGAGTTTCCTGATATTACAAGACACGAACGAGAGCTAAAAAGAGTGAAGCGTCAAGATAGTATACAAAGAGATATAGCTGAAGAAGGATAGCAAGGAGGAGCTGAGAGGACACTGATGGACTTTATGAGGCTAGGATTCAATCCTCATGGAGTTACGAGGCCAATGGTTCAAGTTAACAATTTCAAGATCAAACTGACACTCCTCAACATATTGTAAAATAGTGTGAAATTCTATGGGCTATCCAATAAAGATCCAAATGCCCATATTGTTAATTTTTTGGAGATTTGTGACACTTTCAATTCAATAGAATGTCTGATGATGTAGTAAAATTGAGATTATTTTCATTCACTTTGAAAGATCGGGTGAAGTCGTGGTATAATTCACTTAGTTTGAGGCATATCACTACTTGGGAGTTGCTAGCCTAAACATTCCTTGCAAATATTTTCTATTGACCAAGACGACGATGATCATAAAGGAGATCATGAATTTTTAGTAAAGTGATGTGGAATCTCTTTATGAAACCTGAGAGATATTTAAAGAATTATAGAGAAGTTATCCCTACCACAACCTTCCGAAGGAGTTCCTGCTGCAGATGTTTTACAATGGAGTGATTCCGAGCACAAGAGGAACCATATATGCATCCACTAGAGGTTCTTTAATGAGGAAGACTATTGAAGCAGCTCATGACCTTTTAGAGGAGTTAACAAGTAACAATTGCATTTGGTCAAGCTAGAAGAGTAAGTAGGCACAGAAGGAGCAAAAAGGTATGATACCTATTGACTCTGTTACTGCTTTGCAGACACAGATTAAAGCCCTTACAAAGCAGTTGAACAACATGCAAGGAGCATCATTATCGACAGCCAAAGTGATGCAAGTACAGTGAGAGATGTGTGGGAAAAGTAACCATAGCTCAGCTGAGTGTTTCATGTTGGAAGCTAATGGTACAGAACAAGTAAATTACCTGGGCCATCCACAAAGAGGTAATAACTAGTTCTTGAATACTTATAATCCGGGATAGAAAAGCCATCTAAATTTTTCTTAAGGCACTAACAATACAAGTGATCAAACAAGATCGCAAGGACCTCCTGGATTTCATCAAAATTGACTTGGATCCATACAGAGCAAAATGGACAAGTTTATGGAGATTTTTGGGTCCAAACTGGCAACTATAGAAGAGAGACAGAAGAGGATGTTTGCCAACTAGGGGGAAAGCTAGAAGAGGATGAAAGGAAAGTTTGACCATGTTGTGAAGAATCATGCCTTATCCATTTACAATTTAAAGGTTCTGGTAGGTCAACTTATGAATACTTTATCTTCTAGAAGTGTAGGTAGTCTACTAAAAAATACTGAGGCTAACCTAAGGGAACAACTCAAGGCTATAACACTTCAAAGTGGCAAGCAGACGGAAGAGCCAAGAGTGAAAAAAGAAAGCCAAGAAAAAGAAAAAGGAGATAGAAGAAGAAAGGTCCTATTTACCACCACCACCTTATAAGCCTAAACTTGTGTATCCACAAAGGGTGAAACAGTATCAGGTGGATGCTCAGTGTTCCAATTTTTTGAGAAACTGAAGAAGTTACAGATTAACTTGTCATTGGTGGAAGCTTTGGAATGCATGCCTAAGTACGCGAAGTTTCTTAAAGATATATTTACATGCAAACGCACTTGGGAGAACAATCAGTTCATAACTTTTTCATAAAATTGCAGTTAAATCACATCAAGACAAATTCCTTCAAAACTACAAGATCCAGGGAGTTTTACTATTTAATGTGTTGTTAGTGATTTTGAATTCTTTAAATGTTTATGTGATTTAGGTGCAAGTATTAACTTGATACCTTTGTCTATTTTTAGGAAATTGGGATTAGAGGTCAAGCCAACATCAATACTAACTCAACTTATGGACCGGTCCATAAAGAGACCATTTGGAGTTATAGAAGATGTATTAGTAAAAGTGGATAAATTTATTATTCCTGTTCATTTTGTGGTGTTAGATTTTGAAGTTGATAGAAATTGTCCACTGATTTTGGGTAGGCCCTTTATGAATAATGGTAGGGCATTAATTGATCTGCATGAAGGGAAACTTGTGTTGAGAATTGGTGATGAACAGGTTAAATTTAATATGTCAAAATCTTTGAAGAAATCAGTGGATGTTAATGCTTATATGAAAATTGATGTTGTGGATGAATGTGTCAAAGAGGTTGAAAAGGAAGTTGATAAAATTAAGTACACAAGGATGAGAGTGTGAAGGAAGAGGATTTATGTAAGGAAGTTAATCTAAAGAATTTGGAGAGAACTGATACACCTACACCACCTTCTATTATCAAACCTCCCACTTTAGAGCTTAAACCCTTACCTTTCCGTTTGAGATAATACTTTACCCATCATTATCTCCAATGAATTAGATTGTGAGCAAGAAGAGAAAGTGGTGGAGACCATTTGGAAGAGGATGAGAGCTGTGGGGTGGAAAATTTCTGATATTAGGGGGATTAGCCCTAATGTGGTGATGCATTTGATTAACCTAGAAGAATGATGTAAAACGGTAAGGGAAAGACAAAGAAGGTTAAATCCTAATATGTAAGAGGTTATAAGAAAGAGGTAGTGAAGATTTTGGATGCGGGGATTATTTACCCTATAACATCCCGTTATCCCATATTAAGGGTTAGGACCCTAGAATATTGTGCATGAGAGATTACTGAGAGGTTAGAAAGTGCATTTCATGCTCATGCCTAATATGACATACACACACATGTGAATATTAATTTTTGCACATTAAAATGATTATACATGCATTCATTGACATTTTCGGATATAATTGATTTATAAATGTGATTTTTTACATGAATTGGGGTTTATATGTATTGAAAATTATTATAGAGTGTATAAATGTTGATTCAAGAATTTTAGCGAAATTTAGGAAATTTCTGAAACTTTGGGTATTTTTGGACTAGGAAAAATGCCAAGTGATAGGACAATTAATTTATGGTAGTAGAAATAAGAGTCAAATGGTAGTGTAAATTTTGATAAATGACTTTAGGATTTATTAACAAGTGTCATTGAAATATAGGAGAAAATTAAGTTAGAAATTAGAGTTAAATGGGCTAGTTTTTAAAGGGGGTCCAAATGGGACCATAGGAAGGTGACAAGTGTCACCAACACTGGTCACTCATCCCTCACTCACGATTATTCACTCTTTAATTGAAAGACCAATTTAAGTGTTTTTCATCTTATTTTTCTCTCTCTCTTCGTAATCATCATCACCTTCTTCTTCTCATTTTCTTCACGATTTTGCATCTCCAACTTCCTTACATGTTGACCCTAACCCTCTCATCTTTCACTTGCTACTCTTAAGTTGCTCTCTCTTTCATTCTCACTAAAGACTCAACCTTATCACTCTTGGATGATGATGAACGTGGGTTATGTGGAGAGTTTGGGTTAAGTGGGATCTTGAAGGCTTTGAAGGTTGTTGAAGATAAATCAAGTAAGTTATGCTTTGACCTTTATTGGTAGTGTTTAATGAAACTAATATGATGGATGAATTGAGATTTTGACGATTGATTATTAATTCTTATATATATGAGTTTTAACGTGAGTGTAGTGTAATAATAAAGACATCATGCTCTAAATTGCAGTGAGTTAATGTATTCATGAATTGTTTGATAATGAATCAATTATGATAATGAGTTATGAGATGTTTGATTATGAAAAAGCAAGTTTCAAATATGATGATGTCTTGAATTTAGACGAATTAAGATGATATTTAGAAGTGAAATAAAGAATGAGAATTGGAATTGAATATATGCAAAAATTTGGAGTTGAAAGTGTATAAAAATATGTTATGTTTTGGTGTTTTTTATCAATCATGGATTTTGATTTGAGTGTGTATAATATTGACCTAAAATGGAGTTATTAATGAAGAGGAAATGATGGTGTATTAAGCTAGAAAGTATAGACAAAGCAAAAGAGATGAACTAGGATGAAAATGATGATGAAGGGTGCTGGAATATGTTAGATGGAGTGTTTTTACTGAACAGACATTAGTATTTTGTCCATATATTGGTCTGTAAATATTCAAATGAGATTATTTTTAATTTAGATTAAATTAGAAACATATGGCTAAAATTTTCATGAAGGAACTGAATTTTAATTCTGTCCTTAACGATTTCAAATTTTGGCTTGAAGTTGAGTATTGTGTGTTGTCGTGGTATGAGAATACTGAACCAAACTGCATGAAATTTATGTTGTTAGAGACTTAAGGCATATAGGAACATTTTTTTAGAAGAATGTATTGCCTAAATACCTCATTGTCTATGTTAAATTGGCCATGCGAAATAGACCCGAAAAATCTGTCTTTAAAAAATATGGAAAATTAGAGCTGTATAATTTGACCTATTTTATACATCTTTAGGGCATGAATTTGAAGAAACTAAAATATTGAAATTTGTAGACATATGTGTCAACTTGACCTCTGTGAAAGTGGCGTGATTAAATAGTGACTAGAGCTTGAGTTATGTTTGTTTTCCTAATACTGCCTGTAACAGACCCCTATGCAGGAACCTTATATTATTTCCTTATTTTTGGGGACTTTAGAGCTCGAATTAGTGAAAGTATAAAACATGAAAAATGATTATTGATGTCTTATTAATGCTTCTGTAAAACATTTTGTCCAGAAGATATCTTGATAAGTTTATGTAGTTATTTGAAGTCAAAATATAAAGAAGGGACTGTTTTAATGCGTAGAGTTCAAATATGGAAATTTTGGTATGTTAAAGGAATAAATGAGTTATTTTAATGTAAATATGATCTTTAGGACATGAATAATATGTATAAGGTATGGATGAATGAGTATTGAAGAACATAGGGTATTTATGAATGAGAATTGGGTGAATGTATGAGTTTATGTTGCTTGTAAAATTTTGGTGAATATATAATGCTAGGAAAAGATTGATGAATTTATGAATGATGAGTGGAAAGTGATTTGGTTTTCTTAAGTCATAAACCTAACTGCAAACTAAATGATGTACAAGTCATGATGTGTTAATGATTCAAATTTGTGAATAAAGTTACATACCCGAGAATTTGTCATTAAACATACATAATACGTGATACATTTATAAATGTGCTTATTCATTTGAATGTGCAATGTAGTAATGTGAAAATGTATGTGATTACATAAAGAAGAGCACATTGAGCAACTGTTTCTAGACATTGCTGAGACTTCAAGTCAAAAAGCTAAAGGGAGCAATTGTGAGTAACCTAAGATGGTCTCACCTTGAATGTTTGTTTGTTAAATTATATACTGAATTATTGTGATGTGTATGTACTGAATTCTGGACATCCAATGTCTGAGGCATTTGATGCATGAATAAAGCATTAGAATGTGAATGTGAACGTGATTGACTAAATGATTCTCAACTAGTATGTTGAATACCGAACCAAAGTCTGATGAAAATTGTGAATGAAAAAGAATGTGAATGTAACAGAATAAGCATAATGATTGAAAACACATGGTGTATTTCATTACATGAATGCATGAAACATAAAGGTAGTTATGACCAGAGTCACTAGTGAAAAAGAGCTTAAAGCTCATACTATGGTAAGAGCCTCTTGCCCACTATGTATAATGAACCTTGTATCCCCAATGGATAAGGACTAATATTAATGAGCTTGGTATCCACAATGGATATGAGACAATGAAAAAGGCACTCGAACACAACAATGTAATAAACTAATGTGAGGCTTATAAATATTGTATTTGCATGTGAATTATATGATTTGAATGATTGCAATTGACATGTGGAATTGAATTGAATGAAAAATGTGAACATATATGTACAAAATGTTTTATGATGATACATGACAAATTAAATGTTGTGAATTATGCGATTGTATGTGTTGATGTGATATGTATGATATGAGTGAACCATCGAGGATGGTCACTCAACTGAGTTCACAAAACTCATCAAAATTGCGACATTGACTTTTCAGGTTCAAGACTGGCGACTTAACTTCTAACACCACTTAGAACAGATCTAGTACAACTTTTGAATAGAGATCATGGCTCAAAGGTTGGTCAGTTGGGATTGAAGGATTTAGTTAATGTTTTTGTTAATTCCTCATATATGTTGCATACTTTGTAGATAGAGTTGTAAACTTTGATAGTTTGTCATTGTATAAACATGAAAGTTGTATATAATGCTACATTGTAAATCATGGTTTATGAAATGAAATTAGGAATTTTTGGATTTTAAACATTGTGATATTTATGTTTTAATTTATAATGCCATGCGATATGTGAAAATGATAAAGTTAGCATGACATTTCTGTTGGACACATGCACGAACCTCTAAAGGGCATACTTATACGTGTCAGATGGGAGTGGGGTGTTATAGTGGTTAGTATCAGAGTATGGTTAGCATCCATAGGGATATATAGGAATGTTAAGCATGAAATATTGTGAGAAATGCAAACAGTAATTGAAGTTATTGTCTATTATACGTCATCTGCTATAAGTCATCAAGTGGGACAATCAACTGACCTAGGATCAATAGGAGCCAGTAGGTAGTCGTCTGTGTCTTGAACTGAGGGAATGCCTCCCCGAATTCTAGAGAGAAGGGAAAGGAGGTACGATAAACTGCGAAAGTAAGGGGCTGTGGACTTCCACGGAAGTACAGACCCTGTAAAGGCTAAGGGATGGCTAGAGAGGACAGAGAGAGTCTTCAACCAAATAAGATTATGAATCAGACGAGAGGTTCAATTATGCTATTTCTCTGCTGCAAAGCCCAGTTTACCAGTGGTGGAAAATTGTTCCAGGCAGTACCACCAGGCCTTGTAACCTAAGGTGGGGAGGCTTTTTGAGGGCCTTCGAAGAGAACTACATGCCCAAAATCTACCTGGACAGAAAGATGAAGGAGTTTCTGGATTTGAAGCAGGGCAGTTTATTAGTAGCTGAGAATGAAATTAGGTTCAAAGAGTTGATGGGATATACTACTACCTTGATCCCCACTGAAGAAGACAAGTGTAGGAGATTCAGACAGGTTGAACATGGAGATTCAGATGAGGTTAGCCATCTCTAATCTAGTAGTTTTTTGAAATTACAGGCTGCCTCGATCTGAATCTAACAATTGTTGAATGATAGTCAGTCTGAGTATAGATCAAAGTCCAGAATAAAGAGGCCCAGTGAATCTCAAAATGGTTCTGGTAAAAGGCTTAGCAAACGTCAAAACTGAGCTTTTAGACCACCAACTAGATCAAGATAGTCGGGATTCAGACAGAGGGGTAGCTTCATACAGTCTAGTAATAGAAGAGGTGCAGTATTGGGATAGTTACTGATGTGAGCATTGTGGGAAAAGGTACAGTGGTGAATGTTGGAAGTTGGCAGGAGCGTACCTTCGATGCAGCTTACTTGACCATCAGATTAGGGATTGTTCTATTGTGTATAGAGAACAGTCTGGTAGGAAAGGAGGAGGAGTAGCAGAAACTACGATCCAGTAGAGTCGAGCCAGTGGGTCTAGATAGAGAGGTCGTGGTAGAGGCAGAATGTGTTCTAGGAGTGTTACTAGTATGACTGAGGTGTGAAGCACCCAACTGCTGTCTCAGGCTTGAATATATGCTATGACTAGGCAAGAGGCTCAAGATTCTCTAGATGTCATTGCAGGTGTGCTATTTATATTTACTTCTGAGGCTTTGCATTGCTAGATCCTGGATCTACTCATTCCTTTATCGCATCGCATATGGCATCTAGGTTACGTTATGATAGAGAGCTATTGAGATATGGATTAGAGGTGAGTACACCAATAGGCAGTACTATCGTATAAAGGAAATAGATGTTATCCTAGGTATGGATTGACTCATAACTCATAGGTCCATTATGAGCTGCTATACAAAGGAAGTAATATTAGAATCTCCTAAGTAGCTAAGAGCAGTGTTTAGAGGTATTAGTCAGGCAATGCCAATTAGGCTGATCTCATTCATGAGTGCCTTGAGGTTGATGAAAGGAAGATGTGAGGCTTATTTAGCCTATGTCATTGATACTTGAACTGAGCAGAATGTGCAGGACATTCCTGTGGTGAGGGAATTCCTAGATGTGTTTCCTGCTGAGTTATCTAGCTTACCTTCAGATCGAGAAACAGAGTTCATGATCGATTTGGGTCTAGGTGCTGCTTTTATATTTATTCCTCCATATAGGATGGCACTTATGGAACTAAAAGAGCTTAAAGCTCAGTTGTAGGAGTTGCTACAAAAGGGTTTCATTAGACCCAGTGTTTCACCCTAGGGAGCTCCAGTCTCATTTGTGAAGAAGAAAGATGGAAATCTGAGACTGTGCATTGATTATAGGCAATTGAATCGGTAACAGTGAAGGATAAGTAGCCGTTGCCTATAATCGATGATTTGTTTGATCAGTTACAGGGAGCTCAGGTGTTCACTAAGTTGGACCTGAGATCAGGGTACTATCAATTAAAGATAGCAGAAGTTGATGCACAGAAAAATGCATTTAGAAGTAAGTATAGGCACTTTGAATTCTTAGTAATACCGTTTAGGTTAATTAATGCCCCAGCTGCATTTATGGCATTGATAAATAAGGTGTTTTAGCCCTACCTGGATCGTGTTGTAATTGTATTTATAGATGATATTTTGGTGTATTCAAAGAGTAGAGAAGAGCATACTGAGCACTTGAGATTAATTTTACAGATGATGAGGGAGAAATAGTTGTATGCCAAATTCAACAAATGTGAGTTTTGGCTGGATTAGGTAGTATTTCTGGGTCACATAGTAAATGGGAAAGGTATACAAGTGGATCCAAAGAAGATAGAGGCAGTAATGAAGTGGGAGGCACTGAAGAATGTGTCTGAGATCTGTGGTTTTCTAGGATTAGCTAGATATTAGCGAAGGTTTATCAAGGGGTTCTCATTGATCTCAACCCCTTTGACTAAACTTCTAAGGAAGAATGTGGTTTTCAAATGGAATGATGAATGTCAGAGGAGTTTTGATGAGTTGAAACATCAGTTGATTATGGTACCAGTGTTGACTATTCCATTAGGAGCTGGTGGTTATGTAGTATACAGTGACGCTTCGCATCAAAGATTGGGATGTGTGTTGATTCAGTATGGTACAGTGATAGCCTATGCATTGATACAATTAAGGTCTCACGAGATTAATTATCCAGTACATGATTTAGAGCTTGCTACAGTTATTTTTGCTCTAAAAATATGGATACATAATTTGTATGGAGAGACTTTGCAGATTTATATTGATTATAAGAGCTTGAGGTATCTACTAAGTCAGAAGGAGTTAAACATGATATAAAGGAGATGGATAGAGTTGTTAAAGGATTATGACTATATGATTGAGTATCATTTTAGAAAAGCTAATGTGGTGGTAGATGCATTGAGTAGGAAGTTGAATAGAATTGTAGCTTAGATTCAGTTATCGAGGTTACCGAGCTTGGTTCAATTGAGAGCTTTGAATGTGGAGTAAAATCTTGAGCAAAATGAAGCATTGATTGCTACACTGAGATTGAGGATAATGTTGCATGACAAGATTAGAAAGGTACAGAATAAAAATCCTAAAATGGCAAAACTTATAGAGAAGTTGAAAATGAATCCAGATTCTAAGTTTGAGCTGAGAGATGAGACACTATGGTTAAAGCAGAGGTTGTATGTGCCTAACATTGATAATTTGAGAAGGAAAATTCTAGAGGAGGCACATAGAACAACTTATTCTATGCATCCTAGTACCACCAATATGTATAATACGCTGAAGCAACATTTCTAGTGGCCAGGGATGAAGAAGCAAGTAGTTGATTGTGTAGCCAAGTGCTTGACATGTTAGCAGAATAAGGCTGAACATCGGGCTCCAGTTGGGAAGCTTCATTCGTTACCTATTCTAAAATGGAAGTGTGAACGAATTACCATGGATTTCATGATGGGATTGCCAAAGACCCCGAGAAAGCATGACATTATATAGGTCATAGTGGACCAATTGACTAAGTCGGTACATTTCTTACCAACATAAGAGAGTAGCTCATTGGATCAGTTGGCTCAGAGGTATGTAGATTAGGTAGTTAGACTGCATGGGGTTCTGGTGTCCACTGTACTAGACAGGGATCCCTGATTTACTTCAAGGTTCTGGAAGAGTCTACAATCTGTTATGGGTAAGAAGTTGAACTTCAGTACTGCATTTCATCCTCAAACGGATGGAAAAGTGAGAAGACGATCAAATCCATTGAGGATATGCTTAATGCATGTGTATTGGAGTTTCAAGGAGCTTAGGATCAGTACATAGCCTTGATTGAATTTGCTTATAACAACCACTATCACAATAGAATTGGAATGGCACCTTATGAGGCATTGTATGGAAGAAAATGTCGATTGCCTCTATATTAGGATGAGGAAGGTTTGAGAATGATAGAAGGCCCATAATTGATACAAGATACTATAGATAAGGTGAAACTGATCTAAAGTACAATTAAAGCAGGTCAAGATAGATAGAAGAGCTATGTGGATCAGCACTGAATAGATGTGGAATACAGTGTAGGAGACAAAGTGTTTCTAAGATTCTCACCTTGGCGAGGGGTGTTGAGATTCAGTAAGAAGGGTAAGTTGAGCCCTAAGTACATTGGTCATTATGAAATCATTGAGTAGATAAGACCACTGGCCTACAGATTAGCCGTACCGAGTGAAATGTCTCAAATACATAATGTCTTTCATGTGAGTATGCTCAGGAGGTATCAGTTGGATCTAATGCAAGTGTTACCAGCTTGGGAGATTGAAATATCTAGTAATTTGAGTTATGTTGAGGAACTGATCGAGATAATAGGGTATCAAACAAAACAGTTGAGAAATCAAGGAATTCCATTGATGAAATTCCTTTAGGAAAATCACTCGAGTGAGGAAGTGACTTGGGAAATGAAGGAGCACATGAGGAGACAATATCCCCACTAGTTCGATGAATCAGGTAAGAATTTTGAGGATGAAATTTTCTTAAGGATGGGAGAGTTGTAATATCCCGTTATCCCATGTTAAGGGTTATGACCCTAGAATATTATGCATGAGAGATTACTGAGAGGTTAGAAAGTGCATTTCATGCTCATGCATAATATGAAATACACACACATATGTGAATATTAATTTTGCACATTAAAATGATTATACATGCATTCATTGACATTTTCGGGTATAATTGATTTATAAAAGTGATTTTTGATATGAATTGAAGTTTATATGTATTGAAAATTGTTATGGAGTGTATGTTGATTCAGGAATTTTAGCAAAATTAAGGAAATTTCTAAAACTTTGGGTATTTTTAGACTAGTAAAAATGTCAAGTGGTAAGACAATTAATTTATGGTAGTAGAAATAAGAGTAAAATGATAGTGTAAATTTTGATAAATGACTTTAGGATTTATTGACAAGTGTCATTGAAATCTGGGAGAAAATTGAGTTAGAAATTGAAGTTAAATGGACTAGTTTTTAAAAAGGGTTCAAATGGGACCATAAGAAGGTGACAAGTGTCACCACCACTTGCCACTCATCCCTCAATCACGATTATTCACTCTTTAATTGAAAGACCAATTTAAGTGTTTTTCATCTTGCTTTTCTCTTCCTCTCTTCGTAAGCTTCAGCACCTTCTTCTCTTTTTCTTTATAATTTTGCATCTCCAACTTCCGTACATGTTTAACCTAACCCTCTCATCTTTTACTTACTACTCTTAACTTTCTCTCTCTTTCATTCTCACTAAATACCCAACCTTATCACTCTTGGATGATGATGAACATGGGTTATGTGGAGAGCTTGGGTTAAGTGGGATCTTGAACGGTTTGAAGGTTGTTGAAGATAAATCAAGTAAGTTATGCTTCGACCTTTATGGGTAGTGTTTAATGAAACTAATATGACGGATGAATTAAGATTTTGATGATTGATTATGAGTTCTCATATATATGTGTTTTAATGTGGGTGCATTGTAATAATAAAGAGATCATGATCTAAATTGCAGTGAGTTAATGTATTCATGAATTGTTTGATTAATGAATCAATTATGATAATGAGTTATGAGATGTTTGATTTTGAAAAAGGAAGTTTGAAATATGATGATGTCTTGAATTTAGATGATATTTAGAAGTGAAGTAAAGAATGAGAATTGGAGTTGAATGTATGCAGAAATTTGGAGTTAAAAGTTTATAAGAATATGTTAGGTGTTTGGGTTTTCGATCAATAATGGATTTTTATTTGTGTATGTATAATATTTATCTAAAATGGAGTTATGAATGAAGAGGAAATGATAGTGTATTAAGCTAGAAAAGATAGACTAAGCAAAAGAGATGAACTAGGATGAAAATGATGATGAAGTGTGCTAGAATATGTTAGATGGAGTGTTTTTATGGAACAGACATTAATATTTTATAAAGGATCGCATATGCAACAGAAATAAAAACATTGCAATCCTTTGTAGATCTATTGCATTTAATATTCATACTAATAACAAAAATAGGCAAAAACAAATACCTAGAAATTGTGAGATTAATCAATGCAGAACTTCGAAAATACAAAGTCTCTATGTACTCCACACCGAGAAATATGTCCCTTTTTAAATACTTGATATGACTATGGAAGATTTTGAAGAACTTTTTCTTCAAGAATGGAACAAAAAGACTTTGTCTCTTTCTCTCTTGTTTTTATTTTAAATGTAGAGAACACTAAAGAAGTTTAAAACTCCTTTTTCAACTTTTTTTCTCTTCTCTTCGTAAACGTTATCATTTCAAAGGTAACGAATACCATATGTTTTAACGTTGTTGTTGTTTTTTTTTTTGTAACTTGAAAAACTAACCAATGCATCCTCTCATTTTAGTTTTTAAAATGTAAAACCAAAACAACATCACCCACGCCAAAAACCATCTGAATTTTTTTAAAAATAATAATTATTATTTATAAAATGAAATAAAACAAAACTATTTTATTTTATTCATTTATTTTGTA
>JAOQMS010000179.1:11235047-11252322 GCA_027563885.1 Erythroxylum longipes
TAAACTTTAATTAAATTCAAATATACTTTTATTATTACAAATAAATGGCAATGGTGACACGTAGTCGCCATAAAATCTGTATGGAGACTCGGGGCCAACATCTTTGGTATCAGAGCCCACGGTTCCTAAGGATTCCTAGGCACTTGAGGATATGATTAGGTCCTGTGTTATGGAGTTTAAGGGGAGTTGGGACACGCACCTACCACTAATAGAGTTCGCGTACAATAATAGTTATTAGGCTAGTATTGACACGGCCCCTTATGAGGCTCTTTATGGAGAAAATGCAGAACTCTAGTATGTTGGGATGAAGTTGGTAAAAGGAAACTAGTAGGTCCCGAGCTTGTATAGGTGGCAACAGATAAAAATCAAGTTATTTGAGACAGATTAAAGATAGCTTAGGATAGGCAGAAAAGCTATGCACGTAATCATCGTAGGGATCTTGAATTTGAAATTGAAGATAGAGTATTTCTTAAGATTTCTCCTTGGAAAGGTGTGTTTAGATTTAGGAAATGTGGTAAGGTAAGTTCGCGTTATATGGGACCATATGAGATCATAGAAAGAATTGGTTCAGTGGCGTATTGATTGAAGCTACCAGATGAGCTTGCGAGGATTCATAATGTCTTCTATATATCCATGCTTCGTAAGTACCTAGTAGACCTTTCATATGTAATCAATGAACAACCAGTGAACCTAAAGGAAGATTTGACTTTTGAGGAGGAACCTGTACAGATCCTCAACCACAGAGAACAAGTTTGGTGTAATAAGATCATTCCTTTGGTTAAGGTACTGTGGGGGAATCACGCGGTAGAGGAAGCTACATGGGAGCCTGAGCAGCAAATTCGTGCATCGTATCCCTACTTGTTTTGAACATGTATGCTTAGTTAAATTTTGAGGACGAAATTTGTGCAAGGAGGGGTGATTGTAAAACCCTGAAACTTTCCTTTTATTGAATATAAATTTTTATATTCAGTGGATAGTATTTCCAGATGAATAGTAAATTTTTGTGGGACCCAATCTCGAAATAATGAAAAATATCTACAATAAGTATTAGAATTTAATGATACTAAAACGGATCAAAAATAAGTCCTATAGGATGGATTTCGGGAGTTACGAAAGTTTATGACTAAAATGCCCTTTTTGTGAAGTAATGGGTATTAAAGATTTTAATCTCATTCGAAAATTTTTAAAACATCCAATCAATAATTATTGATCCTTATTAGAGTATTTCATGGTCAATTTTTTGATAAGACGGTTGCAAAATATTTTTGGAATTTAATTCGATTATTTGATGAATTAAATTCAATAAAGGACAATTTGGTCTTTTTACATGTCATGAAGGGTAATTTGGTCATTTTATATCGTGTTAGCAGAAGAATGAGTCATTAGAAGAAAACCAATAGAAGGTGAAGTGTGGAATCCATTAAATGAGTATTAAAAAGAACAAAGAACATAAGCGTGAGAGATCAAACAAAAGGGAGAAAAGAAGAAAGAAGAGCTAAGGAAGGACAAGAAGAGTGCAGCTACCATTTTTCATGATTTTAGAGCATAAATTGGAGAGATCTTGATCAAGTGGAAGTACTCATCAAATAGTAAGAGATTGGAAGATAAATTGGTAAGTTTTCTTAACCTAAATTTCTAGTTTTGAGGCTTTTTAGTGGGATAGATTTATGTAAAATAAATGATGATTTTGAGTTGTCATGGAGTAGATAATAAGTTTGGAAGCATTTAAGGGACGAATATGACAAGAGAGAGAATTATGTTTAGTGAATGTTTGTATTTAGTTCTCGGATCACTTGAACCAGACATTTTTTTTTACTGTAACTTGGCCTATGGACCTCCAAATTGGTGATTCTAATTGGAGATCAAACCTAAGACATAGTACTAAAAATTCATAGAAGAGAACCGGACCTAGTTCTAGTTGAATCATATTGTAATTTGAGATTGAAAATGGTGATCTGATGCTACCCTGGTGTTGGGGCAGCTTGTGATGTTTGGTGCATGTTTCTTAAATTAGAAGTTCAAATGGTCTGATTTTTTATGATATGAAAACTAGAGACATAGGAGGACAAATGTCTAGAAGAACTCAAAGCCTAATTTGAACGTTTGCTATGTGAAACGTAATGAACAAATGGAGTTATAGCTTCTGGACATAGGCTATAACCGTGACTAATCATGCATAATCATGATATAATGAATTAAATTGAGTCAGATAGTGTTTTTGAAGAAATTGATAAGTCAGAATGAGTAAAATTATGATTTTAAGTGACTTTTGATGTTAGAATTGGAACAGAGAACAATAGGTTAGCTTTCGTTGGTAAACGGAAATAAGATTAGAGTACATGTTACGCAATTAAATACTAATCTCGAATTCAGTTAAACCGAATTTGTAATGTTAATGTCTTATTTCTAAATTTGGAAATAAATGCCTAAATGAAATGCGCTTATGTAGGTAAAGGAAAGCCACAGAACGCGTAAGTGTGCTTGGTGATAAATTACTTAACGGTGAGTGCATTTTAAATGTATTTTATGAAAATGATTTTTATTCTATCATGAAGTGCATATGAATTATGAGTTTTTATGTGAATGATGCATTATAAATGAATATTGCTAGTACAATTTTATGGTTTTAGTAATATATGAATTGAAGTTTGAAAGTTAAATCTTATATGATTTAAGTTTATATTGAGATGATGTTATTGGTTGATAAAAAGGAAATGGTTTTTAGTATATGGTATACCGATAGGTTTTATACATATTAATATACCGACGTATAACAGTTAACTTAGTATAGGTAAGCGATGTAGAACCAACTCTGTAACTAGTGGTTGACCAGTTACGGGTAAGTGATACAGAATCAGCTCTGTAACTACTGATGTATAATAGTTATCCTAGTGCGGGCAAGCGATGTAGAACCAACCCTGTCATTAGTGATTAGCTAGTCATGGAAGTGATGCAGAACCAGCTTTGTGACTTTATGTCTGAGGGTACTATATAGCAAAGAAGTTAGTGATACGCTATATCGTTTAAGAAATTCGTGACATTTTTAATGCTGCCACTATTTATTTGAAAAGCAATTTGAGAAACTTGATTTTGGGAAGCATATATGTTTTATATTAAATATTGAATTATGCAAATTAAGATGAATTTGTTTTAGGGAGATTTAAATAGTTAAATATGATTTGAATAGAAATTCTAACACTCATTGAGCTCGTTTAGCTCATGCTCTCTTTTTTTGTTTTTAAATGAAACATCCTAGGTGCACGTTCAGGGGCTTCAGTAGTAGGGACTCCACCTTACGACTAGTCAACTTCGTCACGTGCAGTTGTGTAGGCATTTTTGTCTTGTAAATATTTTTGGGAACATTTGCTTCTTTATGAATATGTTTTGGACTATATTTTGTGTAAAAAATGCATGTATATGAATGTTTTAAAGTTAAATGCATGAATATGTCTGAGTTTATTTTTAAGATTATTGAAGTGATAGTTGAGATTGCTTGTAAATGACCTTAAAGTCCAAAATTTGTAATGGAGATTTTGAGATGATTATAGAAGTGTTTTGCACTTTTACAAAGCTTTTGAAACTTTTGGGAAGGTAAAAACACAGTCATTGTGCTGTCAAATTTTTTAATAAAAATGATTAAAAAAAACTCCACTGCTTATATCTTTTTTAAGATTAAGGATTTTCGGTAAAAATAACAATAGGCTTAGCTCTACAGGAACTTTCCAGCTGGATCAAATATTGATTGGAGGGCCACCATAAGGTGCTGGATAGGCTTCCTAGCCATTTCAGGATAGGGGCCCTGTCACATCAGTTGTTTGAGCATATCAAACAACTAAAAATTTTCAATTCGCTAAAAAATGACTGATAAGTTATTTACCAAACAAGCTCGAAACCTCTTATTTGAAGAGACATATGGAGTCATGTAATAGAAAAAAGATTATATCAAGAGGCCAAACATTTTTGATCCCTAACTTAATGAGAGGGAATAATGAAACGACTACCACAGTTTATGACAACAACAAATCAAAGTTTTTACTAGTTAAGACGATCATTGATAATGAACAACCACTCTTCATTATCAATAGCAAAAACTTCAGGATGTTGATCACGTCACTCTAACTGACTTTCAAGATCCTAACTTGAAATACTTTGAAGAAAACATTTTCAAGATATACGAGGATCAAAAGAAAGAAATATCAAAGACGTTGTCGAGTATTAACAAAAGAGTAGCTATTACATCAGACGTGTGGACAACTGACAATCAAAAGAAGGATTATATGATAGTGAGAACACACTACACTGATAAGGAATAAACTCTATACAGTTGACTACTGAGGTAAATTATATTTTAAAAATATTTTCATCATTTATTTATTGATTATGTTATAATTGATATTTGTTCATAATATGTTTATTTATGTACCAGCATCACTTACAAGTGAAAGAATGACAACTGTGTCGGTGGATTGTTTAATAGATTGGAATGTTGACATTAAGTTGTCTACCTTAACTCTTAATAACTTTAGCATAAATGATGTGATGATTGAGAAGTTGAAGAATAAGATACATGTTAGGAGTTTGTTAATTAGTAGGAGGTTATTCCATATATATTATTTTTTTGCATATGGTGAATTTTATTATGAAGGATGGGTTCTAGGTGATAAAGGAAGCGGTTAAATCGATCTAAAATAGTGTAGTGTATTGGAGTGCAACACTGAAAAAAGTTAAAATTTTTGAAGAAACAACACATAACTGTGCATTCCCTGCACGAAGAAGTTGATTTTAGATTATCCTACTAGATGGAATTCAACGTTCAAGATGTTAGAGTTGGCAACCAAATATTTTGAGTTGTTCAACATATTAAGACAAAAAGATTCTCAATTTACTTACCTGCCAACAAAAGATCAATAAAAGTTGACTAAAGCATTTTATGTAAAGTTTTAAATATTTTATAATGCTATTGAGTTGTTTTCATGAACAAAATATCCAACTTTACACTGTTGTTTTAGTAGTATGTGCAAGATCTTGAAAGTTATATCTAATTAGATCCTTGACTCTAATAAGATGATCCAGGTCATGACAAAGCAGATGACGGAGAAGCTCAATTATTACTAGTATATGGTCAGACAAATTGTGGTAGACATTTAAATATTGCATGAGATTTCTTATAGTAGGTAGGAGTTAAACAATTATTTGGACACAAGTGTTGTGGTCGAAGTTGAAGGTATGGAGTTTGATGTATTACTACGGTAGAAAAAATATGAAAGTGTTGTTCAATCATGTAAGTAATTGCACGAGTTCTCCTAGCAATTTTAGTATCTACTGTTGCTTTAGAGTATGATTTTAGTATTGGTGGTCGAATAATTAATCTTGTTGACATAAAAGTGAATGGCAATATTGCTAGCATCAATCTTAGTAACACATGGTATGATAATGACCCTTTTGTCCTTACAAGTCAAGTGAAGCAAGTATTCTACCTCAACGACACTGTATTGTGTAGCAATTGGAAAGTTGTTCAAAAGTTTTAACATTAAAATCTCTTCAATTTTTGAGAAAGGAAAAATGGTCTAATAAGTAAAGATGATTATGAAGTATATATCAAGAGATTGAATTTGAGTTGAATAATGGATCCCTACAAATAGAAGATGCAGTTATATCATCATTCCATAGGAGAGATATTGACCCCAATATACTAGAAGAAAATAAAGTACAAGCCAATCTTGTTGTAGAAAGAGATGAAGAGTATATTAAGGATGAATTATATGACACTGAAGTTACTTTGGCCGAATATAATAGTGATGAAGAGTTGAATTATAATGTAATTAATGATGATGGTTTTCAAGATCTTGCTCATGATAATTGAAGGTAATAAAAGTGTTGTTTATATTGTTTGAAATGTAATGTTGTTAACATATATATTAATGCATATTGTTAATGTTTGAGTTATGTTAATGCGTATTGGTGATGTTTGACTTATGTTAATGCGTATTGTTGATATTTGAGTTATGTTAATGCAAATTGTTGGTAATTGAGTTATGTTAATGCGGATTGTTTATAATTGAGTTATGTTTATGCATATTGTTGATGTTTGAGTTATATTAATGTGTATTGTTGATATTTGAGTTATGGTAATGCGTATTATTGATATTTGAGTTATGTTAATGCAGATTGTTGATGTTTGACTTATGTTTATGCGTATTGTTGATGTTTGACTTATGTTAATGCGTATTGTTGATATTTGAGTTATAATAATGTCGATTGTTGGTTTTAGCTTATGTTTATGTGCATTGTTGATGTTTAAGTTATGTTAATGCAGATTGTTGATAATTGAGTTATATTAATGTAGATTGTTGATGATTAAGTTAAGTTTATGTGTATTGTTGTTGAATTATATTAATGCGTATTGTTGATGTTTGAGTTATATTGATGCAGATTGTTGATTTTTGATTTATGTTTACATGTATTGTTGATATTTGAGTTATGTTAATGCGAATTGTTGATGTTAGAGTTATAGATATCAAATATACTGGCACCTGATAGAAACAAATGAAGAAGGTGGCAAGTATCGAAATTGTTCCTCCCCTATAACAACCAGATCAATCAAATCCTAGCCAATAACAACAATTGACTTCATCCACTAATGAAGCCAATAAGCAACAACCTCTATCTGCCTTAATTAGGATAGAAAGATTTGTAGGGATGAGATCCTCAGCTCTCTGTTCGGTGGAATTAGAGAGCAAATTCTTTGTTCAATAAGGATAAAAGGCTTAAGCCTTAATCTAGCAATATCATGGCGGATCAACTCTTAAAAATATACAGAGGACCTTAAAGAGGGATGGAAGATAGTACCTGGTTCTTTCAGGCTAAACTGAGGAAGAAGACTCCATGCTAGACAAACGAGGGCCGATCCCTGGGATGGCTATGCACCTTCATAGAGGAAACATGAAGCATCCTCATCGGAGACAAGAAATACAAATACAATTAGTTATGTTCTTAAAATGAAAAGTCAACTTTGTTAAAGGAAGAAGGCTAGCTCTTAACACTCCTAAGGAGATGAAATAAGTTCTTACCTATAAGGTTGATCACCCTTGTCATTGAAGCATCTTGATAGTCTGGAAACATCAACACAAAAGACAAAAAGTCGAACGTTTGGAGAGAAATCATCGAATCCTTCCATGGAGAGAGAAGTATTTTGATGGAGCCCAAAACAAAGACATAAATGGACAAGAACAAGAAACTGAACCAATTACAAGCTAAATCCCTTAACATGAGAGAGCGGCTGAAGAAAGTGGAGGCATGACTTCAGAGCAAGTTGTGAGATCTAACCTAATTAGGAAGGTTCTGGAGAAGCAGACGGTAGGGGGTAATCATTTTTACCCTAAAGGAACTCTTTGTATTTTTATTATTTGGTTACCATTCGTAGTCATTTTAATGTTGTATTGGTTAGTGTCGTTTTGATCTATTACAGGTATGATGGAAGCTCTCTGTAGCATGTACTAAACAAGAGACCCATTCTCATTAACTTATTTATTAATACATTTTTAACTTTAAAAAAAAAACTCCTTCTCAAGTGTGAACTTCCACATTAGACTTGAGCTCCCCTTTGAGTGAAAGCCTTTTTGCTTAGCAACTCGAGTATATAACGTCACGAAGAGCCCTTTTACTTTACTGGTCTGGGCCTACCAGGAGTCTCCTTGTTTTTTTTTGTTGGGAAGCTACCACGGGATCTGACTAACATCTTCATACTCGTTCTTTCGAATCATCAACTTTGATACCACTTGTTGGATCTAGGGAGTCCACTTTTGTGTGAGATCTACATCATGGGCTAGTAAGGAAACATTTTCATAAACTTTGACACTATACTTTAACCCAAAACTTTAAAGCATTAAATTAATGGGTTCTTTCCACTTATATGTCCTTCAGTAATTTTATTTTTTTTCTAATATGAAATTCCTACTCATACTCGATATTCCAACACTTTTATGAAGGGGTTTTGGTGGACAAAACAAACATGATGGTTTGAATAGGAGATGGTTATGCCAACAAAATTCATTCCCGCGCTCCCTGTCGCAGATCAAGTACAAGGGAGCCTACGCCAACGGGAGAATTCCTGTTGAATCTTCTTGTTCTCCTGCTTCTCAAAGCGTAAAAGTTGGACTTGGATTGACAAGTAAAAAGCGAGAGGCTTATCTTGTCCTTTTTTCTTTATATAACCGTTAAGGTATGTAAAGAGAAGAAAGGGAAAGAGCGAACGTTTGTGACCATCTTTAACAAATTATTAGTCAATGTTTAACATGAGCAAAAATAAAAGGGAGACATAAGCATTCGAAGGTGACGCTTTTGTGGTTGGTTGTACCATTTATATTGAACGCCATTCATCAAGTCTAATGTGTGTTTATGCGTTGTAAGTCCGATTTCAAAAAATTTATTTAAGCTGCCAATGTTTACGTTGAATGGAACTTTAATGTAAGTCGTTATCATAATTTCAAGTCGGATATAATAATAATTCTTTTTTTTTTCATTTCCTCCTATTAAGTCACTAAAAATCAAATTGTGATTTATATTAAATCCTACTTGGAGACAACGACAACAGTTTTTGTTAGTTAGAATCGAGGCGTAGTTCTTAGGGGGTTTCAACGATAAATTATCCAAAATAATCTTATGTTAAAACCAACAAGGAGTGGCGTTGTTGGTTTGGAATAATGTAGCATTTTGGTATTGGTAAGTTGGTGACTTGTCCAAAGCATTACAGATTTCTAGCTTATGAACTTGTCAATGATTCAACGACGGACTCCTAACCTAATGTATAATAATCTATAACCCGAAACATGGGAATGTCATTTGCATATTCTAATAATATTCCTTCAGTATCCAAAATGCGTTAATTTTGAGTGAAAAAAAGAGGACGGATTGCATGACGGCGTCAGAGAAACGGCCATCTAAAACTGTTGCCACGTCTATATTTTTTTTTATCTTCACTCAAAATTTTTTTATAGAAAACTTGGATCAGCATCCGCTAATGACAAGGTGGTGAGTGATGACAGCACTAATACAGCTGTATGGGGTCCCCCACCCATACCATATGCCTTTCCGTTTTATCGCCAATGTATCGTCGCAATTTAAAAGCATGACATTTTTATTTTAACATAACATTAGTAATTATTTATACATCAATTTTAGTATTTATTATTTACAGTGCTGCGTTTTGCTACAACAGTATCCGGAGATAAGGCTCAAAACAAAACTTCAGATTACACGACAATTACGAGAACTCGTGCATGCCAGTTATCGTTCTCTTTTGGTCTTGTTATTGGCACAGTTATTTTTATTAATTTCCACAACAAAACACAGAAACAGCTTATAACAGATGTAGAGAGTGGCCGATTCATGATACGTTTAAAACTAGTTGGTTTTAGTTCAAGCATACATGTTCCCCAGGCTGTCTGTCTCTCTATGCGACGTACATTTCCAGCCCAATCCTTGAATCTACTCGCCAAACCAAATACAGCATCAATAAAAAAGTGAAACCAAACCTTCTTCTCTTCTTCTACAGATATTTAGAGAGGGAGAGAAACTGAGTTGGGTTATGGATCCTTGCCCGTTCTTTTGCTTAACCGTCGAATCACTTGCTCTGAAACTGCCGTTGGCCACCAGACCCGCTGGCTCCGGGGTGCACCCCTCGGCTACTCCATGTTTCTGCAAATTACGTATCAAAGGCTTTCCTTCTCAAACTGCCCTTTTGCCTCTGTGTTCCAACAGTGGTGATTCTGCTCCTGAATCTGCAACTTCCGTTGCCGGCTTTCACCTCGACGCCACAGCCCTCCGTCGTCTCTCCGGCAAGTTCATCACGCTTCATATTTCTGTGTACACCGGCAGGATGGGAAGTACTTGTGGAGTGAGCAGGGGTAAGCTGCTTGGTCGGGTTCGGGTCAACGTTAATTTGGAGAATGCCGAGGCGGGGTCGCTTGTGTTTCAAAATGGATGGTTGAAGCTTGGGGGTCAACAGGATAAGCCGGCGGCTCGGCTCCACGTTTTGGTGCGTTCTGAACAGGACCCACGATTCGTCTTCCAGTTCGGCGGTGAACCGGAGTGTAGCCCAGTGGTCTTCCAGATTCAAGGGAATATACGCCAGCCTGTTTTCAGTTGCAAGTTTACGGCGGAAAGGAACTTAAGAACTCGGTAAAAAGTTTCACCCTTTTTTACATTTTCAACCTTGGGTAATTTCCTAATATTAGTGGGAATTTTAATTATATTCCTTGGTTAGTTTGGTTCAGTTTTCTTATTCAAAATTAACTGATTAGTGGTTTCTTTCCCACTCAATAATTGTGCTATATTGACAAGTATAACTGGAGCCATGTGGAGTGTCGATTACTTTGTAGGTGTGGGAGTTGTTACCAACTATCACGTTCCTGATTTCCTACTGACCTGTTGCCATTTTCACTCTTTATTAACATTGACCCTCAATTATCCACAGCTTCTCTCCTACCTTCCCTGGAGACTAGAGGAAATTCGACTTTTATCTATCTCATAATGACAATATTCTTTGTAAGTTTATTCTTTAGGGGTCAATTAATCAGGGCGTCAAGTAGTTATGCTGCAGATGTTTCCGAGAGATTGCCATATTGAACACGATAATGATTATTTGTTTAACCATCATAATGTATTATTACATGGAGGTTTCGGTGCTAGTTGGGTCTCAGAGTTCTGTTCTACGCATAACCTCATGTGCCCATATTTGCTCGGAATCTTAGCGTACTTAAGCTCATTGTCAATATTCCTGTTTGACTATTCCATGTTACCTGCTTTTTAACTTTCAGTTTCCACTGTAAATCAGGTCCCTCCCATCGGATTTCAATCGAAAGCAAAACAGAGGGTGGACGAGAACATTTTCCGGTGATAAAGAAAGAGCAGGAAGGGAACGTAAGGGATGGATGATCATGATATACGATCTCTCTGGCTCTCCTGTTGCAGCTGCTTCCATGGTCACCCCATTTGTCCCTTCACCAGGATCAGATCGCGTGTCCCGATCCAACCCCGGTTCGTGGCTAATCCTCCGGCCTCATGGATTCTCTGTCAGCAGCTGGAAACCATGGGGTCGCCTGGAGGCATGGCGAGAGAGAGGCCCAATGGATAGCTTGGGCTACAAATTCGAGCTCGTCATGAACAATGGACCCAACCCCGGAATCCCCATTGCTGAAGGCACAATGAGTGTCAGGAAAGGTGGAAAGTTCTGCATTGATAGTAGGATTATGAGGGATTCTGCGTTGAGTTCGCTATCACCGGTAAAGGGTTTTGTAATGTGCTCAACGGTGGAAGGTGAAGGCAAAGTAAGCAAACCAATGGTGCAAATAGGGATACAGCATGTAACTTGCATGGCTGATGCAGCCCTTTTTGTGGCGCTTTCAGCTGCCATTGATCTTAGTGTGGATGCTTGCAAGCTTTTCTCCACCAAACTCAGAAAAGAACTTTGCCACGACGAAGAAGACAAGTTTGCTTAGGACCTGCCCGTTTCCATTTCTCATCCTGCCATTGCCATGACAACCAATAAGTTCTAGCTCATTGACGGACTCAATAACTGTTGGTTTGAGCAATGCCTTTTTTGCTTTCTTAATGATTTTGCTTTTTTCCTCCTTCTGAGAGCAAGCCTGGTTAATCGGCTTTTGGAGGTGGTTGATTTTGGTAGTTGACGTTGATTGTTTTGCCGGGTTTGTACTTGACATAAATAGTAGAGACATCCATAGCGATGAAAAAGTGTACAGTTGAAAGAAAAAAGCTAATGGTTCTTTAAAAGTTAAAACTTGAAATATTTGCCCTTTTTTTATAATGTTTTTGCACTTTCTATCTTAATGTTGCAAATGATCCCATTCAAGTCACATATTTGAATACCATATCGTACGAAAGTACCTGTTCTATTAGCCAAAAATTATTATATTGCGATCGTTATTAAAATTAAGCATTTAACGACTAACTAAAAAAGCGTCACAAAAGGTACAACATTTCGTGACGAATGAAAAAAATCATTAACGATTAACAAAAATCGTTACAAAATGATCCACAACGAGTGAAGATTTTAGAAAATTGTCACTAAATGAACTTTTGGTGACACTTTTCAGAAATCGTTACTAAAGGGTTCATAATTGGCAACGATTATACAAAATCGTTAGTAAAAAGACGTTTAGTTTTTTGCTACATTTTTGATATTGTCGCTAAAAGTAACCATTTAGTAACGATATTTGGAATCGTAATCAAAAGATCAACATTTGGTGACAATTACACATTCAGTGACGATTTCTAAAATAGTCACTAAATGGTGCACATTCGATGACGATTCTAAAAATCGTCACCAAATGTGGTACAGTACTTTGCAACATATTTGGTAACCATTTGCCTAAATCATCACCAAAGGGTTAACATTTACCAAAATTATTAAACCAACATTTTTATAATCTATTATAGTTAAAATATGTTTTATTGGAGATTTGTTTTGAATGTTTACAATGTATTGTTGAAAAAACACACACAAAATAATTTTAAGTATTAAACTGTAGTATTAATTAATCATTAATATTTACTAACATTGCAAAAATTAGTTATAAAAAATTTAAATAATTGTATCAATATAATAATATGATATATAGAGTAGTACGAACTTTGAATTAGAAGTTTAACAATTCATACAGTCATAGAACAAAAACAATAACAGTCCACTCTCAATAGTATGCAACTTGACCCCTAACTAGTAGAGAGGTTGTTTGACAAATTCTTACAGATATAATAATAATTCAACTTTAAAGCTGAGTATAGTTGATTGCATCAATAAATGACAATGATATAATTATTTTTTTGAATTTCAAGTGACATGAGAGTCAGTAAAGGTAAATGAGTCCTCGATATTTGGATTCCTAAGAAGAGTCCTTGCACGTTTGAAGGCGTAATAGTTCTTCCCTCAGGTGTAGGGGTTTTTTACACTCTTTTGCAACCGTGTTTCCGCTATAGCTAAACTTGTAGAGGATATAATAAACGAGTCGTTAGATTTAGTATGGAAGACAAGTTCTCCAGATGAACTGCCATTATGAAAAGGTTTACCTAAAACACAATCAGTATAGAACTTATATATTGTCAAATTAGTAAGCCGTTAAAAGAACTGAAATTGTGGTGACATGCATACATGAATGATCGAACGAAGTTTGTGGAATTGATGAATTTTCTAGAACAACCGATTTCTCTAATCCTTTACGGACCATTGTGGCATCGCTCCCGCCTCCATGGGTATACATGTCATCTTCAAGTTTCAAGAAAGTTTAAAATAACATGTAGTATATACTATCAAATGTGAACATATATAATAGCTTCATAAAAAGAAATGAGATGTATATATAAAAAAAAGTGGCGTTGTTTGGATGATACTACACACCTTGAAGTATAAGATCGGCCATGGAAGCCAATTGATGATTATTGTATGCAGTGGATATTTTTCTTCATTGTTTATTTTTTTTTCAGTAGGGACAATTTTGCCACATTTTTCCTAATGGAATGAATTAGGGCCATCCGAAACTAGTCGCCATGTTGACATTCCTTGATTAATAATGTTAAGAGGTATATTCTGCAAATGTCGATTTAGAATAAAATGATGATATGTTCAACTCTAATTTCAATGATAAAGTGAAAGTAGTCCAGTTTAGCACTTATACATCTTCAATGTGCCTAATGATATAAAAGTTACCCTTACTAAAATTTTAGAAATCTATTGTGTAGTTTTTATCACATGCAAAATTTAGAATTTAAAGTAGAATAGACATGTCTATGTTCTTGATGTACAGAAATATAGTATTATCTATATTGGGCTATATTACTATTAATGGAAATGAATTTAAGTAAAATACTCTTGAAGACCTTTCATCAAATAGTGACGAAGCTTTGATGAGGGAGGCGCTAAAGGTCGTTGGGAAGAAGCCAACCCATATACAAAAAACAAAGACGGGCAGTAAATCATGTTCGAAACACAACCATAAATACAACTCATACATCAAATGCATAATTAAGAACTTACAATAAATGCCTAAAGGTATAAGTTAAACTTAACACAACTTTGTTGATGAAAATTGAACAAAAGAATAATACCGATTCATTTAATAATGGTTCTTCGATAGTGATGACTACAATACAGAACCAAGAGGATTTTGAGAAATGTTGACGGCTTGAATGAGAACGGAGTAGCCTTTTATTGTGGTTGTTATTGAAAACCTAATACAAAATTACGCTGTTTTTCTTGTTTAGGTAAACGATGTCGTTTATTGTGTACTGTAGTTATTTGGAAGTAGTATTAATTAATTTGCTACGATCTATTGTATTTGGTCGACAAACGTTAGATGTAGCGACTAATACATGGTTCGTCGTCAAAGTCGACGAGTTCATAAATAATTTTTAATAAATTTATTTTCCTATTCTAAATAAAACATAATTTGAATTAAAAATTAAATTATTCAATTGAAGACTATTTGTAAATTAATTTCTTGACCGTTCAATAAATTATAATTGACTTACAATTTTCAGAAAATTATACATTTTAATTATTATAATTTCAAAAAAAATATTTTAAAAATTATACATTTTAATTATTGTAATTTAGAAAAACTAAATTATAATAATTTAACAAAAACTAAATTATAATAATTTAACAAGACATGTTAATATAATTAGATAACTATTTCTAACATATTAAAATTAAAGATTAGTAATTCCCAGAAATTAAGCAAACGAAGAACAATTGCATATATAAGAAAATTAAAAATGTAAGGAAAATGCTTGGGTTTTGGCAATGTTGTGTATAATTAGTAACAAAATTGGAGTGATAGGCGACGAAAGTTTTGACCATCGGAACAAGGTAAAAGGTTCAGTATTGGCGATGATTTACTAATTTGATAGTAAAATTTTGGATAATTTGCGACACTATTTTATTTTCATAGCAAACGTTTAACATTTGGCAACGAAATGGAGATTCATTGCCAAATGTACCGATGAGAAAAATTAAATGACGTCATTTTCCTTGTATCATGATCATACGTCACCTTTTCCAAATGTAATCCATAAAGAAACCTGATATATGAAACTATTTTGGTCAAATTACAAAAGTTTAGCCTTCCTTGCATCTTTTATAAAGAATGCTACTTTGTATTGAGAGTACGTGGAAAGGGTTTTAATAAAGACTAATAAAGAAGAAGAAGAATTTATGTGAAGTTAATATTTAAAAACCTGTTGCCAAATAGTTTTTCATTAAGTTAATTTTGATCCACCTTTGCAATAAGTCTATTATATATAATATATAAATTGTATGTTAGAGTATGGAATTTTAATATAATAATTAGATAATAATTATTAAATAAAGTAATATATATTTCATAAGTAAGATATGAGAAAATTTATATATAATGTAATATTTCATAAATCATTATACTAGTTATGATTATTATGTACACATTCATAATACATTAAGTTAATTACCATATATGATACTAATAATAGCAATTTAATAAAAAATAAATTGCAATATAGTACAAAATGTTAATCAATATCAAATATTAATATTATATTTTTTAAAAAATAAAGTTTAATATTATTGAAAATGTCTTTAACAACAATGTCATTCCGAAGATTACTACATGGTGTTCATGTGTGTTGATTGTATATTGTAAAAAAAATTACTGAATAAAATTGTCATTTATACTTTTTATTAATCTTTTTTGATATATATTATGATTTCATAACTTTATGTGGTGTCATAAAATTGTTTTTATTATCTACAATTTTTATCCTAATTTATGTTTTTGATATTTTAAAAGAATATAACATAATTAAAAAATGTAAGAAAAATGTATAGTATTGGCGACCATTATTGAATATAGTAGGTAAATGTTGGGCATTTGATAACAAATTGTGATATTGTTACCAAATGTTGCAACTGCAAAAAAAAATTTAAGGTGGGACGACGCGTTTATTTAACAAAAAACGTCGTCGTCCTAACGTCTGAAAAATTAAACCCGAAGCCCCTCCCCCCACCCTGCCTCCTGAGTTCTTTCTTCCTCCTCTTTCCCGCGTGATTTTTTCCCCTTTGTGCTCTCTTCATCTGTTCTTTTTAGAAGTTTCTCTTATTATCTTAGGTTGTCCTCAATCATCTCCCTACAGTTGTACTCAACCTGGTAAGTAGTTCTTGGGTTTGTTCTAGGTTTTTTTTTCCATCTTTCATTGTGTTTGTTAAATGCTATGTTCATCATCAAACTTAGGATTAGTTGTTGAGTTGTTTGTATAGATTGAGATTGTTAATTGTTTAATTTGATATTTCAATCTTTTAATGATGGTGAAGAAAGGGAACAAACATAATGAATGCTTGAAGTTTCGGTTGAGTTATGTTATACTTATAAGGTGCTCGATGAAAGTCCTCTGGGGTTTGAATTGTTCCATTTTGATAGGGAATGAATCACCTATATCCACACATGCTTTGAATGTAACCTACGCCCCAATTTATTGCACATACTCCTCTTAAAATTAGTCCAAAACCTAGAATCTCTTTCTAATGTGCTATAAACATAAACTCTAATGATCTTATGTATACATAATTTCATCAATCTATCTAACGAGTAACCCATATTAGATTATGTTATGTTATGCTTACATATACGTAACTTCATCAATCTATCTAATGAGCAAGGGCATACATTTTATATGAAACAAAAAGATTATTTATAGGTGATTTACACTAATTATATCATGCTTATAGGTACCATACCATACTGGCCAAAAGACAGTACGGTATATTGGGTTTTGGTACTGGGTTTAAATATCGGTCGGTACCAGCCAGTACTAGTCGGTATCGGTCGGTACCAGTCGTTAATATAAATACCAGCCAGTACCGGCCGGTACCTAAAATTTTGAAAGATATAGGGCTTAAGTTGCAAAATTTTCAAAATTTTAAAATTTTTTTCCCTCCCATGACCTACCCCCTCCCTTTTTTTCAAATATTTTTTAATTTGTTATTATGTTTTTTAGTTAAAACTTTTATTGTAATCCCCCCTTTCCTTTTTTTTCAAATATTTTTAATTTGTTATTTAGTTAAACTTTTATTGCAATTTTTAAATTTTTATTTTAAAAATAAAATAAATATTTTATTACTAATAATAATTATACATTAAGTAAAAATTAAAAATAAAATTTTTAATTTTAATTAATTTTAATATTTTATATCATATTTATTAATAAAGTATTAATAAAAATATTTAAT
>JAOQMS010000179.1:11265131-11297022 GCA_027563885.1 Erythroxylum longipes
CTCATTTTCTTCTCATGTCTTCATTTCATAAGATATCATGTTTAAGTTCAATGCAGAAATTTTTATGGGGCCGACAAAGACGATCGTTTAAGTATCTTATACCATATTATCATAAGAAGATCATATTACTGCTGAAAAAATAGTTTAATGAGATAATTCTAAAAGATTATTTATAGTGAGCACTTACTTAAATCTTATAACTTTCATCTCATTTATCACCATAATTAAGAAAAATTGTTTAAATACATACTTGGAACTTTGATGAAACAATAACTCCTTTCGCATATGTAATGGCTCCAATGCTCTATAGTATATTATTGTTTGAATAATACAATGAACTATACCAAGTTTATTAAAGAACTAACTAATCCAAATAAACATGTCACACTAAATGGAAAAGGTATTATGATTTAATTAGCAATCAATGCTACATTGGAATATTTCCAATCTCAAAATAACATTGTTCTAGGTAAAATGTACCTTAAATAAAATTTACTTTTAAAGTTAATATCAATATAACCATGAACTCAAATATTAACTCTTACATAAAATAATAAATATCTTCAATACTTCATAAATGTTAGATATCTCAAATACTAAATAACTTTAGTATATTATCTATATACTTGGACCTAGAATAAGTAAACAAGATTTTATATCTATCTTTATAGATCTAATTCCCAGAACTAAGTTATTACCCTTTTAGATCGAATAAGAGTTACTCTTAAACTATCATATCTTCTACAGTTAAAAATATTCTATTCTCTATGAGCAATATGTCTCTACATACTCCTAGTAAAGAGGACTACTTCCTTTTAACCTTCTTATAGACATGACATATTCATAATTATTGCTAAAACAAACTCTTTGAATTCATTGTGAAAGTGAAACTTTGAATATCTTATAATCTTTCAACTATACATCAAATGTATTAACAAAGGCACTAGTTCTATTTAGATGCATTGTTGTGAGATTTGAACTTTCCAGATTTCATCTTACTCCATGACTTATCTTGGGAACTATTATCTTATAAGCACATATTAAAACAAACATTCTATTCATTAAAGCCTACAATATTAGTAACTTTTAAATATCTCACAACCTTTTATTATTCGATTTAGTTCTAAACTTAATAGATAATTTTTGCTTCAACTAAGCATCAAATCCCAAAATTATTAATTTTGACTCTTTCAAAGCCTTGCCACTCTATATCTAATATAGAATCTTGTTAATTTATTTAATTAGAATTACTGAAGGTAAATCATTATACTTGGCATAACTATAGAAGAAATAAGTATTGCATCATACAATATATCATATTGTGTTTTTTTCCTTAAACAAATTCATACTAATTTGGGATTTGGCTCTAAAGGCATTCACTAGAGAATCTCATTTTTTATAGATATTCAAAAAATTTAAAACTCACTACATCGATCTCATCGAAGTGTTTTAACATTCTCAATACTTAATTTCTAGTTATATTTAGATAATTTGAACTTTTCAAAATTTTAAATCAATATTTCATTTAATATGTACGACTCTATCACATAAATTTCATTAGTAAATCTAATAAAATACAAGTATCATATCTTTATAAATTGTTATTACATCACATACATCATACGTATAGCAGTTAACAATTCGCTACCTTTATCATCATTTTACCAAAGGTTGGTTTGTTTATTCTTGAGCCTAACAAGTTTCACAAGTTTCATATAAATCATAATCAAAAGGATACATGTACACTACAACAAAATATGGAATTTTTAGACATAAAAGGTAAAAATTTTAAACGCTTTTTTGCGTCTTAAAAATAATTTTAGACGCTTTATAAAGCGTAAAAAAAACATGTGTCACAAAAATTATTTTCGACGATTTTCTTAGACACATAGATGCGTCGAAAAAATATACATTTTTTTACGCTTCTAAGTGTCGAAAATCTAAGCGTCAAAAATCTATTTACACATAGATGCGTCAAAAAAACATACATTTTTTTACACATCTAAATGTCGAAAATCTAAGGGTCAAAAATCTATTTACACATAGATGAGTCGGAAAAAAATACATTTTCAACAGTTTTCTTAAACACATATATGTTATTTTAGACGCTTTGTGTAAACTTTTAGATGCCTTTCTCTGTTGATATTTTTCACTTTTAGACAATTTTTTACGTAGAAAAACTCCACCATTTTTGAGTAAAAAAATAAGCTTAATTACAATTTGTTTTGTACATCTTTTTGAAGATCACTCACATGCATATTATTATAATAAATTTTACAAATTAATCTAAAATATTTATCTGCATATGATTATAATAAATTAACACTTTTGTTAATAAATATTATATTACACATTTATATGTATATAATAGCACAAATTAGCTAAAATAGATTCATTCTAGAGTCCATTTCCATCGAAGAAAGCACACTATTCACATACTTCACCTTGTGAGTGGCAAAAATATACAATATTTCAAAGCTTAGAATCCCATTAATGAACAGTTCATATTTGAAACAATAAGAAGATTCAACCAAAATACACTACAATGCGTTTCAACAGCGAAATGAGCAACAAAATTCTTGTCAATATCCTCCCTAAAACGGATTGATAATATTGAACCAGGTCACCCACATTCACATATCTTGCACACTCAAACCTGCAATAATGGAACAAAGAGACAATTATTAATTAGACTACACAGGTTAACTAGTGGCAAAGTAAACCTACCAAGAAGAAAAAGACAAATGCATAAGTTGACAAAAGCAACGTATCTTTACCAAACCAAGAAATATCCATTCTTTTTCCCTCAATCTCCAAGACCAGAACTTAGTGAAATGTCAAATGAAGTCCCTTACACAAAGTCCTAACATATGAGGTTCATGAATTAACCTGGTGGAAGAAGAAATAAAAAAATACTCACTACATCTTCCATTGTTGAACGCCACCCCTGCATTGAGGAGAGGTCGTATCGAAGTTTAACATTGTCACCATCTTCTAATGCCTTATTTGTCTTAGGGGACCTGAGATATACCCCCATGTTTCCTATATCAAATCACAATCTATGTCAGATACAAAAAATGATCTACAGAAATAGAAAGAGGGCAGAGAGCACAAGTGACACTTCAAAATTTTTCTCTAGTTTCACAAAAACTTGTATTGAACCATCTCCATGCATCCAAGCATGTACCTGTTATTCAGATCTTGGACTAAAGCTTTTCTTATATCAGCTTCAGCTTTCTCCAATTCAGATGTCTGTAGATACGCTTGCGAGCGTCTGAATAAGGCCTTGATGTTGGATGGCTCCAGTTCTAAGATCTGTTATGAATGTTATGAAATGCTTTCTGTATAACTGTTTAACCTGACATTATATTGAAATGAAATAGGTCTAGTCCTGATGGTACAGGTGAGAGGAGATGAAGAAACCTTTGTACATAATTTTGATGCTGCACGATACTCCGCTAATTTTAACTTGCATACTGCATTGTTCAGATTGCATGATAATCATAAACTATTGGCCAAGCGTTTTTCTTCATCGGTGAAGTAGTGGTCAAACTCAAACATATTTTGCAGCCTGAATGTGGAGTTCCTGTGTAAGTTTCTGTTCAAATACCATACTGTACTTCTACATTCACATGCTTCCCTTGTCTCAAAAACTCCAAAAAACTTGCAAATACCAGTTAACTTGCCTTCTCATACTTCATTGATGCAGGCCAAAACTTTCTAGCTTTGAACAACACATTACCATCTTGTTTCTTCCTTTCACACGCTTCTAAATTTTCTTTTGCGTCCATTTTCCAAAATGGTTTCTCCTGCACATAAGATTTAGTTCTACCGAAATGAAATTGCACTCTGAATGGTCATGATCACTATGAATTAAGGAATAGCATTGAGTTGAGTGGGAAGCTGGAAAGTAACCTTTATGAAATCGACAAGCTCAACTTCATAATGAACAATAGAATTTTCTGCTAATACTGTTGAAGCAGTAGTGTTGCAAGGGTATTCTCCAGTAAAGGTGACTAAGGCAAGTTCACCTCTCTTCATAGTCACAATTGCTTTGTCCAAGCTTTCATTTTTGTATTCTACAAAAGTTTAGGACACATTATGGAAAAAACTTTCAAGTTTATTTGAGTCCCGTTTCAAAGACACCAACATCACAGGATACATAATACCTTCTAATGTTACAAATTCAAAAGGTTCAGTTGTTCCCTTCTTGTCAACAACTATTCCATCCTCAAGTTTGGTAACATATCTCACTAAGAATATAGCGACTTCAAAGAATTACATTTCACTTTTTAGTTCAACCTGTTTTAAATAATGACGTGAGAAGTCAACTTTCAACTTTTATCCCTCGTTAGGCCGTTCCAATCCTTCTCCAGGTTTGATAATGGTTTTGAGGACCTTCTTATCTCCCGTGACATCAATGACCTTCTTCCATGATACCAACTCAAGTTGGATGGTCAGATTAGAGCCAGGTGGTATGGTAATGTCATCATTTGTTGCTTCTTTCCCATTTTGGTTAAAGCCATCTGATGTTGAACAACTTGGTCTTCATTAGTAGATATATAACAAAAAGTAAGTTTTGTGATCTGAGTAGGATTATAAACTTACAAGAGAACTTGACAGCTACTTTTGCTTTCTTATTTCTTCTTATTGTCTTCACTACCTTGCTCAAGGCATTACATACATAACCTGGAAGAATTCAATCTTAATAAATTAGTCTGTTTCCATTTCTTGAACTCTGCTAAGACCATATAGAGCAGAACTTACCATCACCAACATGTAACTCCAAACCTTTGTCAGATTTTGACACAATCATCCCATTCTCAAGCTTTGCCTCATACTTCACTACAGAGATGGACAATCATTACTATGTTTCTGACAAGCCACTCATCAAATTTTTGTATTTTAAACTTTTTTCTACAGATGGTGACTGAAACAAAATTGATTTATTACCTAAAACCTTATCTCCATCTCTTGGTAAAGCCCATCCCTCACCCTCCTTTATTATCTTCTTCAACAGTCCATCACCCGTCAAGTCCCTGATGCTGCTCCACGATATCAACTCAATACAAAAAATGAGAGTTGCATTTGGAGGAGTCATATGTGGCAAACCAGCTTCTCTGTAAGCCAAACATGATAATCTACAATCAGGGACCAAAAGCAGTTGATATTGAAACCATTACAGTTATAAGACTTTTAATCGAAGTTAACGTAAATTAGGTAATTCAATTAAAAAGCACAAAAAGAAGAAGATGCGCAACAATGAAAAATATTGAACAAAACAAGAATTCTGAGGGTTTGAGATAGAAAAGAAACGGCAAAATTGGGGAACAGAAACAAAAGAGGATCTGATCAGTGCAAAAGTCTGAACAACAATTTGTAGAAAAAGCAAACAGAAAATAAGATAAATACGAGAGAGAGAGAGAGAGAGATACCTGTAGAAGATTGGCAGAGAGTTTGTTGTTCGGGGTTAGTGAGAGAGCGAGATGGCTTGTTTCCTTCATGTTTTTTGAAAGTTTAATAAGAAGAGAGTGAGACGGAGGAGGGCGATAAACTCGCGTTGGCTAAATTTGTTCTGTTTAGACGCAAGCCCAGCTGAAAAGAACATAATAAGGGTTAGAAAAATCTAGAAGCTCGTAACATTAGTACTTAGACGCAAGGTTGGTGGTTGTTGGCAGTGTTTGAGTAAATTGATAAATCTTTAGTCAGTTTAAAAACTAACACCGAGCCACCTTCTTTACTTTTTCGAATTTATATTAAATTACAAAGCTAAAACTTATATTAGAAGCTCGTAACATTAGTACTTAGACGCAAGGTTGGTGGTTGTTGGCAGTGTTTGAGTAAATTGATAAATCTTTAGTCAGTTTAAAAACTAACACCGAGCCACCTTCTTTACTTTTTCGAATTTATATTAAATTACAAAGCTAAAACTTATATTAAATTACTTTTTAGACTGCCAGCGTAACTTACAAATGCTAGAATTTGTATTAAGGTTTTTTATCACGTTTTGTCTTGTTTTTAGTTTTTAGAACTTATATTAAATTAGCATCGAAGTTAATAAGAGTTAATTTATAACTGTAAAAAAAAAAAATTTATCTCATGAAAATTTTAGAAATTTTAGACTCTTTTTAATATTTTTTAGACACATTTTATCATCTTAAATAAATGTCTAAAAATTCTACCAATTCTTGGATTATTTAAGACAATTATTAAATGCGTTTAAACATAAGCGTCTAAAATTCCCCTATATTATTGTTATGATCTTTGAGCGATCAGTGCTTACTTAGAAAAGAGAAATTTTGTAGTGCAATACAAAGAGAGCTAAACCTACGTGAGAAAGAAAAGGCTTATAGCCTGGAGAGGCTACGATAGCTGAAAGAATACTGTGTAAGAGACCTGAAGAGGCTTTGGAAGGGAAGAAAGAATACTTGTAATTGTTTGAAGTAAACACTCAGACGAACTCTGAGGACTGAACGTAGCCCACGATTTGGGGTGAACCAGTATAAAATTGTAGTGTTTATCCTCTATCCCTTGCTTCAGTTTATTTTATTGTTAAACAATTATACAGAAGTTATTTGCGATTTAACTACATAATAATTATCGTATAAATCTTGTGATATCTTTTTAACAAGAAAGAGAAGTTCTTAGTAAGATTTTATATTCAAAAAAAGGATACACCATTCAACCCCCCTTCTAGTGTATCGAGTTTCTTGAACGTAAAGTCTATATTAACGTGTGATTTACTTCAGTACTCAGTCACTAGTTGGTTGTAAATGGGTATTCAAAACAAAGTTCAAAGCTGATGGATCTATTCTGAAACATAAAGTTCGATTGGTTGCAAAGGGTTTTCAACAAGCTGCTGGAATTGATTATGATGAGACGTTTAGTCCTGTGATTAAACTTACCACTATCCGAGTTGTACTGACAATTGTTGTTACTTTTAAGTGGGAAATACGCTAGCTCGACTTGAATAATGCATTTCTTAATGGTTTTCTGCACGAAGATGTCTACATGCGACAAACCAAAGGATTTCTTAATCAGCAACGGCCTAATCATATCTGTAAGTTAGTTAACGCCATTTACGGTCTAAAGCAGGCACCTCGAGCCTGGTTTGATCGCTTGCGTCTTACCTTAGTGCAATGGGGTTTTAAAAATGCCAAGAGTGATGTCTCTCTGTTTCTACGTTATACGGTCATCTTACTGTGTTCGTATTGATTTATGTAGATGACATTCTAATTACTGAAAATAATTATGCATATCTGAAAATTTTTGTCTAGAGACTAAATGCCTTATTCTCTCTTAAGGATTTAGGACCTCTATATCACTTTCTTGGACTTGAAATTTATAGAGACAGTTCAAGGATATACCTGAATCAAGGAAAGTATATTCTCGACTTGTTAAGGAAATTTAACATGCTGGATTGTGTGCCTGTGCCTACTCCGATGGTTACTGGTTGATATTTTTCGTTAACTGATGGAGAACTTATGTCAGATCCTAGTGTATCTTGGAGGTACATTAGTGTCGTGGTCTTCACAGAAGCAACGAGTAGTCTCTGGGTCAAGTATAAAATCCAAATACAGAGCACTGGCTGATGGCGCTGCTGAAGTCAAATGGTTGAGTTCACTGTTATCTGAGATTGGTCTCTTTCTCCGACAACCCTCTATACTGTGGTGTGATAATCTCAATGCAGGAGCACTAGCTGCCAACCCTGTTCAACATGCCTACAGCAAACATATACAAATTGATGTTCATTTTATTCGAGATTTCATATTGTCTGGATGCATTGATGTCAAATATGTTACTTCTTCTCATCAAGTAACTGATTGCCTAATCAAAGCCTTGAGTCACTCTCAATTTGTAATTTTAAGAAACAAACTCGGGATGTTCATCACACCCTCTCGTTTGAGGGAGAATGTTAGAACATAACTGATTGTACAATTATGTATAGCTGTATTATTCTCTGTAGCACCTGCTCTTTCTGTTATTATCCTTCATACGTGTATTATGCGCATAGGTTCAGTTAGGATCTCCATCATTTTATCATGATTCTTTTCTCCTCTTGTATTATATTCTATCCTATATATAATAAGAGAGTCTGAGCACAATGTGTGTGTTGCAGAATATTCATACACTACTCTAGTTTTTCTATCTCCCTGGAAACTGTTTTTGAACCGAAATGATATGATCCTCAAGCTGGCGTTCCAATGTTCGAGTTTTGTCCTTGGAAAGGGTAATATTGGTTCAACGCACCAAGCTTGTTTGTTTCTAACCAAGTATAGAATATTGGATTGCCAAGACTATTCTTATATGCTGGAAGTACAGTAGATTCCACAGCAAACCATGGTCTTCACGACTGCAGCTAGATTGGTCTGTACATATTCGATCCAAATGAGTATTATTGAATAAAATCAAAGATTGATTTTTCTTATTTAAAAAATTATCTTATTGTTTTGAATTTATTAAAAATTATAAAAAACTTTATGTTAAATATTTATTATATTATTTTAATTCAATTTGTTATGTAATTAACTATTATACAAATCGAGGAATATTTACGTTAATATTGTTAGGTATATATAACAATCCATTACATAATAATATGTTTTAAAATTGTAATAAAATTAAATATGATATAATCATTTAAACTTTTATAAAAGTAATCTATTTTTAATAATTTATAGTACAACTAAGATTATGTTTGGTTGAGGGTTTTATAATAGAATAGAATGGAATATAATATTATTTCATTTTTTAAGGGAAGTTTTATAGTGAAATTGAATAGAATAAGATGAAAGAAGAGAGTTTCATATTACATCACATTTTATCCGTAACAGTAAAAATGAAAAAACCCCCCAATTTGGGGGTTTATAATGAAATATAAATTGATATATTATATTACATTATAAACTATTCATTCAAACAACATTTCATTATATTACTTTATGAACCCTTCTATTTCTACTAAACAACAATTTTCTAATATTACATCTATTTACATTCCATTCCATTATAAATCATTTTATTCTACTAAAAACTTTACATCCAACCAAACAGAGCCTAAGATTTACCATAAATAAAGCGTGAATCCTCTTCAAACTTGCTGAAAACATGCTTATAATTATATAACACAAAGGTTAGGCCTTAAATGAATCAGGTTTGGGGCAGTCTGCCCCTTATCCAGACAAAAGGAGTAAAAGGTGCATGCATGTAAAATTCAAAAGTGAAAATAGGTTTAAAGCACTCGACTCGATGTTGTCCAATCTATTCTAGAGATTAAAAGTGAATATATATGTATAAAAGGAAAGATATCCCACGGGTAAACCATAATAATTTGATATAAAACAAAGAACTTGGTGTTTTAATACAGAAACTAGCAAATTAGTTAGTATGATACAGCTAAGAGAGAGTGGATTCCCCTTAGAGGAGTTCCTAGAAAAACTGGAACTGGACGCATAAACAGCAAAGAAAATGAATAGGGGTTGTTATGAAACTGAAGAAGAAGATGCATTTTCTATTTACAGGAAGGAAGGAAGGAAGGAAGGAAGGGATACGGATTACAGCAACTAAACTCTTAACATACTACAACTATGTTTTGATACTTAAATGCATGATGGCTTGCATAAGATCATAACAAACCATTTACTATTTTGGCCTACTGGTTTCGTGACAAGAAGCACACGTGGACTTGGTAATAACAAAAGCTAACACTACTAGAAAGGCTGAGCTTGAAAAAGGAAAACGTCAGTTGGTTGAACACCGAGAAACGATGCGAATTGCTATTTCTAAGATATCGTAATCTAATAAAAAGGCCTCTTTCTAACCAAAACTATACCTGTCTGTCTCTTCATCGATCGCCATCATCGAGCGATCTCCCTACAAGCCTCTCTCTCACATGGACCAATGACAGAGAGGCCAAATCCGTAGAAAGAAAACCCTTCTTCTCTACAATGGCTGCTTTCCAATCCCTTCTTCCCTCACTCCTCCTCTTTTGCCTCATTTACGAGGCCGTATCGCAATCGGCCCTCCGATTCCCCAGCTACCGCAATGACGATGATCTCTTTTGCGGGAGCTGGAGGTTATCTGTGGAGACCAACAACGGCGGTCACTGGAGGTCAGTTCCATCGAGGTGCTGGAGCTATGTGGAGGACTACATGAACGGTGGTAAGTACCTCTCGGACTCGGAGATTGCTGCATCGGACTCGCTGGCCTTCGCTCAGAGCATCGAGATTGGTGATACTGGTAAGGATGCTTGGGTCTTCGATATCGACGAGACCTTGGTCTCCAATTTACCATACTATCAACTCCACGGATACGGGTGAGTAACGCAACTCTAGCCGTTGGATTGTGTGATAAGTTTTCGATCGAGTGGGTGCTGTTCATCTGTAAGTTTGTGTGTAGTAAGCCATCCTTCAGACAAAGGAATTCTTGTTATTTGACACGCGGAAACATTTTATTGCTAACGTGTATAAACTCTGACCAAAATTGTTATGTTCCTGGACGTAGATCAGAAAATTTCGACGAGTTGTCTTTCAACAAGTGGGTGGAATTAGGGCTCGCACCAGCATTGCCCGCAAGTTTGAAGCTTTACAAGAAGTTGAAGCAAATGGGTTTCAAAGTGTTTTTGTTAACTGGGAGGAGTGAGTGTCAAAGAAGTGCAACAGTGAAGAATCTTGTTTCTGCTGGATACAGCGATTGGGAAAGGCTAATTCTGAGGTATGATACGGTCATTAACATCACATGTGCAAATTAACATACCATTAACCTATGGTTTTAAACCAACTCTACAGGGGTATTTCGGATGAGGGCGAATCAGCAAGAGTGTTCAAATCTAAGAAGAGATCAGAGTTGGTAGAAGAAGGCTATAGGATTCACGGTAATTCTGGAGATCAGTGGAGTGACTTGTTAGGTTTTGCAGTGGCAGAAAGGCCTTTCAAATTACCAAATCCTATTTATTTCATCCCATAAACAAATGTAAGTAAGGCAATGAACTCGTTGTTCTTTGTTCAAGCCTCACATCACAGGGGGCAGTTTCTTGTCAAGGTAGTTCAGAATCAGTGGTTACCTGGTGTAATGAAATTGATGAACCAAGCACCCATATATTGCCAAACAAAAACAAAATAAAGAAAAAGTCTCGCTACACTAAAAAGAACTTTAGGAAACAGACAAAATGTAACTGTAAGTATAATTATTGTTGTCTTTTTATTAAGGCAATAGAATTCACATCGTTCAATAAAGTGACGCTGTTATAGGTATAAGGTAACCAAATTTTTTGATTACACAATAAAATAAAAAATATTGCTTTAAGTTTAAATAAGGGAATACTTTAGTTTCAAACTATAGCAACAATATTAAATAGATATTATGTAAGCAAACTCTTGTTATTATATAAGCAACATTCATATACACATTAAAAGAAATACGTCTTAATTGTCTACATAATATCAAACGTAAATGAAAAACAATGTATTTATATATGATATATAATTCATATGGACTTGTAAAATTCAATCTTTTAACATATTCAAAATACAAATGCAAAAAATTACTAGCTAAAATATTCATCTACAATATCATCCTCCATTCTATATGGAATATAAATGAATTAATCTAAATATTAAAAAAAACTAATACGTGTGAGCACTCCAAAATCTTTCAAGAAATACTTCCTTGTCCACTCCCAACCATCACCATCCTACAAAAAAGAAAAAGAAAAAAAGAAAGACACAAGAGCTAAATTAGAATTGTAAAATTACTGTGCTCACAAATTGGTTGATATATCTAAGCAAAATGAAATACTATTATTTTATTGTAACCTTAATTTAATCTAGGCAAATAATATAGTCCAAAAACTAACAACACAATAATTCAATTCTTTTTATGAACAAATTCAGAAAGCATGAACATAAGCAATTAATCTCAACAAAAAAGATAACAAGATAATGTACAACAACAGTGAATTAAGGAAATGAAATCATTCAGGATCTCACAAGAAGGCTAAAAGCATAGGAATTGAAATCAGGAGCATACGAGTGGAAGGATGGACTTTTGATGGAAGGGAAGGCAAAGGTCAAACTTGCTAGCAAAAGTTTGACTATTCAAAAGGATCATCACTAGGAGATTAATACCAAATTGTAAAAGAAAGCTATCAATAAGAGTCTGTATCATAATTAGACAAGTCACAGAAATCAGGAAAACATTACAAGATCAGAGCCATTAATAAGTGAGTGATATGGAAACTACAATGTCGTAAAAGTTTTCAATAAAAACAAGCAAGTCACAATTAAAAACCTACAACATATTGTTGTAGCACAGAAATGTAAGACATTAGACTTAGAGATTCTAAAAGAGAAAAGAAAATTTATGGTCAAAGTGGACATACTATGGTAAAAACAAATTTTTCATAAACTTATCTACATGAAATGGAGGATGAAATCCATTGAAACTAATTTGACCTTTGAAATAACTCTTGATAGTTTACATGCCATTCAGTTTGCGGAAGGAAATGCATGTTTGAATCCAAATTTGATTGTAAAGTACGATGATTTTCAAAGATATATTCGATTAAAATCCACACCTTGAACAAAGATGTCATCTTAAAAGATTATAAGAGTCTTAATGTAAGATTGCATTTTTTTCTTATTCTTATTTTTAATTTGCAAGTTCAAAGTCAAAGAAAATGAACAACCTAATTCCTTAGGATTCTAATGATGATAAGCATAGCATCCTTATGCTTGACATATTTGAGTTAATAGCACTTCTGATAAGCTAAACTGAAGTGAACTTGTGTAGAGAAACAAGTTCCTGTTTGTCCATCTTCTAATACCTAGAAAATAGAAAAGGACAATGAAAGATGGCAAGTTTTCTTTTAATTACTTTCTCAAAATTTTACCAATTATATTCAGGTCTGACAGGCTTAAGCAATAACTTGTAAAGAACAATAAAAATGGAGGATATACAGTACTGAGTAGAGTTGAGTCTTGTTTTGCAAGCAATTAAAAGACTCACACTTTAACCATAATGTAAAATATCCATTTACTTACCTTCATCACAAGTATAAAGTGAATTTTGAAAGGCTTAATCAATGACATGAAGCACAATTACCCAAGTTACGAGACTAAACTAGAGTTCAATCATAGGAGGGATTTATTTAAGAAACCTCACTTTCAACAAGGAAGGACAAAATCTTGTCTAGAGCAACAGAAGGAGAAGGTTGGTTTACCTGTGAAGAGAAAAGGAATAGATATAACAAATTGCTTATATATCGAGAACATACACAACATGCCAACTACGTGTTTATGCAAATTAGAAAAATTTGATAGGAATAAAGTTGAAACAGTAAGGAAAGGATACAAAAGCAACCTTTTACATTACTGCAACTTTATGCTCATAACCTACAATTCAACTTAACTAAGCAGTAGGAAGAGCATTAACCTAATAGCTGAGTAGCAGAAATCACATCACATCTATTCTTTCAATGTGAATTTTCTAAAGAATCATGGAGGACGGCATGGATAAAGCATTTCCTCAATAAACTACCGATTGAATTGGAGAATATGATACAATAGAGTGCATGTATTTATCATACTGATAATTCAATCGTTTGGCCTATTACATCCCCCTCTCTTATTTGGTCTTAGTGATATAGGATGAGAACATACACAATTTTAGGGATACATACCAAACCACATAATATTTTAACAGAGAAGTGTATTGCAAAATTAGAGAGCATATTTCCTTATTCAATATCAAATATTAAGCTTTACTTTTAGAATCTAGAATATTAGTTTACTAGAGAAACAGACATTCGTACCTAGAATTCAACATAAACAATAAATTTTGGAGAGATTAATAGGAAAGATGTGTAATCTATCAATCAGATCACAACCAGTGAATTCGAATGAAAAAATTGAAGATATTTATGTTGTACTCCTAGTTTTAAACAAGTTTGATAAATGAAGAAACACTAGATAACTCCTCAAAAGGCTAATTTAACTTACCCAATATATTTCATGAAACCCTCTTTGTCCTAATTGAATTCATTAGTACCCAATTCGATTCATAGCTCACACTGCGATGCCTTGGTGGGCTTTGTCGGTGAGGAGCTCAAAGGCATGACCAATGTCTATGGATGACCGCCGACTACTAGAAAAGCTGGCATCAAAATCACGAGGAAATTGGAGATGTTGGTGATCCGACGTGTGTTGTGGGTTCATCGACTTGGTGGGTCACCACCGCGTTGAATCTCTCATTTATTTTATGTTTTTTATTCCACTTGAAAGCGTATATGTGCAATGTGATGTTAATTAATTTCCCGCTTACGTGATATAATATAATATCCTTTAGTAAACTATAACAACAATTCCAAATGTCGCATTTATTATTTTTATTGCTTTTTAATATTATTAAAGGCAACACTTTAAAAAATGTTACATTATATTAATTTTTATCAACACATTTTAAAACTGTTATAAACATGTCGTTGCCTAAAGCACTATTTTTTTCTGTAGTGTTTAAAGCACCAACCTTTTCGTATAATTTTAATATAGGGCATTAAGTTAACACAAAAAATATAAATAAGACCTAAGCACATGAGAGAAACAATACATTATTGGTTTATGCCCTACAACCAATCGGTTGGTTATAGTCTAGTAATATAATTATTTATATACATTCTTTTTCTTCTACATATTAAGATATATATGATAAAGTCCATGAGATAAATTTACATTGCAAATAAAATTATGATGAGATCATAATTTTAAGATTCATATTACATTTACGTATTATCCTTAAATTGTTCCTAATCATTATTCTATTGAAACTAAATATTAATAAAGCGTAAAAAGACTAGAAAATGTTATGTTTCTTACTTTAAAGGAAGTATTCAATCTTATAGACTAAAGTATGTAGATACTTAAACAAATATGTGGGTACTTGTTAGAGAATAAGTTCACTGAACTGATCCCATATGAAAATTCTATTTGAAACATTACTTGTATGTCTATAGAAATTCTCACTATGATGATTGTATAAGTTATCATTTGACTTGAGATCTCCAAAATTATCTCATACAAGAATTGCTATATTTTGATACTACTTATAACATATTCTAGTCAAGGCTAGCTCAATCGGTTGTCATTGCATGTATGACCCATATGAGAACATTACTTGTATGTCTACGGAAATTCTCATTGTAATGATTGTATAAGTTATTTTTTGAATTGAAATTTCCAAAATTATCTCATATAGGAATGATTATATTTTTATACTACTTATGACTTATTTTAGTTAAGGCTAGCTTAATCAGTATCCATTAGATATATGAACCATAAAAGAATTTCATTTAGAACATTACTTGTATGATTATGAAACTTCTCATTATGATGATTGTATAAGTTATCCTTTAACTTGAGATCTCCAAAATTATCTCATATAGGAATTGCTATATTTTGATGCTACTTATGATCTATTCTAGTCAAAGGTAGCTCAATCGGTAGTCATTGGATATAACATAAACTATATGAAGGTAGTTCAGTGATTAATATAGGATTTGCTACCCCAAAGTAATTAGGGAAAATTTTTCGATATTCTTGATTAGTATTAATATGAGAAATCCTTAATAAAGATGGAAATTTGAGAAATCCTTGGCGACGATGGAATGGAACTTGAAAATATTTTTTAAATGGCATTAATTGAATCAATTATTAATAGTGGAGAACTAACATAATTGGACTTAAATATAGTAGATATTAATTTCATATTTTAAGTTTAATTAGAATATAGTATGATGAAATGAATGAATTATACAAGAAAATCATGCATGACAAAGGTTAGTCAAAAATATTTTAACATTCTTAAATATTTATTTGATTATGATGTGTTACTAGATGCCAATCTTGATCTATGTATATATATTATTTAATTAGATAATTAAAGATAAATTAAAGACTTTTAATTTATCTAATCCTAAATATGATTTTGGGTTATAATTTATATCCATTACTAACATATTTGAGAACCTATAGGCCATACACAACGAATAAGTTGAAGAGAGAAAATGAGTTTGAATCATGTTAGACTTGAATATAAAATTTGAGAAACTTTATCATTAAATATGAGATATTTAATAAATAAAGACCAATATGAGATATTGAATTTTATTGAAACATAATTGATATTTAATTAGAATTAATTGTAATTGTAATTAAAGTTTAATTGAAATTAGAATTTAATTCGATTAAATTACTAAATGTCTAAAACATATTCTAAATAGGCTAAGACTCTAAGGGAGCTAGCACTTCTTGACTAACCCTTTCTACAATAGGTGAAGAGTTTTCTCAATACGTTATATAGATATTGTTAGAGGCTAGACATTTGTACGACTACATTGGTTGAGATGAATCAGTTTAAAAAATGATTTAAAGGAAATGGTAAGAAAATGATCAAGCTTCACAATAAGGTACGAATTATAATTTATGCTTTATTATAGTTTATATGTCAATCATGTTATATGATTTAAGTGATATTTGCGTTTAAAAAATCAAACAAAAAAGTTTCATAATTATTCAACTGAGTGCAGGATTTGATTCCGCTATGATTTTTCAACATTTGTCCTAGAGCCAACTTTAATTCTATAATTTAATTAAATTTGCTTGATTATTATTGATTCAATAAGAATAAGGCTTAAAAACTTAATTATTTGAATGATTTATCCAATATTGATTGTAGTATCATTAATAATTAGGGTTATTATTTTTTAATGAAACAAAATTATGACTTCCCCCTTTTTTGTTTTTCTAGAAAGCTTACGATATACATCTTATTGTTTTGTTTCTTTAGCTTTTGGAAGTCGACATGCTTTATTTTGTATTTGAAAAATCCATTGCATGCATCCTACGTTTCATTTTTGCGTTTTCTGAAAAGTTATTCATGCCTCCCTTAGTGTTTCTAAACAGAAAATATGCCTTGTTTTCTTGGTTAAAAACATGGTCAATGCATGCTCCCATAGCTCTGGCAACCTAAAAAATACAATCTATCATATGACCCTAGCTTTAAAGTTTCTGGAAACTTGGTGGTAGAGCTTATGCATTTAGTTTCTAGTTTGAGTTTTTGCTTTTGAGAATTGATTTCATAGGTTATGTATTAATGTGTTTCTAGGTGTCTTATGTTTGATGGTTATGCCTCTGGTTTATGCGTGTTGAAGCTAGTGAGGCTATGGCGACAGAGCTAGAAGTGTCAATCGCTACTAGCAAGGGCGAAATGCCCTTAAAGCAAATGGCAAAACAAGGGTGATAATTGCCCAAGAACTTGCTGAAGTAGTCCCCTGGAAAAGAAGAACGCACCAATAATCATTGTAACGAATCTTATACTGTATCAATAGGAAAAAGTTACAAAATGTGATATTTTAGTAGCGGGTTTAAATTCTGGTCTGTTTCACCTTTTATTAGTGGTACCGTCAATATTTGAAATACCGGCCATATACTGGCCGATATTAAAATGTTTTAAAAAACTAGGAGCTTTTTTGCAAAAAAAAGAAAATTTTTTAAAAACTCACTACCGCCCAACCCGACTCTGCTACCTTCTTTTTCTTCTCTTTATTTTTCTCTCACACTCTCACTCTCTCTCTTCATCATCATCATCTCTTTTTATTATTAATAATTTAATATTTAAATTCATATAGTAAATAATAGTTATATTTTTCTAGAAAGAATAATTAAAATATGTTAAAATGAAAATTAGGAGGCCTCAAATTTTTGTATTTCTTTTTAAAATTGTTAGTATAAATATAACAATATTTTATCATTAATAACAATTAAATATTAAGATAAAAATATGAACTTTGTATTATAGAAATTTAAATATTAAAATAGAAATTATATTTTATTATTGATAATAATTAGTCTTTTTATTTGACATTTTGATGTAATTATTATTTATTATATGATAAAATTGTAATATTTTAAATACTTTGTATTGTTCTTAATTTTATATTTCTATGATGATAAAATAATATTTTTCATATTAATTGTGGTTATTATTTATATGTGGAATATTTGAAAATAATATTAAGAAAAATAAATAAATTGTTGTTATTTTAAATTTTTATTATTGTGATTTTTTGAAACTAAGGTTGGTTTAAATTATACAATACAATACTAAAGGATTATTTTGTAATTTATTAAAAAATTTAGGGACTATTTTATAAATTTAAAAATTATCTAAAATAGTACTCGATATTGATCAATACCTAGTACCATACCATAATCACAATCTAAATCTGGTGACTGAGGAAATTCCAATAAGGGAGGCCGGGACACAGGACACAGAAACACTAATCTACAAAATCGTGAGGCATGTTTCACAATGGACTGCATCTGACGAGTGGCGTTTGCACATGCCCCATTTTTTAAATTTTTTTAAAAGCCTTAAATCAAAATAACTTTATTGAGATTAAATTAATTTAATTCCTAATAAATATGAAAAAGTGTTTTCTAATTGTTTGAAATTAGGTTTTTCAAAAGGATTAGTTTACTAGAAATATTTGGGGAATTTAGTTTAATTCTTCAATTATTAAATCAAATTAATTATCAAAACAATAATTAGAATCAAGCAAATGTTTAAAAGGATTATATTTAATAATTAGATTATGTTAGATAAATTGATATAATGTGATGATATTAGTTAAGATGAGATCATAATTTTAATATCATATCAAATATTTTCTGAATGTGATTAAGATTAATAATTAAATTGATTCCTACTAAAAAAGTTATTTCTAAAATAAATTATATTTTAATTTGATTAAAATTAATTAATTAGATCCCTTCAATTAAGAAAATTGTTTTTATCAAGTAATTAAGAAAGATATTTCTTAATTAAATTTATTATTATTTTATTTATTTGGAAATTGTTTCTTATTTATGAATACTAAGTTTCTTGATTAACTAGAAATTTTTTTCTTAATTAAATTTAAAGAGGTTTTTTCATTTATTAATTAGGAAAAGAGCTTTCTTTAATATTTTTTAAAATAGCTTTCTAACTTATTAAAGAAATATTTCTAATTAATTAAGAAATTAATGTTTAAATAAAAATAAAGTACTTTATTAATTAAATTAAAAAGATGTTTTATTTAATTTTGCAAGTGGTTTCCTTTAATATTAGAAAATTGTTTTCTAATTAAAGAAAATTTTTAATTAGATTGGAAATAATTTCTAATTGGATTATGATTTCTTGTTGAAACTTTTGAAAAACGAGTTTTTCTAAATTATAATAAGTAAGGAGCATAATTTTTTGAAAATTATTTTTAATTTATTTTATTAAACGAGTCAAGACAATTGAAATTTTTTCGAAATTAAGTAAAATTTCTATTTTGAATAAGAATTTAATTTATTTAGTAATCAATGGGGTTGATCAAATTTAATCATAAAAAAGTTAGAAATATTGTGTTTTGATAAGTGCACCTAGCGAATCTAAGAATCATATACTATGTGATTGATAAAGATGTTATCTACTTAATTTAAGTTTAGTTAGTTTACTGAATAACACAAGATCAATTAAATTTAGTTGAGATCCTAGCCTACTAGAGAGATTAGAATAATCCTTTTGAATAGTAGTGAGGGTATTATTTCAAATAAAAAACTGGAAGAAACTAAATAAATGATTAACATTTTGATCTTATTTAGTAGTCATGACATATAATCAATACTTGTTTTTCTTACATTTATATTCTGTTTTGAGCATAAATTACCTTTGTTAGGATAGTTGATACTAAGAGTTGGTGAACCAAATTTCTTAAACATATGTTAAGTTTGAGAAGAGTTCTCAAAGTCAGATAAAAAAATTGTATGTTTATTATGTAATTTTGATATAATCCATGTTCAGGATTCAGTGATAAAGTTTTAAAGATATGTTAACACCTTATAGCTGATAAAATATATTGATATTTTGAGTTGACTAATGCCTCATTAACTTTAATTACAATATGTAAGATGTATGTCAATACCAATATAGCATAATGTAATAGGTTGCATAGAGTATTACTGAAAGGTATTGAATTGTTCCACTCAATTTAGACTGCTAAAAGCATAAGCATGGATTATAATTGAAGTCATTTGCTACAAAATGATAATAGTTGTGATTAAATGAAAAATGATTGCATGACTTTTCATGCCTATATATGATATAATAAAGATATTATATATATATAATTCATGTTTTTTCTAATTTGATACTGAATTGGGATTCAAGATTATTATAATATTCAAGACATGATAAGAAATAGATTGTTGAGTATAATTAGTTGATCTAAGTTTATATAAATAGTTTATATGTAATGGATTAAGACAAATTTATACTTAACATAAGTGGTAAGAGTACAAAGTTGGATAATCGAAACTATCCTTTCATCCATGTTGGTTAAATCAACATAATAAGAATTATATGTAACATATAAGGATAGATGTATCCTTTTGATTATAAATTGTATGAAATTTGTTAAGTTAGAGAATAACCAAATCATCCATTGGTGAAAGGATGATGTTGGTATTGAATTGTTAAATTTGTACATGTAATGTATTTGATGGAATAACATTTCATAAAAGTATTATTCTTATATTTAATTAGATTACTAATGAATTTATGAGATATAGTCATATGTATTAAATAAAATATTGATTTATAATTTTGAAAAGTTTAAATTATTTAAATGTTAAGATGTTATTTGGTTATGTTAATTAGACTTATCTCTTTTGTTTTGGATTACTGTTGGTGCTTAAATGGTGAAATTAATATTTATTTTATTTTTGGAGTTGATAAGTGGAGATTTGATTATATTGGAGCATTATTTGTTAAAATCACGAAATTTTGGAAAAAAAAAGATAGATTATTGTAGTAGATAAGGCGAAATCACACCTAATGCCAGATTCACCCTAAGAGTTTTAATTTAATCAGGAGACTTATTCTCATCCCTGTTATGTATGTATTTGATTTTTTTCTAGAAAGGAATCCATAAGATGGAAGATAGTTAGTTTTTTTTAGTAGGAAAGGAAGGAAAAACATGAAATTCACTTCTCCATATTACTATCCATGTTGCTATCTTTCATTTTTCTTTGTATTCCCTCTTAATCTTTAATCTTTTCATCTATTTTTGGTGTTGAAACAATAACCATATGTGGCTAAATTCGAATATTTTGATTTAAAGATATTTAAAACTCTAGTTGTAACCTTATGAGCTTTTGTTCTTAACCTAGAATTTGTTTTAATTCAAGCATTTCCTGTTTTATGTTCTCATATTTTATAAATAATGAATATTTACTGATCTAAAAAATTAATTTAATATTAATTATTCTATATTTATCCATAAAATTCAGTGACTCATAATTGTCATGAATGATTGGTACAAGTAGCAAATAGGTTATTCATGTATTTGCATATTTAACTTACGAGAAATAAGAAAATTAAATTAAATAATTGTAGGTATCTCAAGGTTTACTCTTTTTTATTAAGCTTATTGCTATCGTTTAATTGATATGGAATGCTATCATGCCTAATCAATTTATGTTAAATTTTATTTTGACTGCTAGGTTTTAATCAAATAATTTAGGAAAATTGAGACTTATTTTGACTATCTTAATAGGTTTTGGACTAACTACTTGAATTGTAAAAATTATTCTTGTTAAACAAATGATGAAAGTCACAATTGGGTGAGATTTTTCCCTTGAATCAGAATTAAGTAAAATTAAATTTCCCACTCTTTATTTTCAGTTGATTTATTTTTATCTTTTATTACTTAATTAATCGTAAATGCCTACGTTCTTTTATTGATTGAAATTCAAAAACTAGTTTTCAGTTCTCTTAGAATTTGACCTGATTCCACGACAACTATAAGCAGTAAGTGCATTGGAATTAATTTTAAGGGCTTTAACAACTCGATCAAAATTTTGGCACTATTACTGAGGAACTATTTTAGTTTCTTAGTTTATTTGCATTATTTTACAATTTACTGCTAATATCTTGTCTTGTATGACCCATTATTCTTAGACAGGTGAATTGTAATATAATCCGATAATTGAGAAGACAATGCATCATTTAAGGAAATAGACTAAACAAGGAAAATATCTTTTACTTCTAGAAGTGAAAGTTGAGAAAGATCTTACAATTAGAGAAGATAATTTAATCCTAACACTAGAACATTGAGGGAGTTAGTGGCACTAAATTTGAATCAACAACACTTGAAAGAATTTCATATTCTTTACTTTGGAATGAAACCATAAGGAGTGATAGAAGAACAAATTAATCTTAGAACCTTTCCATTGTCATTAAAAGATAAGATTATATTTTGATTGAATGAAATCAAAAGGTTGTTCTTAGAAAAAAATTTTCTTGCATCACGAGCAACCAATATCAGAAAGGAGATATGTGGCATAAGATAGTTTATAGGAGAAGCATTGTATAAATATTAGGAGAGGTTTAAGCAGTTATGTGCTAACTACCCATACCATTAGATTTTTGACTAACTTTTAGTTTAATACTTTTATTAAGGGTTATTGCCATTGGATAAGAGTATGGTAGACAAAACTAGTAGAGGAGCTTTAGTAAAACAAAACACCAGAAGAACCAAGCAATTAATTTCAATTATGGTAAAAAATACTTAGTAATTTAGTATAAGGATGGATGCAATTGTTATACTAACCTTGAGGATAAAATTTTGGATTTAACTGCTCTAATTTATCAAATCATTATAGGTCAACAAAAATTTACACAAGAATGCAAAATATTCTCATTCCATGGGCATCCTACAGATATATTCCATACATTGCAATGACACTCCCTTTAAGAAGCTAACATAATAAGGGGATTTCTTGGTCAACCTCAACGAAATTAGGACCATTATTCTAATCATTATAATTTGGGGTAAAGACATCACCCAAACTTTAGCTATAGAAATCAAGGAGGGCAATAAAGATACCAATCTCATAATTTCAATAGACAATCTCAAGCACCTACATATGCTCAATCCCCCTTAAATTTAGGTATATCTTTGGATGAAATTGTTAAGGCATTTGCTACTAAAACTCAATAATTTCAACAAGAAACAAAAGCAAGTCTTCAAAACTTGGGAAATTAGATTACTCAATTATCCACCTCTGGTAGTAAATTGGAAGCACAAGCATCGAGAAAATTACTTGCATAAATGGTGGTGAATCCTAAGGAGGCTGTGAGTACAATGACTTTGAAAATTGGGAAGGAAATTCAATTAAGTTCTTCCTTACCAATAGAGATAGATAAATATAATGAAGGATTAGAAGAAAGATGAATCCTTAGCCCAAGATTCAATAAAGGTAAAAGATGATTTATCTTTATCGATTTCATCTAATGTACATGTACCTCCTTTCTCTTACAGGTTGGCTAAATCAAAAGAAAAGAAATATGAGAAAAAGATCTTAAAGACCTTTAAAAAGGAACAAATCAATATACCACTTCTATAAATCATCATACAAATTGCAAAAATGAAAAATTCTTAAAGGAACTATGCATAAATAAAAGGAAGTTAAAGGATAAAGAAAAAATAATTTTGGGAAAGAATGCATCATCTATGATAAGAAAATTACGAGCGTCATGCTAGACTTAAGTGTTTCTATTAATGTCATACCATACTCTATTCACTAAGTTTTAAATATGAATTATTTGTAAGAAACTAATGTGATTATTCAGGTAGCTAATCGTTCTTATGTGTGTCCTATTGGTGTTGTAGAGGATGTTTTAATCCTTATTAACGAATTGGTACTTTCAGTGGACTTTTACATCTTAAAAATGGATAGAGATAGTATAAAACATGCAACTTCAATTTTTTTAGGAAGGTTGTTTACGAAGATGGATAAGATGAAAATTGATGTGGATGAGGGTAATCTTATCGTTGAGTCTGATAGAGAGATAGTAAAGTTTAATACTTTTGAAGTAATGAAGTATTCTAATGATTTTGACCCCATTTATCATATGGATATTAAAGAAATTGTTGATGATGAGTCCGAGTTTAATGTTAAATTGGAAGTAAACAAACAAGTTGATTTAACTTGTGAAGTTGCAGAAACATTATTAGTGATACTAATAGATTTAAAAACTTTAAATGCGAAAATTACTATAACTCATAAAAAAATGTTTCCTTTTGTTTTACAGGCTCCAAAGATAGAATTGAAGGCCCTACTTGATCATTTAAAGTATGTCTGTTTAGGTTAAGGAGAGTAATTACCTGCAATCATCTCAAAATAGTTAACTATAAGGCAAGAGGAAAGGCTAAAAGCACTTCTAAAGGAGCACAAAATTGTAATCAATTAGACCTTAATTGATATAAAATGCATAAGTCCAACAATTTACATGCATAGGATACTTTTGGAAGAGAATGTTTAGTTAATAAGGGAACTACAAAGAAGACTCAATCTAATAATGAAAGATGTGGTATTGAAAGAAATTTTATAAGTTTTGGATGCAGGTACAATCTATCTAATCTTAAATAATGAGTGTTGGAATCTAACCATGATCGAATCACGGGTGCAACAATTTTTTTTTTTTTACGAATTCTAATCAAATCTTAATAATTGTAAAACTTGAATAAAACAGTAATACGAATCATTAGAAATCATACCATGTTTGTGTTCCTGTTGAAAATCCTTTGAAACATTTCCAATTTGTCAACCACGAGTTGTTCAAACATTTAGCCTATGATGATATGCACAAAGCAATTTCTCAAAACCTTTTGGAGGAAGAAAAGGAAGTGCTAGCTTCTAAACTTTTCTCCCTGTTAATAGTAAAATCATTAGGATTTTTAATTTTATTAAAATTAAATTCTTTATTAATAATTAAAATTAAATTATAATTATAATTAATTTAATTTTAATATAATCAAATATCTCATAGTTGATCCCTAAAGTTTCTCAAACTTTATAACTAAGCCTAATTTAATTTAATTAATTTTTATTTTACAAATTGCTCTTTAATGTGTAACTCATTAGATTCCTAATATATTGGTAAAGATTATAACTTATAGTTCTAATTCACAATTAGAATCAGATAAATTAAAACTCTCTTTAATTTATCTTTAATTCTCCAATTAAATAATTTATAATCATAGATCAAGATTGACGTCTAGCAACATATCATGACCACCCAAATATTAGAAATGTCAAAGTGGTTTGAATTAACCTGTCTATACATGGTTATGATGTATAATTTAACCCTTTCGTCATCCAATATTCGAATTGGACAAAGTATGAATATAGTGTCTACTCTTTTGGTCCAATCACATTCATTTTTACGAATTAATAATTGATTTATGATTGAAATTTGAAAATTCCTTTTCAAATGTCAATTCACTATGGCCAAAGAATTCTATAAATCACTACTAATTAAGAATAGTAGAATATTTGCAGCACCACACTCTGATAAGGTATATTCTTGAACATTCTATCGGTGTTCGAAAACATGCTCCACGAGGGTGGCGTACTAGGATAGTTAGTCAATCATACTCATTGGAAAATTTTCACACGTCACACGCATTTTCAGAATGAAAAAACTCATAATCATTTCGGCCCATTTTATTCATAAACACGTCGAGAACAAATCAATTCTCAATTTGGACACTTCATTTTCCAAAACACTTTCAGTCATAAAGTCATTACATAACAAAATTATTCATATACACAAGGTACAATATTTACAGATACATTTTTTAATAAAAAATGATGGAAAATATATGCAAATGCGAACTGATCCCAACTTCCATCTCTTATCTGAGTGTAGTGGTTATACTTCAATTGGTCTAACTGGGTATCCCCTAAACCTGAAAGATAATATTGTAATTTTGGTGAGTTTTGCGAACTCAATAAGCGGACCATCCTGGATGGCTTACTCATATCACATAACACAAATTGTTTACAGACAATTCACGTAATCACATAATACACATCGCTTCACTAATCATCATGTTGAATCACATACACTTTATATTCACTTAATTCATATTTCTCATTCAGATCAATTCAACAATTCACTGCAATCATTTACAACACAAATATCAGATATCTATATGCAATGCTCATGAGACTCACTTTCAATTGTTACGTTGTTGTGACCAAGTGCCTGTAACTATCCCGTATCTATTGTGGATACCGAGCTCATTGGGAACTGTCCCATATCCGTTGGGGATACTGGACTTATTATACATAGTGAGCCTTTGGGTCTTAATTACATTATGAGCTTTAAGCTCTTTTTCAGTGGCTACTCCACTCATAACTGCCATTATCTGATCATGCATTCATGTAGTGGAATGCATCACATTTACATATATTCAACCAATCACTTGTGTTCAATTTTCACATTCACATTCACAATTTTCATTGGATCGATGTCCGAGATTCAACAATTAAGTTGAGAACACTTATTTCTTTCTCATTCACATTCAATAAAACACTTTTATTACAGTCATCTTTATCAGACTATTAATGTCTAGTAATCAACATATTCATATTAGTAATAATTCATTAAGAAAATTCAAACAAAATAATCAATCAATGTAAGACCATTAGGGTCGACTCATAGTACGCTTCAGATTAACATTTGCTTTTATGATCCGAAAACTTCTGGACGCTGACGTTCAATCCAGTGTATCAACTTCATGCAATACACACATTGTACACACATTACTAATTTGCAAAATCACATAAACATTCAATTATACACATATGTATATGTGTAATGTATAATGCATGCTCAATTTGACTATTTCGGGTGTGTTTCTTTAATCTCATATCTCAATCGCTCAAACAATTTCACTTGTATATGTCTAACTTGCACTTAGGTTCATAGCTTAAAGAACTTCATTATTCTAATATCATCAATCATATATCTATCACATGCATGCTCTCCAATCCTTTTTCTAGCATTATAAGATCTCCTAATACTCAATTTCTAATTCATTCTTACTTAATACACATTTCTCATCTTCTTTGAATCACATTAGCATTTATATGAACACCTGCATTCCCATTATACTTATAATTTTCCAGATTTTGGTACTTTGATATCAACAATTCATTCACTATGCTATAACCTCATTTATCACTCTAAGCATTTCACACATTTACTCACTTAATCCCTTATCAATTAAATTTATGTCAAGTCTCATTCAAGCCTAGATGTACCATAGGAAAGTACCCAACCATTTGTTGTTTCAAACCATATATAAAAGAAGCATATTTCACTTAATAACTTGAGGATGACTTCCCACGATTATGGATGACTTACCACGATCATGGGTGATGAAAATAGAACATTTCAGCCCCTTTTAGGCATTCCCACGATCGTGGGTTGCTTTCATCCGAAAATTCCAGCCAAGTTCTTCCCATTTTCCAGATTTTTCCATCTCCTTTAAATTACATCTAACATATCTTATGCTTAGTCTATAATTTCTAGCTTAGTTTCTCATCATTTCCTCTTCATTCTTACCTCCATTTTAGCTCCATATCAATCATAAACAAATCATAATCTATGGTTGATCATAGACACAAAAACAGAACATCAATGTACATATATAAATTCATCATCAACTTTCTGCACACATTCAACTCCATTGCCACCTTCATTTCATTTCTAAACTATTACCTTAATTTCTTATCACTTCAAAACACCACACTACTCCTTTTCTTTAGCTTTAAACTTATTTTAGTTTACCTTATAACAAATATGAAACATTCATATGATTATATATAAAAAGCAGAACACGAAACCATCCATTTACTAATCAAAATTTTTGCACTCTTTCTACATCATTATAATGATTTTTCTATCTCAAAATCATCTATACAACAACTTATGAATTATAAATCATCATGTATATACAAACACAAGACATCTATATGCTCATTTCTTCACTCAAGTTTCAACATATATGCAACACCATTTTATGATCATTTAACCTCTAACTATCATCATAAAAGTTACTATTTAACAAACCATGAAGAAGAATGCTTTACAGTTACTTGTTTAACTTCAAGATCTTCAAAACACACTTAATCGTAGCTTTCCAACATCATACGATCGTCATCATTCAAGGCAAAAATTTTAGGTATTTAGTGACAAATGAAGAAGATAGCATGATCTTGGAGTAGAAAATGAAGGGTTATAGAAAAGTTCACATTGCAAAGGTGAGAAGAGAGTGTCGTAGATGGTGGAGAATAAGAATGAAGAAAATGAAGAACAATAAAGAGAGAGAGCATTTAACCAAAGAAGGAAAAGTGAAAGACTAGAATAGTTGTCCTTCATTTGAACATAAAGAAGAGAGGTGTGTCATTTGCCTTGTGGTTTCCAATGGATCCTCTTTATTAACCAGTCCATTTATCCTCCAATTTCTAATCAAATTGTCTCCTGATTTTTAATGACGCTTGTCATTAAATCTTAATGTCACTTATCAATAATTTTTACTGCCATTTGACACTTAATTATACTACCATTTATCAATTATCTTGCCACTTAACATTTTTTTTAGTCCAAAAATATCCTTAATTTCAGAAATCTCTCAATTTAACAAATAAATTCCTATATCACCAATTATCATTCATAAACTAGAATTCAAAACATAATAATCATAATTCACATCATAATCACATTAAAATCAATTATACCAGGAAAATGTCAAATGAGTGCATGAACAATCATTATAATGTGTGTAATTTTTAATAATCAAGTGTGCGTGTGTTAATTTTATGCATGTGTATGAAGTGCATTTTTTTAATCTCTTATTGATATTTCTCATGTATCTTGGTTTAGGATCTTATGTCCTAACCCTTAATATAGGGAACGAGATGTTACAATATTCCCCTCCTTAATAAATTTCGTCCTTGAAATTCTTATTTGATTGTTCAAAAAGGTAGGGGTATTGTTTCCTTATATGCTTCTCCGTTTCCTATGTAACTTTTCCACTTGATCGTTTTCTTCTAAGTGGTTATAACCAGTGGAATCACTTGGTTTTTCAGTTACTTATTCAGATATCCCATCTTTTTGACTAATTCCTCAATACAACTTAGATTAATCATAATTTCACTTCTTGTGTCGATAACACATATATTAAATCATATCGATATCTCCTAAGCATACTCACATGTAACACGGTGTGAATCTGAGGCATCTTTGTTGGTAATACTAATTCATAAGTCAATAGTCTTGTTCTCTAAATAATTCCATATGGACTAATGTTTCTTGGGATTAGTTTATCCTTTTTACCGAACTTTAGCACACCTTGCCAAGGTGGTGCTTTCAGAAACACTTTATCTATCTCTCTATATTCCATATCTTCGGTGTTGATCCACCTAACTCATTTGTCTTTCTTGAACCACTTAATTTCTACTACAGATCAATTTCACTTATCAATAGTATCTTGAATCAATTCTAGCCTTCTACCATTATTAGGCCCTCTTCATCCTAATATAAAGGAAAACAACCCTTTCTGTCGTATAACGCCTCATACGGTGTCCTATCGATACCACTGTGATAATGATTATTATGATCAAATTCAATCAGAGCAGTATATTGATCTCATGTTCCTAGGAACTCCAAAATATAAGCTCCAAGCATATCTCCAACAGTTAAGAACATTGGAAAATCAAACATTTAGTCACACATTCAGTCACTTGCTTCTTCATCCTTGGCTACTAAATGTTATTTCAGCATATTACTACTAGGATGTATAGCATAGGTTGCTATGTGTGCTTCCTTAAAAATTTCTTTTCTTAAATTATCTACATTGGTACACATACTCCTTACTTGAATCACAAAATATCATTTTCCAACTCAAACTCATAATCCATATTCATTTTCAATTTCTCAATAAGATTCACAAATTCTGAATCCTCACTTTGGGCTTTTCTAATCCTTTCGTGTAAAACTGATCTTAAATTTAATATTACTAATAATACTTCATTTTGCCCTAAATTCGACTTAACATTCCATGCTATTTATTGCACTAGATTTTGTAACCTCAATATTTGAATTTGTGTTATTCTACCCTTGGATTTTCTGCTTAATGCATTAGCTACAACACTAACTTTACCAGGATAATATTCATTTATACAATCATAATCTTTAAACAACTCTACTCATTATCTATGTCCCATATTCAATTCTTTCTATCTTAATAATTTCCTCAAACTTTTATGATCTGTATAAATCTGAAATGTTTCACCTTACATATAATATCTGCAAAAGTTTCAAAGCAATTACAATTGCGGTAAGTTCTAAATCATGTGTCAAATAATTTAAACTCATGAGACCTTTACTGTCCCTATGTATATATAATCACGTTACTATGCTGCATCAAAATACATCGTAATCTCTAGTGTGAAACGTCATTATATACTATATAATCTTCAAATCCAGATGGAATAGCTAACACCTATGTTGTAATTAGTCAGTGTTTTATTTCCTCAAAATTATTTTTACATTCATCAGTCCATCTGATGGCATATTCTTCCTTAGAAGTTTTATCAAAGAAAATAAGATCAGTAAAAATCCCTTGACAACTATGGTAGTATCCAATATCCAGCTAATTTTAGAAAACTCTGGATCTCATATATATTTCTCGGAGTTTCTCACTTCATCATTACTTCTACTTTCTTTGGGTCTATCAATATACCCGGTTCAGATACTATATAACCCAACATATTACTTGATCAAGCTAAAATTCACTCTTATTAAACTTTACATATAATTGTTTCTTCCTTATGATATGTAGAAATGACCTGAAGTGTTCAAAATATTCTCTTTACTTTTCAAATACACTCAAAATCTCATCTATGAACACAGTCCCTAATTGATCCAAGTAAGGTCGAAACACTTTGTTCATTAATGCCATAAATGCTGCTGGGCCATTTGTCAACCCAAAAAGGCACCACAATTAACTCAAAGTGTCCATAACTAGTTCTCGAAATTCTTAAGTAACTAATTCCTCAAATAAGGTAATGATATCTCATTTTTTTCTCAATCTTATAATTGACTTCATTTTTATAATGATTTTCTCCATTCATTCAATTTCTTCTAATTTCTTATTGACTTATTCTAATATTTGTCCTTTCTTACTAGTTTTTCCATACATTTCTAATCATTTACAAGTCCCAATTTTCTAAACACTAACATCAAATCTAATTTGTACATTCTGAATATGCTAGTATAGAGTACATTATGGACATAAGTTTTTCTCGTGATAGTAATATTATTATCTCCAATTCAAGACTCCAATAACATAGTTGGACACTTTACAACAGATAAACACATTTACTCTCCATCGTATATTCATTTTTCTCAAATCTAAGTCTTATATCTATCCAACTCCATTATTCACTTCTGATTCATTTAATATTCATTCATTCTTAGAAGTAGACCATCTGGTTTACTTGACCTAATTCGGTGAAAGTCTTCTTCGAAAGAAGATTTCTTCCTACTATCATCCATACTGTTCAGGTAATCCTTATCAATCAATTATTTTCATCATTGCTTTTTAGCCATATTACCTCAATATGATCAGTTTCTATCATTTCTTACAAGATCATAATGTTCTATTTACTAAAACTCAATGAAGTAGTAGACATGATTATTGTCTTGTATGCTTAGGTGTGTATCATTAAGGTCATCCCATGTTGGACCCCGAACTTTTCTTAGAAGAATAGAACTAATAAATGAGAAATGTGGAGATCGAAATGAGGGGATTTAAGGTGAGAATTAAAAGTAGAATGAAAATAAAAGTGAAATTGAATCTGTGTAGTAAGTTGATTAAGAATATGCGCATATATGTATGTTCTGTTATTGATGTTCATGATTTATCATGGACTATAATATCTTTATAGATGAT
>JAOQMS010000179.1:11304435-11318175 GCA_027563885.1 Erythroxylum longipes
ATGTATGTATGTATGTATGTATGTATGTATGTATGTATGTATGTATGTATGTATGTATGTATGTATGTATGTATGTACGTATGTATGTATACAACATTTATGTATATATATATTTGATTGTGTGTGGTTTTTTATCGCTTGCTATAAGCATATAAACCATTGAGTCGTCTAGCTCACCCTATTAATTTTCCACGCTTCGGGTGAAGAACAAGCAGATCATTAAACCTTGCAACTTCGGCAGACTCCAAAAATTATAATTATCTTTTGTAACTAAGTTAGTTCAAATATTTTGGTTAACTCTAAAAGCATGCATTCATGTTGTATTTTTGGATTTTGCGTTTATGCTAACTTTCACTGTATAAATGAAGTTATGTTTAACTCTTGTGTTTTTTAGAGATGATACCCTGTTCTGATGAGGGAATGAATGAATGAAGAAATGTTTTGTTATGTGATATTGTTATTTTTGACCGGTAATGAGATGATTAGTTGTGTGAGGTTCTATTGATTTTTTTTTGTGAATTGTGTTAAAAAGGAAGTTAACATGTATGATATATATGGATTGAATATGTTGGATTCGGGTTTTGTGTTATAGCTAATAGCCTTATATATGTATGGACAGTACAGAGGTAAAAAGAAAATAGGGAGTAAATAGTGATATGAAGCTTCATTGATTAAACTGCATTTATCTAGGCAAATTTGGATGAAACTGTCTGCATGGAAGTTGTAGATCTTTCTTTTAGCTTTTTAATGACACTAAGTTTGTAATTTTTGGATTTGTGGTTTGAAATTTATGGTAGTTTGAAGTAAGAGTGCTCAACTATGGAGTTGCAGGAAAGTTGCGATTGCGTGTAAAACAAGAAAGTCGCAACCGTGACAAGTCCCGATTACGACAATTCGGGTTAAAACAGCGGAGTCACGATCGTGATGCACTGAGATATTTTGAGTCTCACGGGCGTGACAATTTTCTCTCATGCCCGTGCTTTTCGTTGGACTCTCTTGGGCGTGAGAATTTTCTCTCACGCCCGTGACTTTTCTTTATAACCCAGCAGCTTCTTTTTGTCTTTTTCAGTCACAAGCATGACTCTCCTTGCTCACGCCTATAAGCTTTGCACTTTTTTCTTTTTTTTAGATGTTAAATCCATAAGTATATATCTATGTTGTTCGACCCCCACTTTAATTTATTTTCATATCTAAAATTTAATTATTATTTCATTAAATCCTGATTGTGGCACATAGTCGTCATGAAATCTGAATTGAGACTCGAGGCCAACATCCATTCCATAAAGTTCGAAGAAGCTAGCTGATCCCCTTTTTGCATTATCTTTTTTTCTTCACAATGGTAATGAAAATGGGGTTATATCCTTTAAATTTTTAGTCTTTAATTTATGTCTGGTTTCTCAAAGAAATGTTAGCCACAGGTTATATCTTTCTCAAAGTTTGGATCTTTCTTTCTTTGTTATTTCATTAGTGCATCGGTGATTTCATAGGCCTTTTGATTTTAGTGATTCTTATCTCAGTTGCTTGGTCTTAACTCCAGTTGTTGGGTTTTTAGGTCAAGTTTTTTGGTTTAGATATTCAACCTCTATTGTCATCTTCGATTTGGGGGCTTCCAATTGGGATTTTCGTGTGATTGAAAAAAGGCTCCACTGTCTTCCATATTACATCTTCTCTTAGGTTTTATGATTTTCCATGTTTTTTCTTCCATTGTCTTCCATATTGCATCCTTTTTTATTTATTTAATTCTTTTCACATAATATCATGTTTAAATTTATGTTGAATATAATAATAAATTAATATGCTTGAAAATCACCATACGAATTAGGCTAAAGGCTCCATTCTCAAGAGCATGTTCAAGAGTGACAACCAGGTTTCTGATCTATATCCATTCTACTAATTGATTTACAATGGCACTGTCCTAGTGATCTTGCTTCTCTTAATTGTACTTGGACTGAGTCCAGTTTATTATTCATTTGGCAATTGTTTTGTTATGAAGTCAAAATCCAATAATTGCAACCTAACTGTTTGATAAATGAGAGTACCAAGAACATGGAGTTTGAGTTAATTGTGCATTTTTATGATTTCATTTCGTGTTAAGCTGTCTTTGTTAACTTGTTATGACTTTTCATCCATTTTTGTTTAGTAGTTAGTATGAATTCAAGGTGTGATAATTGCATCCTAACTTTTTTATAAAATGATGGAACAAGAGAATTAAGAACCTAAGGTTTAAGTTACTTGTGCATTTTTACGATTTTGGTTAGTGTTGACTTGTTCTTGTCAGCTTATTGAGACTTTTCAACCATTGCAACAGGTGCAATTTAGAGGGCACGTAAGTGTAATTTCCAAGAGTGAAAAACAGATGGCATTGAGGCGTTTCTTTGGATTCTCTAATGGTGAGTTGATGAGGTCGAAAGCTAAGCCTTGCTCCAGACTGATGAGGCAAACAATAGGAACTTTTAGTGTTGGAGGAGCTTTAGGGTTTTTGGTTCTTTATAGATTGCATTATGGTATGTTCGCATCCTTCTGTCTTAAAATGTGTATTTTTTCTTATTTATATTGGTATTTTTCTATATTAGCTCGAGAGTCTTTGCATAATCGAAGGGAGTTTGTTTGTGGAGCTAAACTAATTTGATAATCATAATCTCTATGATCAAGAGGATTTGGTATCTAACAACTTCTTGAACAATCAAAGATAGTTAGTTGGATGAGCTAAACTGATGTGATAATCATAATCTCTACGATCATGAGCATTTGGGTATCTATTAATTCCTGTACAGAACTATAAAATCTTACCTTGAACTTGATCCTAAGGATATGTTTAGCATATATAGGCAGTACCATGAAACGTTTAAGCTTTTTTTATACCTAATTTTTCATGGTATCCCTTTCCTGCATATGATCCAATTATCTAGTTTCTACCTTTTGATATTATAAATAAATTAAAAAAATAAAACAATTTCTATCTTAATTACTTTATTCCTTTGACAATTGACAATGCACATTACAAAAGTGACTTTATTATAAAAATAAAAAGAAAAAACATTATTTAACCATTTATAATTTCATATCATGTTAAATAATAAATGTACTCTCATAATTCAAAATTCAAGGTAAATCTTAGAAAGTTTTTAATTTAATTATGAAAAATAATTTTTAAAAATAAGAATTATTTTGTAATTTTGAAATATAATATTTATTTTTTACATGAAAATGTATCCAATTTGAGATTTGTATTGTTTCTGTAAAAGGAAAAAATAAATTGCCAGATGGAGTATATGGAGTCAATTAAGAAACTCGAAGAGAAAATGATGATGACTCAGCGTGATGACTTCACAGTAAATGAAATAGAGAGGTAGTCTATCTATAACTGATTTTTTAAACTTTTTCAAATTGTTAAGATATCTTTGCTGGTTAGGCTAATCAATGTGGCCAATTTTGAGATGATAATGCATTGCTCCCATCAACTCTAGCTATGATACTTCTATTGTATCTTACCTTGGTATAAGTTTATTTTTTACTCAGGACGTGTATGGATAATGTTAGGCATAACTTGACTCCTTTGCATGCATCTTTTATACACCATAAAAACAATCATGATGTGTTTCAAAGGCAAACATGTTTCCATTATGCACTACCCTCATCATTGTATATCAGGTCTCCTTGTGTTTAACTTTGCGATTAGTTTAAACTTGATAACTATTGTTCCTCCATATGTTCAATCTCTTGTTATTTTCAGAAGTTGGGGGTTTCTATGAGTGAGGACATTGCTGAGTTAAAGAGGTTGCTTCAAAATGAACTTCAGTTAAGAAAGCGAGCTGAAGAGGAGGCCAACAAGCTCAAAAGTCAATTAGAGCAATTTTTACAGTCTACGGCATGTGTTATGTGGATTACAATACTTTACTATCGCTATTCTGCTTATGTGTGATTCCAAGCTTTTCTTCCTTCCCTCCCTACTTATATAAGAAGATAAATGAATTTGGAATTTGTTAAATATAAAGGGGTTATTTCATGCACTAGGTAGATGGTGATGCTGAGGTTATAAAGTTGCACAAGAAACTGGAGGATGATGCCAATGAAAAGAAGAAAATGGAAGAAAAATTATGATTTTGAAAAGTCAATTATTGTACTTGAATCTTGAATCTAATCAGGTAATTTTATTCAAATATATGCTCTTCTTACTTTAAGCCCACAATTATTTGGTTTTAATACTAATTGAAATGCTTTCAAATAGCTGTTTACATTAACATCAGTGGTTTTGAGAAATAAGATGAAGCAGATTTGTCTCTTCTTTAATCACAAATGTGTATTTTTGAAATTCTAGACCTTTTAACGTCATTTTTATGTTTAAAGACAAGAAGGTATGTTGACAAAGGCGGATCTAGAAATGGCTTCACTTCCTTAGATTCCCTTATGTCCCAATATAAGCAGTCCGAGTTTAGTAAATCCACCATTGGACACAAACAACCAATGGCCTCTCTTTTTGAGCAAGGTAAACAAATTTTATGCATGGAGTTGTATGATAACTGAGATCCAATTCATGTGTTTCTCATATAATTTTTCATAAAATTGTTTGACAATTGGACTACAAAAGGTTTTGCAACTGTTTGAGTCAAAAGATGTCGATTTCATAATCCATGCAGTTAAAGTGGTGGCTAACTTAGCTATTGAAGGTCAGTAGTACATTTTTTACTCTTTTCAGTTTTGCTTTCAAGTTACTATGCCAACCTAAAGTCTCGATCTGAATTACATCTTTTACCTAGTGCATGTTTTATAAGTTAATCTGTAGCCAATTAATAGGAAATATAGTTCTAAGCATGCTATTTAATACTGCTTATGTTAATGGGCTTTCGTCCCTCGTGTATTTGCCAAAAATTTAATAAATTTTGAAAACCTATTTAGTAGGATAAGATAGATAGAGCAACTCCATTTTATTATATCATACCATATCAATGTCTTATCATTTCAAAAAATAATGGAAGCTTTTATATTATCATTTAATGGGGAAGCAGGCAATTGAGCTATAAACAGAGAAAGTCTACAAAATTTTGAGAGATGGTTGGGATCCGAAACATTCATGAAGTCTAGAATATGCTTCTTGGTACAAGTTACAGGAGTATTCTTTCAATAGCTCTTTTTGTGCTCCTTAGTTGGTTTAAAATTGTTCTTTATTATGGCATTGTAGGTATGGCCTTACAAAGAGAATGATGACTTTGTTTTTGTTTAAGGTCTCTTCAATACGATGAGTGCCTTTTTTGCTTATGAGTCAGATGATATTGCTTTTGTGGGACCAATACAGTCTTCTAAGGTATGCTCATGTTTCATGTGAGGAGATCTCCATCATAAGGAATGAGATAATTTCATGATTATATCTAATACTAATTATTCTTTTATGTAAATGGTTAGGGTAAAAAGAAGTTTGAACTCTACACATCTAGGTTATGCTTCAGTTGGAGTTCCTATCTCTATTTTTATTCACAAGGAAATCTCTGAGGCTCCAGGTATATATACACTTTGAGGGGGTGGTCCTTTATGTCCCTTTGTAAACCCATGTTTTTTATCCTGAGAAAAAATAAAGACTTGTATGATTGACACATTATGTGACAGGTTTATGAGAATTCAGACAATTACCATTCTCCTTCTGTCGTACAACCCACTTTGTGTTCAAATGCTTCCCTTCTTAGCTCTCTCACAACTTCTCTTGAGAGAGCCACAGAGGAGAAATCCTTACTACTAAACAAGGTGGGATAACATTAATATAATTATTTATAGCCTTCTTTCTACCTTTTTATTCCTGTAATTGATCGAAAATGAATTTTTTTAAACTTTGGTTTTCCATATTTGAGATATAAATTAGTTATCCAGGCAGGAAGTGGATGAAATTATAAATATGTATGTTTATTGTGTTTTATGATATGATGACATACAGAAAAGGTATATCATTTCAGTTTCTCTCTTTAACAACTTTTTGATAATATGATGTGGTCTCTAAAATGTTAAAAGGAGCTAGAACAATAATTTGAATTATGGATAATAAAAACCGAGAATGATTTAATGCTTTTCCAAACTTTTACTTTGAAATTTGATCATTTTCCCTTTTTACATTTGAGTAATAACAATTGTTTTTTTATAACTAAGATCATAAATTACTTTAAAGGTGTATGATGCTACTAAATCTAAATATATAATTAAATATTGATTTAAATTAAATGTTTTAAGATTGTTTAGGAGTGAATTGTGATTCAATTAAAAGGTTTGGAGATAAAAATATGCAAACAAAAAGAAGAAAAGCCTGTATCTATACATACTGCAAGCACACGGAATGAAAATTAAAACTCTCCATACAAAAAAAAAACTAAGATAATCAATAGGAGAAAGCACAAATATGTACTAAATATATTTATGCTTCCAATTTCAACAATCTTCAACTTAGTGATCCAACTTCCTGACTATTTCCTCTTGGTAAAATCTAAATTAGTTGACATTCGCCAAGTTTACTACTGTGTTTATGTGATAATTAAGGAATACTTCATACCCTACCTAGGAGAACAAGTTTTGTTTTAGATCCATAAGTCACCTCTGATGTACTTATTTATGATCTTAAGCCTATAATTTGCTCAGACCATCTCCTCTAATACATATATAAGAGACAGATAGGCATGAAGAAATAGAAAAAGAGGAGATGAACGAAGCAAAGACTATGTGCCACTCTTACAGACATGTATCAATCAGCTAGACCGGCAAGCTCAAGCTTCTTTTCTATTTTAATCCTTGAATTCACAAACTTCTAAGATCTTTTGGATTAAGAAAAAATAAAAATTTTAAACATATTGTTTATAGATGTCTTGTAATGTCAAATTTCTTTTCCTTTCTTGCATCTTTTTAATCTTTTGTCTTGGCAAGTTTTAAACTACGGAATGAACAGTGTTGTTAATTCTGATCCATAACGAGTATATCTTTCATATATTCCCTATTGTTTTTGCTTATTTAAAGCATCTTGAGTAATGAGTTCAAGTAAGTACTCTACATAGAGGTAAAATAAGTAAAGAAAATTAGCCAATTATAGTTACAAGGAAAACCAAATTAAAGATTCCATCTACTTTTCATATCAGAAGATAGAGTGAGCTGAATTTTTTTTGCAATTAAAGCAGATCTAATCCAGTTGATGATCCTGTTAGCTAACTGATATTTCCCTTCTTCGTGTTTGGAAAATTTACGTGAGTTTCTCTCCTTCTAGAGACAGTAAATAAAATAAGTAAATGTCGCTTTATAGAGGATTGCATTTGGCTTATTGATCTCAACACTAACAACTCGCTTGGTGACGTTCCAGATGCTACCAGTGCGACCATGGTAGAACTTGTAAGGCATGCCCTTGTGAAAGGCCCCATTAACCTTGATGCTGATGTAGTTGTTGGTCTTGTAAGTCCTGAGATACGTAGCCAAAGGGATATAACCCTCCTTCCGAAAACGTCTAGTGAATAGATCTCTAGTTCTCTCATGAAATCTGCATGGTAGACTTTTTATGTGCTACATCAAGTCTACTCCTCTAGAAATTGTAGCTATGAAACATACAGCTTTCACAATCATCACTAAATACTTCATTGATCAAATTCCAGGCATTAAAGATATTCCACTCCACAACCTAAGGATTACCGATTGACAAGATAATCGCCAAAGTTTATTATATCTTAGATGTTTGTAATCCCATTGCACTTTCAAACTCCTTTTGCTACTATTTCCATGTCTTTTTTACTATTTATTGATCCTTAGTGCTCAGATGACTATAATCCCAACGCACATGCAAACTATTCTTGTTGCTATTTCACTGTCTTTTTTACTATTTATTGATAACTATTATTGAACTATGTTTCTCCTATATTTTGTCTTGTATAGCCGATCTCTTATTCTCGTTCTATTTGCTCAATCAGAAATTTCTTTTTAATTCACATACTTGTTAGTTGTTTTCTACCCTAGTCAGAAATTTCTTTTTAAATTTTCATTGATTTACTTTAATTTATATCAAATTTTACAATTGCTATATTTTTTACTAAAATATTATAATGGAATTTACTTGTCAATTTTTCCTTTCCACTTTTATTAATTCAATTTAAATATTCACCTGTTGTATTTTTTCCTCTTTCCTCTTATAAAATTATGTCCTGCAACAGACATTTCCAATTTTTCCCTCCAAATTCTAACTTTAACAATATCCACTTACATATCTTAATCATTCATAATAAAACCTATATATAGATACCCTTTAATTCCTAAAAACAACTAGGTATTACAAGTTTCCAAATTCGCATTTGCACAATGACTACCTGCTAGTATATCATTAGAAGACTCATCTTTTCCAACAAATTTATTAAATAATAAACATTTTTCTATTTTTTATCAGATAATAAATAATTGAACCTCATTTATTCTGACAATTATGTAATTTTTATTTTATTATATCTCAATTTTTTGTTAGGAAAAGGGTTTCATAGACATATTGAAGTAAACTATCACGAGATATCATTTAAAAAAAAGATTCTAACATTAAAATTGATGTATATTTTTTTGATAATTCCCCTCTCGTGAACTCGAGATCTTGGTTAAGGATGGAAGAGCTCCTTACCACTCTACCACAACCATCGCGGTTAAAATTGATATATAGTTAAGGTATAATATAGAAGATCTTTGTTGAGCTTATACGTCTAACAAATACGCTTAAATTACTGGTGGGGAAAGTCCCCGCAATAATTACTGCGTTTCATGGCCTGGAGCTTATATGTAGCCACTGATGAACTCAAAAATTTAGGCAGAGAAGCCTATCTTCTCCTCTCCTCCAGCTCTCCAATGGCTGCCTCTAAAGCTCTGTTCTCACTCTCCTTCATCCTTTGCTCCCTCCCTGCCATTATTTCTCAATCTTTCACCCGAATCCCCAGCGACCGTAGCGTTGGCGACAACGACCTCTACTGCTGAAGTTGGAGGTTATCCGTGGAGACCAACAACTCCGGTAAGTGGTCCTTAGTCCCTTCCTCATGCGCCAGCTACGTGGAGAAGTACATGAACGGCGACGCTCCGAGGTTGCTTTTGACAACATGTTGGCCTACGCTGCGACCGTCGAGGTTGGTTCTGATGGAAAGGACGCATGGATCTTTGACGTCGACGAGACCCTCATCTCTAACCTGCCATACTACAAGCTCTATGGTTACGGGTAACGTGGACTGTAATACCAAACTTGCTTTTACTTGGTTATGACTCTTCTAATACATTTTATGAGTTTATTGAGGCAATCAGGTGGAGAATACTGCGACAGGACTCACAAGCCCACCTGAAGTAAGATAAAAATACATAATGCCCAATTGGGTGAACTGGGACTGAGAAATGGGTGCATAGCACAAACAGATTACATCCGAAAACTATTTTTAAGTTGATTCTTTCTTGTTTAGAGTTTTGTATAGCGCAATTTATGTAATTAAGTAGATGAAGATGTTATTTTAACGAGTTTTTGTACAGCAGGTCATTACCTCCTAGTGGATGGAATGAGTGGGTGGCATTAGGCGAAGCAACACTTTTGCCAGTAAGCCTGAGGTTTTACAAGAAATTGCAGCAACTGGGTGGTTTTACTATAATTTTGTTAACTGGGAGGACTGAAAGTCAAAGGACTGTCACAGTGCAGAATCTTTTGAAGACTGGATATAGCCACTGGAGCAGGCTAATATTGAGGTAATTAAGCGATTTCTTCTTTTTAAGACTAAAATGTCTAGACCTAAATGAGTATATACATCTTGGGTTTATGTGATGTATACCATTGCTTGTCTAGGAATACTACCGAGACGAACGATACGGCGTTAGTCTTCAAATCTAGGAGAAGAGAAGTGTTGGTGAAGGAAGGGTATAAGCTTCATGGGTGCTCTGGAGATCAGTGGAGTGACTTGGTGGGTTATCCAATGGCTAAGAGGATCTTCAAGGTCCCAAATCCTCTGTACTATCTTTCATAAACCAAAAAAGGGCGAGTGCAGGCACTGGACTACGTTTTAATAAATAATGTACGGTTGAGTTGGTGCTTAGTATAACGCAGTTTCTTTGCGTCGGTATGTAGTTCAGCAAGTCGTCTAATGTAATAACATTTATTTCTGTTTCTTGTAATTTATGCTTGGATCATAAACAACTAAACAAATCCACTTGCCTGGGGTAGAAGAAAGAGGGTACAGGAGGAGTAGAAAAAGTACCGTTTATTAAGTGGAAGGATGTTTGTGGTGCTAGTAGTCGCTGAAGCAATTAAGTAAATAAAGAAAAAATAGTAGAAAGTTACAAAGAATTTTTTCATGGGAAACTCGAGTATCGGAAGAAAAACTCACGTGACGAAGAGAATCCGAAAATATGTACTATGTCAAAAAAAAATTAAAAGTGTTTTTTTCTCACTCACAGACCCAAGTACTGATAAAGAGTACACCAATATGATATTACAAAGGAACCTTAAGGGGGTGTTTATATAGTAGTATAATCCTAGGATAGGAAACCTACACAAAGCATAAATTTGGAATTAGTGTCAAAAAAGGAAAGAAAAACCTACACATAGTAGAAATCTACACAGAGTAGGAATCTTGAAGACTTTGGTTCTTATCCCAACAAATCTCCACCTTAACACAAGACTGAAAGTAGGAGCTCTTTTCGCCATAAGCCCCGAAAGGCGCTCAAGTATCAAGAATACGGCTAAGTCTAGGTAATGCTTGAACTTAGCTATAGGTAGTGACTTGGTCAACATGTTGGTAGGGTTCTTAACGGTGTGAACCTTCTCAACAATAACTTCACTTGCTTTAACAGTATCCCGAACGAAGTGGTGTCGATCATCAATATGCTTAGTCTTAAAGTAATACTTACTATTTTTCGTGAGATGCACGACACGTTGACTATCACAAAAGACAATAAGGACATTTTGTTATAGACTAAGCTCTTTCACCAAACCTTTAAGTCAAATAGCTTCTTTCACTCCTACAATCGTAGCAATATACTCTACTTTAGTAGTTGATAATGCTGCAATGGACTGTAGAGAAGAATACCAACTGATAGTGGAACCACAAAGAGTAAAAACATAGGATGAAAGTGACCTTCTTTGATCATATTCAACACTATAGTCGGCATCAACATGGCCAACTACACCACCGGGATCATAACAACTTTTGTTAAAGACCTAACCGAGCTCACTAAAACCCTTCAAGTAGTGAAGGATCCACTTCACAACTTCCAAGTGTTCCTTACTAGGATTTTGCATGTACCTAGATACAACACTGACAGCATAGGCCAAATTCGGCCGGGTACATACCATAGTATACATCAAGCTACCAACGACACTGGAGTACGGAAAGTAAGACATACATTTCTTAGCTTCACTAGTAGATGGGCATTGTTTAGCAAATAAATTTAAAATGTGCAACCAATGGAGTAATAACAGGCTTACAATGAGCTACATTAAAGTTTTCAAACATCTTTTAACTACATTTCTTTTGAGAGAGCATAAGTTTTCCTACTTAATGATCCCGAATAATCTCCATCCCAAAAATCTTCTTAGCAGCAATCAAGCCTTTCATATCAAATTCACTGCTAAGTTGGGTCTTCAACCTATCAACAAGAGCCTTACTAGGCACTACAATCAACATGTTATCAACATAAAGCAAAAGATAGATGAAGGAACCATTAAGGAACTTTTGAAAATACACACAATTATCATAGCTACTTCTAGAGTAGCCTTGCCCAATTATAAAATAGTCAAACCTCTTATACCACTTTCTCAAAGATTGTTTGAGATTATACAAAGATCTCTTCAAAGGGCAAATATGGTTTTCCTTTCCTTGAACCAAAAAACCCTTGGGTTGATGGATATAAATTTCTTCCTCAAGATTACCATGCAGGAATGCAGTTTTCACTTTCATTTTGCTCAAGCTCTAGGTTATAAAGAGCAATAAGAGATAATAGTACCTGAATAGAGGTATGACAAACAATGGGAGAGAATACCTCATTGAAATCAACTCCTATCAAAACCACAAACAACAAATTGAGCCTTATATCTCTTACTTTCAAAACAGGAGATGACTTTTTGAGCTTGTAGATCCACTTGCAACTAATAGCACGCTTACACTTAGGAAGCTTCATGAATCCCAACTCTTGTTCTTATGAAGACTTTCAATTTCTTCCTGTATAGCGCCATTCCAAATCCCTACATCTGCATTAGCAATAGCCTCAGAATAATTCTTTAGCTCAGAATAAGTGTCAACTTCCTGTGCAGCAACTAAAGCATAAACAATGAGATCACAATCATATTCTTGCAATCTCATTAGCAATTGGGTCTGTATGCTAGGACGATCTCGGGCCAACACGTAATTAGGTTGCACTGGTGGTGGACCAACTTATACAATGGCATTAGTCTTAGTTTCATGAGACTTAGAAGTAAGTGGGACTGTCTCTTGAAGGGGAGTTATAAGGACGACGAAGTCCACCTTCTCCTTTGTACTAGCCTGATCATCTGCACAAGTAACCAGAGTCTAGGATCCATTCATCTTTGGATCGTTGTTCGCCTTGAATAACCAAAAGAACATCACTTCCTAAACTAGAATCAACCATAGAAATCTTAGAGGTAGAATCAGATTGATTACCCTTGTTCTTATCTTCTTTTTCGAGTTTATTTTTCAATTTATAACAATATGAGACCTTGTGTCTAATTTTCTCGCAATATTTACATGTAATATTGGCATCTCTAGTTCTAAACTTAGATTTAGACTTCTTATGGCTCTTACTGCTCTCTCCCTTCTCAAAAGTTCTACCTCCAACTATTAAACCCTCAGCCTCCTTCTTAATGGAAGCATTAAACTTTTCTTTAGACAGCAAAGCAAATTTAACTTCTTCTAAAGAGAGAGTTTCATGGTTACCATAAAGCATAATTTATTTAGAGTGCTTATTCGAATGAAGTAGTGAAATAACAAGAAGCACTACTTGATCCTCATCATCAATTTTAACATAAAGATTTTCCAAATCAATAATAATAGAATTAAATTCATCATGATGAGATGAGACAGGTGTTCCTTCAGAGACATTCTTTAAGACGAAGTTTGTTGGCTAGACTCTTTTTCATGTAAAGAGACTAATTTTAACCAAAGTCCTGTAATGGCAGTCTCATAGACTACTTCTCGAAGCACTTCACGCCTCAAGCATAATTGAATTGCGGACAAGGCTTGTTCATCCAACTCTTTCCAATCATCGTCTAACATATTGGTAGGTTTCTTTATCACTACAAGAAAATAGTGAATTAGGGATGAAAAATACCGACGGAAACGAGAAATATTCCTTCAGTATACAACATTACCGATGTTATAAACCGACGATCAAAAACGTCAGAGATTCGGTCATAGCTAACTTTACCGACAGAACGTTTGTTTACCGTCGGTACAATTACCGACAAAAAAAATAAACCGTCGGTAAAATTAACCGAAAAGTTACCAACCGTCCGATGTATTCCGTCGCTAAAGTTACCGGCGGGTGGCTTACCCGTATGTAAATTTAGCATCAGAATGTTTCTAATATAATCGGTAAAGTTACCGACGGTAAAATTTTTCGTCTGCAAATGCAGAACTATTACCGACGGAAAATAATTTCCGTCGATATTGTATTTAGACAATTACCGACAGAAATCTTGCATATTTCCGTCGGTAAAACTTTTATTAAATTTTTTTAAAATATATATTTCCATTATATTTAAATTAT
>JAOQMS010000179.1:11325883-11339794 GCA_027563885.1 Erythroxylum longipes
CTTCAAATTAAGCATTTTATCGAAATTAAGCATTCAAATTCTCAAATTCACACAACAATTACAAAGAAACATTCCAAGTATCATAAAGGTCATTTTATCGAACACCTCATAGACAATATGTATAATCTCAATTTAATCACAAATGAATTGCATTTTTCCATTATTTATCAACAATAACACATATAAACAACAAATCAACCAACAATGACACAAAAAAATCGCAAACAGCAACAATAATCAAGCAAAATTTTATCACCCAAACACTCACAGTTAACACTAAAAACATACATTCTTTGGAGAAATAATACACCCATTAGAGAGCTTACCTTAAACGACGCACAATGAGTCAGAAAACTGTTGGAAAACGCAAGGAAGGGAGTTGGATTCAAATGGCACGATGAGAGGAGGGGGGCTGGTCTAGTCATGTTAAAGAGGATGAACCCAACGATTTGGTTTATTTATTAACTAGTCGACATTTACCGATATAATGTATATTTAATTTATACTAATGGAACACATTACGTCGGTATATAACAGAAATAATTGGGAATTTTAAATATACATTCCGTCAGTAAATGTCGACTAGTTAATAAATAAACCAAACGACATCGTTTGGTCCATCGTAAAATGTAACGGCAATAAGACGCGGTGAAATAATTAGGAGGGGTGGTCTGGTCGTATTAAAGAAGATGAACCAAACGATGTCGTTTGGTTTATTTATTAACTAGTTGACATTTACCGACGGAATGTATATTTAAATTTCCTAATTATTTCACCGCGTCTTGTTGCCGTTATATTTTACGATGGACCAAACGATGTCATTTGGTTTATTTATTAACTAGTCGACATTTACTGACGGAATATATATTTAAATTTCCTAATTATTTCACCGCGTCTTGTTGCCGTTACATTTTACGATGGAAATAAATTTCTGTCGGTAAAGTTAATTTAATTTATACTAATGGAACACATTACGTCGGTATATAACAGAAATAATTGGGAATTTTAAATATACATTCCGTCAGTAAATGTCGACTAGTTAATAAATAAACCAAACGACATCGTTTGGTCCATCGTAAAATGTAACGGCAATAAGACGCGGTGAAATAATTAGGAGGGGTGGTCTGGTCGTATTAAAGAAGATGAACCAAACGATGTCGTTTGGTTTATTTATTAACTAGTTGACATTTACCGACGGAATGTATATTTAAATTTCCTAATTATTTCACCGCGTCTTGTTGCCGTTATATTTTACGATGGACCAAACGATGTCATTTGGTTTATTTATTAACTAGTCGACATTTACTGACGGAATATATATTTAAATTTCCTAATTATTTCACCGCGTCTTGTTGCCGTTACATTTTACGATGGAAATAAATTTCTGTCGGTAAAGTTAATTTAATTTATACCGATGGAACATATTACGTCGGTATATAACAGAAGCTAAACCATATTTACCGACGGGACCAATTCCGTCGGTAAATGTCCGAAGCTAGTTAATTGCGGGAAGCATTCTCAATTATTACCGACGGTCATGGTTATGTCGTCGTTAACTTAAAATCAAGTTTACCGACGGACGATATTCCGTCGGTGAATAGCAGACATTGAGCATAACTTACTGACAGAATATGTTCCGTCGGTACATGTCCGAAGCAATTAAATTGCGAGAAGCATTCTCGCAATTTTTGTCGACGGTAAAGGTTGTGTCGTCGCTATATGTCGTCAAAGATTTTGCGCGAAATTCATTCCCTCTAGTATTGCCGACGGTAATATATTTCCGTCGCTATATATAAATAGTACAACATATGTACCGATGGATTGTTGGTTTCCGTTGGTAAATACCTATGGTTTTTTGTTCGTCGGAAAATTTCCGTCGCTAATTCATGATTTTCTTGTAGTGTGACAAAGGCCCAATAATCACACATTTGGCTCCAATTTTTTGGAGTCACCCGTTCGGGAACATATCTCCTTGCCTTCTGATATGAAGGAAAAGACTTGTAGTATTTATGGAGTCGATAACGATGATTCTTCGCCTTTTTTTTCAACAGTGAATTCACACAGCTTCAAACTTCAGGGTTCTCGATATTGACGGTATTGAACTTTATCTGAAAACAACACGTAAAATTTAAATTAATCTTTAAATAAGTAAAATAAAATTGCACATAATCAACTCAATTGAAAAAATACCGAAACTTTGTCTAAAGCATTTTGTAGCAAGTTGTCTTCCTTCAACTGCTTGGCATGCTGAAGACAAGGCAATTCATTTCTAACAGCGACTCCTAACTCACTGGACAATTTTGCTGATTGGATCTTATCAACAGGATGACATTGTTTGGATATGCACAGACAACTTGTTATTCACTGCAGCATTCATATGTTGCAACTCAAAACCTTTAGTGATACCTCTACCTCTTTTTCTTATGCCAATATTAGAATCTGATAAGAAAAGAATAATGATAAGAAAAAACATAATAAACATGTAAATATATATTTGAGTTTAAGTCTAATTATAGGAGGTAAAGATAAACAGACATGAAGATCCCTCAGCACTAGTTAAGGTAGATTGAAGTTATTGTTGATTGGCTTTATTGGTGGATGAACTCAATGATTGTTATTCGATAAGGTCAAATTGATGCAAATGTTGTAGGGTCGGATCAATTTCGATAGTTACCACCTTTTTTCCCTTGTTTCTACCAGGTTCCATTATATCAAAAACATAGAAATTATAGATAATAACAACAATTTTGTAAGACCACATAAAGTTATGAAATCATCATATATATTAAAGAAGATTAATAAAAAGTATAAATGACAATTTAGTTCAGTAAAAAAATTTTACAATTATACAATCAACAAACATTCACATCATGTAGTAATCTTTGAAATGAAATTATTGTTAAAGTCAATTTCAATAATATTAAATTTTATTTTTAAAAATACTATATTAATATTTAATATTGATTAACATTTTTTACTATATTACAATTAGTTTTCATTAAATTGCTATTATTATTATCACATATAGTAATTAACTTAATGTATTATAATGTATACATAATAATCGTAACTAGTATAATGATTTATGAAATATTACATTATATACAAATTTTCACACATCTTACTTATGTAAAATATATTACTCTATTTAATAATTATTATCTAATTATTATATAAAAATTTTATACTGTAACATATAATATATATTATATATAATTATATTAATAAGGCTAACTTTCATTTTAATAAGGCTAACTTTCATCTCAATAGGCAGATTGAAGATGTATAACTACTAAACTGTCATACTTTAACTTATCATCAAGAATTTAATTGAACATAATGAATTTTATGCTAAATTGACTTTTTAGAATATAACTCTTAACATTAATTCATTGAGGAATGGCGACATGGCGACTAGTTTCTGATGGTGGAAATGAGTTCCGCTGGGAGGAATGTGGTAAAGTTGTCCCTAATGAAGAAAAAATCAATATAGAACAAATACCCTCTTCATACACTAATAATCGCTTGCCTTCTATAGCTGATCTTCGTCTTTAAGGTTTTTATTATCATCCGAACTACCTAACTTTCGTTATTATCTGGATCTCATTTCTTGTTATGATGCCATTATGTATATGAACATTTGATTGTATATACTACATATTGTGTAAAGCTTCCTTAAATCTTCAAGAGAACATAAATGGAAATAGAGATGGTGACGATGTTACGATAGTTTATAAAGGATTAGGAAAATTGGTTGTTTTGAAAAAGTTGTCAATTCCAATTACTATGTCTGTTCAATTAAGTATGTACGTGTTCCAATTTGGGTTCCTTATATGGTTTGACTAAGTTAGCTATCTAAGGTATATATTGATTGTGTCATTAGTGAAACACATCATACTAGCAATTCATCTCATTCAGTGACCCATACTGCATCTGGGGATTCGTTCACTGTATCTTCTGCTAATTTAGTTACAACCAAGATTTGTTGAAACATGGTGTCAATAACCGAACACCTGAGGGAAGATCTTTGACATTTTTAATTGATACCTTCGAACATGCAAGGACCTTCTTGGAAATCCAAACATAGGGAACTTATTTACCTTTACCGACTCTCGTATCACATAGAATCCAAAAAAATAATTATTTCATTTCCTTCTCAATGGAATCAACATGTAACTTTATTTATTGTTATGTCTGTAAGAATTTTGGAAAGAAACTCTCTACTAGTTAGGGGTAAGGTTGCGTACTATTAGATCTCTCCAAATCTTACGTATCAACGGGATTCATACTGAGTGTTGTTGTTGTTATTGTTGTTGTTGTATGTCTGTAAGAATTGTTAAATTTCTAAATAAAATCTTGTACTACTTACCATATATTAATATATTATATTGCTACCATTTCCAATATTTTTATAAATATTTATTTTATTGTTAATAAATAATAGTGATTAAGAATAGTTGTTAACTTAAATTTATGATTTTTTCCTATTAAAATTAAAATTTTTGATATGATTATCTTTTTATGTCGAAAATATATTTACTTTTAAAATTTTAAATAACTTACTATATGTTTTTTCAACAATATGTTTAAAACATTAAAAACAATTTGGCAAAAAAAGATAGCTTAACTAGGATTATATAAATGTCAATTATAATTAACATTAATTAGGATTATTAAGTATACTTAACATTAACAAATTATCTTCCAAATATTATTAATTTTAAGAATATTATCACATACAAAAAATCATCAAATTCTCCAAACAAATTATGAAAATATTTAAAATCAACTTTTCACGATGAATTAACAATTCGTCGCCAAATTCTCAAAATCTAACGACGACTTACCTAATCGTCACAAAATGCTTACATATTGGCGACAAAATTCCTTTTCCGTTGCATTTTGTTCACACCATTTGCGATGATTCAAGATAATCAACGCAAAATATACTAAAATTTTTCGTGGCTACTAGCAACGATAGTTATATTTGCCGCAAAATCTGTCATGTTGGTGACAAAATTCTGTTATCATTGTAAAAACTCACAAGTATTGCGATGATAGGAAGTATTCGTCATTATCACATTATCACAAGTACTGGATTTGTTTCTGCGTTGAGATTGTCTTGTGCACTTATTTCTAGCTTGGACAATCTATACATAAAACGTTGCCCATAACCAAAGCAAAGAGGACCCCTTACGGGTCATGTTCGAATCGTAATATTTTTTATGTTGCAACTATTAAACTACATTGACAATTACCAAAAATCACTACTGCTACAAATGTGGTCGAGTTAAAACCTTAATAAATGTGTTAAGCTCTTTGATTAATGCATCACTGGAATTTTGTGTGTTACGTTAATCAATGAAAATAAAAGCAACATTCACCTGTACCAACTACCAAGCCCACTGGTGGCAGGGCCGGACTTCACCTATCTCTTCGTATCCTTATCAAAATATCTTTAAAAGAGTGGTTGAACTGAAACGATAGATCATTTGTTTTAATTAACCGGTTTTAATTCTATTTTATTAACCTCACATAAATGTATAGATTAAATTAAAAGAAATAAGGTTGGAAAACCCAAACTAGAACATGGTACTCCAACCCGGAACCGATAAAGCTTGTCCTCCATATTTGTCAATTAAAAGATTTTAAATTTCAATTAAGTTGGTGTTCTTTTTTTACTTTGTTGATTTAAGTTAAAAATAGAAACATGTTAAATTTATTAAAAATTTTTTTGAAAAGCCTAATTTACAATATACTTAATATACACTCAAAAACAATAATTATAAAAAATAGAACTATTTGTTTCACATTTTTGTTTTTAATTTTTTAAGGAAGTAAAATCTTATTCAATTATTAATAATAATATAGTTTGGACCTTTTGTGTTAATAATAATAAAACATTAAATATGAATTACAGTTTAATTAAATTAAATTTATTTTTTAAGTAGGAAAAATTATTTTAGTATTTTTTATGGCACTTACTAATAAATTCTAATAATACAATCCTCATAATTTATTCAAAATAAATAGAAATTTGTAAAATTATTTATTAAATAATTAACATTTTAATTATTAACATAAATAAATAAATAATCATAAAATCATCAAAATAAAAATAGAAAATAAAAATTATAGTTAAAAATAAGAACTAAAAAATCATTAAAAAATTTTTTAACCAAATAAAAATATTTATTAAATTTAAAATAAAAACTAAATGGAATTACGCTTTGTTTGTATTGAACTCTCTTCAATGGCTGCAACCCGGTCCCAGCTTCTTCCACTCTTCCTTTTTTGATTCCGGACGACCATTCAAAGTGGACTGGGTCCTATAAGATAAAAGAAGATATAACAATACTAGTAGTCAAACTCAAAAGTCACTTGTCTTGTGGGCCTAACTGGACTCTTGAGGTCCTCTTTGAGCTATAAAGTATTTTGATGGTGGGATTCTCTCAATGTTTGGCACTGGTTGAAAAATGATACAAAAACTCCTGCTCTGAAATTGGCTTGTTTCGATTGACGTAGGTTAGTATTCAAAATATGGTTAGTACTAAAAATTTTAAAATTTCAAGAGTATTTTTGCAAAAAAAAATACTTAAAAATCCCTTCTTTTCCCCCTTCCTCGAGATTTCCACCGCTACATCTTCTTCATTTTCTTTCTCTCTCTTCTTTTTTATCTCACAAAGTCACACTCTCACTCTCTCTTTTATTCAAAAATTCACTCTCTCACTCACCCCCTCCCTCCCACACCACACCCGACATTCTCCTTCTTCCTCTCATTATTTTCTCTCTCAGACTCTCACTCTCTCTCTTCTTCATCGTCGCCGCTACTCCCTCTCTGCCAGTCCATTGACCACCACCGCACTCCCAGCAACCGCCCGACGACACCCACCGGCCTCCCGACTCCAGATCTAAAAACTAAAAAAGATTTTTATTTTTTGGGTGTGTTTTTACTCTTAAATTTGAAAAACAATTTTATTGTATTTGGTTATTTGTATATGTTTTGTGATGAAAATTGTTAGAAATTATTAGTATGTTTTGTAATGAAAATAGTTTGAAATTATCGGAAATGAAAAATTGTTTATGTATGTTTTTGTAATTGTTGAATTGAAATTGTTGGAAATGAATTTGTGATGGTTGAAATTGTCGTTTGTTAAAAATGGAATTGTCAGTTATTGGAAAGAAAATTGTTGGAAATTTGGAAATAGATATTATTTATATATGTTTTGTGATGTTTGAAATTTTGAACTGAAAGTGTTCAAAATTGTTGGAAATAGAATTGTTGAAAATTATTGAAAATGGAAAATGTTGAAAACGGAAATTATTTATATATATTTTGCAATTGTTGAATTGAAATTGTTGGAAAATGTTAGAAATGAAATTGTTAGAAATTGTTGAAATTAAGAAACGAAAATTGTTAGAAATTATTGAAATTTGAAATTGTTTACATATATTTCATTATTTTGTGAATTGTAAATTTGTGATGGTTGAAATTGTTGGTTGTTAGAAATGAAATCATTGGAAATTTGGAAATGGAAATTGTTTATATATGTTTTGTGATGTTTGAAATTTTAAATTGAAATCGTTCAAAATTGTTAGAAACAGAATTGTTGAAAATTATTGGGAATGAAAAATGTTTAAAATAGAAATCGTTTATATACGTTTTGTAATTGTTGAATTGAAATTGTTGGAAAATGTTAGAAATGAAATTGTTGGAAATTGTTGAAATTAAGAAATAAAAATTATTAGAAATTGTTGAAATTTAAAATAGTTTATGTATATTTCATTATTTTGTGAATTGTGAATTTGTGATGGTTGAAATTGTTGGTTGTTAGAAATGAAATTGTTGGTGGTTAGAAATAAAATTGTTGGAAATTTGGAAATGGAAATTGTTTATATATGCTTTGTGATGTTTTAAACTTTGAATTGAAATTGTTCAAAATTGTTAGAAACAGAATTGCTGAAAATTATTAGGAATAGAAAATGTTGGAAATGGAAATTGTTTATGTATATTTTGTAATGATTGAATTGAAATTGTTGGAAAATATTATAAAAATTGTTGAAGATGGAAATTGTTTATATATATTTCATTATTTTGTGAATTGTGAATTTGTGATGGTTGAAATTGTTGGTTGTTAGAAATGAAATTATTTGTGTATGTTTTGTGATTATTTAAGTCATACCCTTTAACTTGATCTTCATCTTTGAAACTTTAAATTGAAATTGTTCAAAATTGTTGAAAATGTTATTGTTGAAAATAAAAATTGTTTATGTATGTTTTGTGATTGTTAAAGATGAAAATTGTTTATGTATGTTTTGTGCTTGTTGGAAATATGAATTGTTTATGTATGTTTTACGTAATTATGTTTGTTGAATAATTAAATTGTTAGTTTTTGACTTATAGTGAATTGCGTTCGATAAAATTGAATTGTGTATGATGTATGAGTTATATTATATAAGATGGATATGCGTATTTGTGTAATAAAATTATGTGTTCTTTATTTTGATATATGCATTCTTTTATGTTACAGATAAATGAAAGGAAGTTCAAGTACCCTTAATCAAACCACTTCAAGAAGATACAATGACTCAGATTGGGCTCATGCTGTATTGGTTCCCAGTATGAGAAACCATAGTATTTGCTTGTTTTGTAACAAGCATTTGAAAGGTGAAGGAATAACTTGATTAAAGAAGCATTTAGCTAGAATTAAAGGAGATGTAGAACCCTGTAAAAAAGTAAGTCATGATGTGAAGTGGTAGATAAAAACTTTGCTTGAAGAATATCAGCATGAGAAAGATAGAAGAGAAAGGTTGAATTTTGAAATTGGTAGTGGAAATTCATTTGCTAGTTTTCGTGATGATTGTAGAAATGTTGAAGGTGGTAGTGGTAGTGGTAGTGGTAGTGGTAGTGTTCTATCCTAGGCCTAGCAAGAAGATAATGTTACACCTGCACTTGATGCTAGGAAAGAAGAAGGCAGGTGACTAGTTTTTTTACACAACGAACAACTCCTAAAGCCCAACCTTCAATTTGTAGTGTAATGCAATCAAAAGAAACGACTCATAATGTTGATATGGTAGTAGCTAAATGGTGGTATAATATAGGTTCATCATTTAATACTTCCCAGTCTTACTATTATGAACCTATGGTGGATGCAATAACCTCTTACAGTCTAAGATACAAAGCTCCTTCGATTGATGACTTAAGAGGTAATTAAACTTTTAAATTGCTCAGTTTCTGAAATTAAAAGTTATTTGGCTGAAAGAAGAATGAATTAGGCTACTTTTGGGTGTCCAATTATGTGTGATGGTTGGAAAAATAGGAGTCTATAGCCTATTATTAATTTTTTTAGTTTATTCTGTAAATGGCTTAATGTTTTTGAAGTCTATTGATACATTTGGCCTTATTAGAAATAATGATACTTTATTTGCGATATTTGATGAAACTGTGAATGAAGTGGCGCCAGAAAATATTGTTCAGTACATTACTGACAATGATTCTGCTTATAAAGCGGCAGGAAGAAGGTTACATAATAGGTATAATTCTTTTTTTGGACTCTTTATGCTGCATATTGCATTGACCTAATGCTGGAGAATATAGCGGATCCTAGGTGTTTTCCTATTATTGATGAGACTATGTAAAAAGCAAAAAAGGTGACCAAGTTTATCTATAACTATGCATGGGTTTTGAATTTGATGAGAAAGAAATTTACCAATGGTAGGAATTTGTGTCATCTTAGTATGACAAGATTTGTAACAAATTTCTTATCACTTCAGTCTTTTGTTTCGATCAAGAAAGAGTTAAGACGAATGTTTACAATTGATAAGTAGGTTGTATCTCAATGTGTTAGGTCTAATGCTGGATTGAAGGTTTCCACATTATATTAAAAGATAGAGAATTTTGGTCTCAATGTCAATTTTTTATCTGAGTTTGTGAGCCCTTCGTGAGGGTACTTCGCTTGGCTGATAGTGAAGAAAAGCCAACAATGTGTTATTTTTTTGGTGCCATAGAAAGAGCAAAGGAAGCAATCAAGAACAATCTGAAACATAGGCCTTCTTTGTATACACCGTATCTTTCAATCATCAATGAGAAATGAGAAAGACAACTTTCTTCCCCTTTGTTTGCAGCTAGAGCATTTTTGGATCCTATTGGATATTTCAAATCGAATTTTACAGGGAAAGTTAAAGTCATTAGAGGAATATTATTCACCATTACAACAATTGTTGGCCATGAAATGATGCAAGGTTTTTTAAGCTCACAAATAAAGCTTTATAACCTGTCTTCTAGGGATTTTCGACTGTCGATTGCTATTTAACAAAGAACAAAACTTTCTCTAGGTATTAGCTGTTTCTTTTTTCTTATTTGTTGGAAATTAATTATCACTTTATTTTGTTTGTAACATTACTTTTGTTATCTTACGATTTACAGTTTCTTAGTGGAATCAATTCAGAAGTGGTGTTCTAGAATTCCAAAGGTTTGCAATTCAGATTTTAAGCCAATATGTAAGTGTAAAAGGTTGCGAACGAAATTGGAGCACATTTGAATTTATCCATTCTAAGAAAAGGAATAGATTTGAGCACAACAGATTGAATGACTTAGTATTCGTTCGTTACAATTTAAAGCTTCGGGAAATGTATGTTATTATCATTATTATTTTCCATATAATTGTCTAATAATTAAAATTTATTATTTATTAGGGGTTTTAATAGCATAAGTAGATCAACAGATCCAATATCTATTGGTAATATCGATCTTCTTAACGATTGGGTTTTTGAGGAATCAGATTTGATAGATGTGAATGACTTGGAAGATAATCTTGGTTGGGAAAGCATTGACATGTCATTTGGTGTATTGAATTTGAATGATAATGATAATGAGGCTCTTCTTAATGATAATAATTTTGTACCAAATAATAACTAAGGTTATTGTAGTTATAACGAGTATCCTCCTATAGACGATTGAATAAAGGTCTAGGTTTTTGTTTTTCATTTTCTTTTAATTTTACTTATATTTAATGTATATGTTAAATTATATATATATATAATGCAACTATAAATATTTTTGTTACAGGTTTTACTTTTACCTAGTTGGTTCCTCATCACGAACTCTTTTAGTAAATTGTAATAGTTTGAAAGTTAAGAATATTTATTTATTTGATGTTTTGAACCTTTGATGTAATTATTATTTATTATATGATGAAATTGTAATATTTTAAACACTTTATATTATTCTTAATTTTATATTTATATAATGATAATTGTCTTTTTTCATATTAATTGTGGTTATTATTTATATGTGAAATATTTGAAAATTATTGTTATTTCATATTAATTGTGGTTATTATTTATTATTGTGATTTTTAGAAACATAATTGATGTAAACTTATAATCTATACAGTATAACTGTATAATATAACAATGAATTATTTTATAATTTTAAAAAAAATATATAGACTATTTTATAAATTTAAAATTTTACCTAAAATAGTACCCGGTACTATACCAAAATCTAATCTGATATTAAATTTGATACGGTATTTGCAACATTGTTTTGCTGTCCCTGGTAATTATATGGAGCTCACTAACTGCGTAAATTTGGAAATTAAAATTACGCTTGATGGACGCCAATTGGGTAGCTGATTTTAAGGACACATGTATAATATTCCACAAAATTTACAATAAATAAATAAAATTTATGGATAAAACTAAATGACAGTTCGAACACTATAAACAATACAGAGGATCTCAGTCCCGCAAATTGAGCCTCGCTAACTTAGTTGACTCCAACGGCATCTCGCAAAATTACACGAGAAACCAATAGTTCCCAACATATCCGTAGCCATTAGAAGCAAGACAGACATGGGTTTGCCAATGGTAGATCATATGGGTACAAATTATAGCGACTGGGAAACATGCATCGGGCTTCGGGCATCTCTAACCCATCTTTAAAAAGGAGCAGAAAAATCAAAATGGACGAGAAATGGACGTTTAATGGCTTTTTTTTCTCCATTTTGGGGAGATGTTACAGTATTATTTTAATTTTTAAAATTTTTTTAATTTAATTAATTATAATTTTATAATAATTTTAAAGTTTAGTCTTATCTTTATAAATATTTTCATTATATATTTATAATTTTATAATTATTTATTTATGAATAAATATTGTAAATAAATAATTTAAAAAATATTTATTAAAATTTTATTATTTATTAACATAAAAACATAATAATAATAATATTGTGAATAAAAATAAAAAATAAAATTGAGTTAATTTTATAAAATAATTTTAGTAATTATTAATAAAAAATGCTGAAAATATTGAAAAGTATTGTAACATCTACAAAACTCTGCCGTAGAAAGAATGGGACGGAAATGTCCTTAGGCATCCCAATGACCAGCCAAATAAGCTTTCACAACTGTTACATATAATTATTGCTGACATGCACATGCAAGGGGGTGCATGGCCAGGACCGATGTACCTCACCAACTTGTTACTATGAGGCTGTAATGGCATAAGTACACTACTATAGAAATTTGGACGACTTACCAATTATCTGGTTTTGGTTTTATACTTTTTTAATTTAGTAAAAATTAATTTATTTGAATTTGAATTGCTATTTGTAATAGTTAATAAAAATTACAAAATTAGTTTTTTTTGTTTTCGTTATCTAAATATATAATACTTAATATATTAACTACTAATAAAATAGTATAATATAGTTTAATTTATTTTTACGTTATTTTAAATTTTAATTTTTGAAAATAAAAAATTAAATTAACGATTATCTAATAAATATATTTTAAACTTAAAAATAACTTAAGCATACCAAAGTTGAATAAAATTAGTTTTAATAGCTAAAAATATCAATAAATAAATAAATATTTAATTATTTATTTTAATAAATATAATATATTTTACTAATATTTATTTAAAATATTGTATAAAAGATTAAAATGATATTATTTACTTAATTAATTTATAAATTTTACTTATTTTAAATTTATCTAATATTTTAGCCGACCAAAACTAAAACATATCCAAACTCTTGACTAAACAGGGGACGTAATATTTTAGCATTATCTAATATTATCTAACATTTTAGTATTATTAATAATGAAAATATAACTACGTTAACTTCTAAATATCTTTCTGTTTTAGTTCAAGGAAAAATAAAAAATAAAAATAAGAAGCAAAAATTAAAAACCATAATAAAATAAAGAAAAGTGAAACTATAAATGTTTCTTACAAATGTTCCCAGAATCGTAGCCAACAAATGTAGGATTGCCAAATGGCTAAGAAGCATGATGATGAGATCTTTACGGAAGGAAGGATAGAGTTAACATTTTACAGATGAATTAGTCTAATGTGGGCCATATTTTAGTCCTTAGATCGTAACACAAGGATCTGAAGAATTGTTAACGTATTAATAAGATTCAATTTCTTAGTTGTATTACTATTATTAATTAGCTGTCATTAGTAGAGATACGACTAGTAGATACTTAGAGATGTAATTAGTATAAATTAAGGGATATTTTCCTAAATCGTGTAGCTACTACTGTAAGTATTGATATATACAGTGAAATAAGAGCTCCTTTTAAGTTTGTGTTTTTCCCTTATAAACAATGTTGCGAATACCGTACCGGACTCGGTATCGGATTGAGTTTTGAAATGGTACTGTACCAGTACCGGTCAATACCGGATACCATTTTGGACAACTTTTTATATTTATAAAATAGTCCCTGAAATTTTTAAAATTTGCAAAATAGTTCACTGATATATTGTACAATTATATACTATACAGTTTACTATTTACAAGTTTACATCAACTCTATTTCAAAAAATCATAATAATAAATAATAATCACAATTAATAATTTAATATAAAATGACAATAATTTTTAAATATTTCACATA
>JAOQMS010000179.1:11339894-11351880 GCA_027563885.1 Erythroxylum longipes
TTATTTATATGTGAAATATTTGAAAATTATTGTTATTTCATATTAATTGTAGTTATTATTTATTATTATGATTTTTGATGTAAACTTATACAGTATGCAGTACAACAGTACAATATGACAATAGACTATTTTGTAATTTTTAAAAAATTTCAGAGACTATTTTATAAATTTAAAAAATTACTCAAAACGGTATCCGATATCGACCGATACTTATACAATACCATATTAAAACTCAATCTCATACTAAATTTGGTACATTATTCGTAAGATTAGATTCTCTCCGGATGTTCAGTAATTTGTATATTAATTTGTTTTTTATCGTCCACACTTTCCTAGCACAAAGAAGTACACACGGACAATTTAAAAAGATTTTAAGTTTGAGACATATCTGTAAAAATGCTGATTACCTGCACCTAAACAGAAAGACCTATAAAACTTCCTGTTCTCTGACTTTGGGCCTTTCCTGCGCAGCATAGGTGGATGGGGGAGAAGCTCCTGAAATAAAAAGCTATGTGACATCCGATTATAAATAACTAATTTCATAACATCTTTGGTAGTGGTGAACAATTGAACATGCTAACGTAGAAAACAAAAGATTACCCCTTACTATTTTACTGCTTCTTTGTCATCCCAGACAAGAAGACGGTCAAATTATCACACCTTCCTTCAAGAAGAAAAGAAAAACAAATTAACACGTTGTGAAAAACACACAATTAACAAATAACTTTATCTTGAACGTCGAGCTTAAGCAATACATTAAAAATCTTGCGGTCCTTAAACTCATTCCATAAACGTTGTATTAATCCATAAACAGGCACATGCATGCATTACCCACTGCATTATAAATGACCACGAACCCGAAGACCACCCTCCTCAAAGTCAAGGCCAATCACTTCAGATCATTGCCTATCACCTAATTAGCTTCTTGGAAGCATTATATCCTCTTCTCAATGGCAAATGCCTATCAGTCTCAGTCAATGCTCTCACTTCTCTTCCTCCTCATTTGCTTCCTCCCCACAGCCATTTCTCGAGCCATCATTCAAATGCCCTACGAGCACAGCCTTCACAGGAGAGACGAGGATCTCTTCTGTGAAAGTTGGAGGCTTTCTGTGGAAACCAACAACGTTGGATACTGGACCTTAGTCCCTTCCAAATGCGCCAGCTACGTTGAGGAGTACATGAACGGCGATAAGTACATCTCAGACTCTGTGGCCGCCGCTTTAGATTCGCTAGCCTTTGCCGAGACCATCAAGGTTGGATCCGATGGGAAGGACGCCTGGGTCTTCGACATCGACGAGACTCTACTCTCTAATCTGCCTTACTACAAGATATATGGATACGGGTACGTCAAATGACTCTAGCCCTTGTATTTGTGTACAACGGTAATACAGGTGCTTCCATAATCCTTTTAATTGAGTTTATTACTCTTGACTAGCATTAAAGCAATTATTGCTATTGGTCGTACCTTTTAAAATTAATATAGATATCATAAACTATAAGATGTCAGCTAAATATCAAGTAATATTGGTGTTGATGAATATGAAAAATACTGAAATGATGATTACACAATTTTTTCTAAAGCAAAAACATAAGACTTTGTTTCTAAATTCTTTGGTAACGAATTATTGTCTTCCCAAGTTGCAAGCTTCTTCAGTTCGAGGTAAAGAAAACAAGAATGTTCCATCCACTTGGCTCAACCAGAGATCAAATTTATTGAACTAAATTTGAACTTCAACTTAAATGTGGGAATCCAATTAAGTTAGGTGCGTGCCACAACAGGAATACTTGGGTTGGTCACTAGTCACAACTCACAGAAGTTCAGATTAGCCTCGCTAGCTTTTCACAGATGACACTTGAATATATGTAATGAGAACCCAATTCTCTACGACGACTTTATACATGTAGGCTTGTCATATAGAAATGGGAAGTGGGCCTATATATGGAAAGGATCATCCCACCTCATATGTTTATCGATTTTAAGTTTATCAACTCGATCTGGGTTTGGATAACAGAACAGAACCTACTACCGACGTTGCTTTCAATGAGTGGGCGGAATTAGCAGCAGCACCAGTTTTGCCAGCAAGTCTGAAATTCTACAATGACTTGAAAAAGTTGGGTTTCACTATAATTTTATTAACTGGGAGGACCCAGAATCAAACAATTGCCACTGTGAAGAATCTTGTAATTGCTGGATATAGCGATTGGGAAAGGCTAATCTTGAGGTAAGTGATGATAACAAATCTCACTTGCCAAGAATTTCCATGCATTAAACTATTCACACCCTTGGTTTTTGACACTGTACAGGGGTCCAGATGACAACGAACCCGCAATAGTCTTCAAATCTAAGAAGAGAGCAGAGTTGGAGAGCGAAGGTTACAGGATTCGTGGAAGCTCCGGAGATCAATGGAGTGACTTATTCGGTTATGCAGTGGCAGAAAGGTCCTTCAAGCTCCCAAATCCTATGTACTTCGTTCCATAAACAATTATCAGCTCAGGGCTGTACTACATTTGCAATAAATAAGGGTTAATGTATTGACTATATTGTAACATCTTTGTCCTAAGTTGAAGCATTTGGCGGGCCATTTTATTGCTACGGTTGTTTGATTTCATTTCCTAAGGTACTGACATTGATGTACTTTCTAGTTCCTGCAGATTTGGGGTTCACACTTCACAGAGCATGGATCTTTAAAACACAAAAATAAATGATCCCAATATCTATAATCGCTTGTTCTATTTTAGGGATAACATGGGAGATTCAAGAAAAGCCCACGCGGGTCTAGTGTTGCTGATTATAGCTGTAAACTTTTCTAGACGGTCTAGTTTGGTCATGAAAGATGCATGTACATTGGTCGTGCGTCTCTTGCTTTTAGTATCAGGGCATATCTTATCCACAAACACAAACTGTAAATTACCTAGCATCAGATGATCTGTACGTAACACCCTATTCCGCCCCAAAAATAACGTCGTTTTAGGTATAAACAGATATAAAACAATGTCCTTTTTAGAGCATAAAAGAGTTGCATCAGAGTAACTGAGAAATAAATGAGGGGGTTCTAAATCATAATTGCTATTTAACTAATCGTAAAAATGTCACCACCAACCTGTGTACAATATCTATAATTAATATAAGACTCTGTACCTATCTTATTTATGGAACCGAGGAGTTTAGTTCCCCCAAGGACTTCACTAATGACCCACAAATAAGAGGTTGTGCTGCTGGAATTCTAAGACAGCTCAATCCACCTCCTCTTATCATAGAACAGTCTGGTTGAGGTCTCTGCATGTCTCTCCCAGGAATGCAGTTTATTGAGAAATCGAAACCTATGTTTCTAGAGAACAAATTGGCACATTCTTGGCTGAACCCAGATAGAAAATTATAAGCAACAGTTAAATTCACAAGTTGTTTTAGGGAACAAACCAGGTCTGGCAGTGTTCCAGATAGCTCATTGTGTGCTAAATTCAGAACTTCAATCTGACCCAGACATGATATTGTGTCTGGCAAATGGCCCGTCAGTGAATTATAGCTCAAATCCAAGACTTGCATGTCTGTATAGAGTCCAACTCCCTCTGGAATGCAGCCAGTTAACTGATTATTCAGAAGCAAAATCTCCTTCAATCTGGAGTTCATGAATCCGAAACCAATTGGAATAGTTCCACTCAACTTGTTATTAGCCAAATTAATCACAGAAGCTGGAGAGCTGCCCAAATTATCAGGAATGTGGCCATCAAATTGGTTGTTGTTAAGAAAGATTGCATCAAGTTTCTTATTGAAGAGATCTTCAGGAATTGGTCCAGAAAAGTTGTTGAATCTGAGGTCCAAGTAAATGAGATTTGGGATGTACAGAGTAATCACAGGGAAAGGGCCAGAAAGCAAGTTGTTACTCAAGTCCAACTCTTGAAGAGACATGAGGTCTCTGAAAGTATCAGGAACAATTCCGGAAAACCTGTTACTGTTGAGATGAAGAACAGACATGTCTGTGAGGAGAGAGAGTTCTTTGACAAGTATGCCTTGAAGATTTGCACGGTTGAGATCTATAGCTGCAACAACTGGTTGAGTGGACGAACCCAGTTCACCATCTTGAACATCAGCACAGAACACTCCCTTATAAGAACATACATTAGACCCAACCCAAGTATCAAAGATCTTTAATGGGTCATCAGAGATTGCTAACTTCCATGCTTGTAGCGCAGTGTAAGCACTGTTGTGGTTCGAAACTGAGGAGCTTGATGGTGTTGGAGTGTTTATTCCACCGCCAATGGAGACTCCCCCGCCACCTGCATTGCCTATTCCAACACCAATACCACCACCAACACTAAAACCTGCCAACTCTCTTGGGATTACTTGGAAGATGAAGAGAAATGTGAGAAGCCAACTACTCTCCATTGTGTACGGTTTACTTTGATGAGATTTCTGCTTGTTAAAGTTCGCGGAAAATAAGCTCATTGCATTGTAAGTAACAAAATGGTGGGGTTATTTGGTCATGGTCATCACAGATGGATCTGCACCTTTATTTTGGGTCCCAAGTCCTAACCATCTGTATGTTCCTTACTCTGCATTGTAAGGACTGGTATCTTCCCACTTTTTACTTCAAGGACTCGGTTAGGATTATGATTCAACTATTCATTATTTATTACCAAAGTTTTTTTCCATGCCTGTGAATTAATAGCTGAAAGTTTTAGCTTTTGCTTTGATGAGAATGTCCATGTCCATTCCCTTCAGGGGCTTCTGGGCTACCCTATTCTACAACACTAGAAAACAGATCTTTCATTGGCTGTATAGATCTAACACACTGCATTGGAGGCTTCGAGCTAAAAATGGGAGCTTCAATTTATGAGGTCAGGGATTGAAACAGCCAAGTGTTTTGTACTTCTGTAGCAAATGTTGGATTTAAATCAGCAGTAAAACTTTGGACAAATGAGGCGTATACATACAACCCAAAACTGGCATTTGTAATGATGATATATTGAAATCGTGTTTTTGAAAACTAGACGAGAGCATCTTTACGGAACTGAATTCTCTGTCTAATTTTATGGTGTCTTATTCTATCCTATAAATCTCAGCTATTCATTTATACGGGTCTCGCATTTATTTATGCGAGATCTACGCGGGACTCACATAAATAAATGGCTGAGATTTAAGGGACATAATAAGACACTATAAAATTAGACAGAAGATCTTATTTGAAGGAGCTCAATTTCTACTTTTACTCTTAAAATAGTCACAATTTCTTTTAAGTTAGACATAATAATCTTTTTTATTATTAAATCCAGTATAATGCGAAGTAAATATTAATTAATATGTGCAATCAACTCTCAGTATATTTGATTCCTTTTTTCGTTTTTAACTGGAAATTTTGTCATTTGGTGCTGCTGATACATGCAAAATGCACATGTAAGCAATAGAGTCTCGTACCTTAGTAACATGGAGTGTCCCCTTTACGTGAATGATTGGAGTAAGTTCCACTGTTCATAGCTAAACCAAAAAAATGGCCATCTTATTGTTGTTTGCATCTTCTTTATCCTCTATTAGAAAGCAGCCAGCTTTCATGATTTCTCCTTCAGAGTCCTCACCAAACAATCCAAAGAGAGCAAAAATATGGGAGCACAAAGTCCAAAAAGATCATATATATCAATTGACGGTCCACGCAGTATATAGCTGCTGCAGGCTGCAGCGTTTATGTCTGTCGGAAAGTAAAATTGAAAGATCAGACCTCAGTATCGCAGGCTCTATTAAATGCTCATTTAATTTAAATCAACAAAGGTGACACATATCTGTGAGAATAATAAAAGAAATATAAGAAGCAATTAACACGCAATCTAGATGAGTATAGCGAAGTAATTTAGTCATGTTTTATGAATATAAACACTAAGGATAGATTTACTAAAGAAGGATAGATTTACTTGAACGGAAAGTTTTTAATAGAATAAAATAGTTTATAATGAAATGAAATATAAATAAATATAATATTTAAAAATTGTTGTTTAAAAGAGATAGAATAGTTTATAATGTAATACAGTAAAATGCTGTTTAGATGAAAGGTTTATAATGTAATATAATGTAAAGTTGTTTATCATTATACATTTCATTTACCCCCAAATCAGAGGTTTTTTATTTTTACTGTTTAAGATGTAATGATATGTAATATAAAACTCTTTTCTTTTATCTCATTCTATTTCATTATATTATAAACCCTCCTTGCAAATGATGAAATAAATATTACATTCCATTCTATTCCATTAATAAACCCCCAACTAAACATATCCTCAATGTTAATTTTATGGATTAGTAATAGTAACTGTGAAATGCATTATAGTGGTTCAATAACTTTTAAATATATATATATATATTAAAATTTGTTTTCCAAAAATAAAAACAAAATGGAAGATAAGGAAAAAATAAGAGTTATTATGAAGAATAAGGATTTTGCATTACGCCTTTATGTGGAAGTTAAAACAAATTCTGTGAATAATTTATTCGCATTAGTAACAAATGTTCTTGAAGATTTTATAATTTTGTACATAAAATTAATTTTATTATTGGTATGAGAGTAAATTTTTAACGTCGATTATGATTATCTATTAAAGTCAATCTTAGCCGTTTTGGTTGATTGATAACAATATATACAGAAATTTCAATTTCAAAAAAAATATTATTATTGTTACTTTTGTGACATTTCAAAATTCTTAAAACCATAATTTAGCTAAAATTTTTTACAATTACATCATTAATTACCAAAAATTTCATTAGTCTTGTAAATGATATTCATTATTCACAAAATTAGTTGTACAAGCATAACCATCTCAAACTATAACATTTAAAAGTATTGTACTCAATTTGATCTGTTGGCTTCAGTTAGACTCCACACCGTTAATTATGTGCATTGAGGTATCGACAAGCTCTCTACTTCCTAAAAAATATAACGGCAAGAGGTGAGCTACCTAGTAAGGATAAATTCATCGTACTCTTAAAATTAAATAACTCAATATATAGTGAAAATAGTCAAATGATAAAATATACATATGGTTCTAAAATACACAAGCAATACTCAGGTTGCCCAAACATTTAATAAATTTTCATAATCTTATTATTATTAATTATTAAGACTAATATTGTATTTATTATTACCATTTATGTTTTACCTCTTTATTAATTGAAATAACTGGGCCCTACGTATCCAAGTAGGCTTACATTCAATGATTTGTCGACTCATCTTTACTCATTATAATTACTCATTAAGTGGAAGCATAATTAGATATGTAAATATCAGCACAGGGTATCTCAATCTCTTAATTTAATATGGTACGCTGGTACCATTGTAGTACCTAGCTATTAGCATAGGATGTTCCAAGGACTGAATGCAACATCCCACTACCATAGGGTACATACCTAAGCTTTTAGGAATATAACCTATGATAATGGTATGTTGGAGCAATGGCAAAACTAACATATACATGATTTTAACCTGCATACTCAAAGACATTATCATTTCTTGTAAAACATCTTTTTTTTTCATTCACTGATAAAGTTTACATTGTTCTTCTCACGATTGTTTATAAAACTCTACACAGGTTCTAATAATACTACAAAAATGAGAACAACTAGATTTCTTCGGGAGTCAGCTGACGGACCTCTGAGCCATCTCTTAGTTCTCCGATCCTCTATGTTCTAACTACACCTTAAGTCTCTTGTCTCGTACCTGAAAAGCCACAATGCAAATTTTGATGAGTTTTGCAACTCAATGAGTGAACCATCATTGATGGATTCACCAGATCATATAAATATAACACAATTATTCACCCAATCAGATAGCAGAAGATTAGCTAGTTAACTATATCATTTAGTTCGTATACACGTACTTGCATGGGACATGTATGGGACACACATCCCTTTCATTCAACCAGATAAGCCTCTATAGTATAACAGACGATCAGTCATTCAGTCAAATAGCATTCAAACATTGTGCACTTAGTTTTATAGGACATGCATGAGACTCATACTTGTTCTTTTTGTTGTGACTGAGAGCCTTTCACAGACAGATGTTTTGGCCTGTAGGGCTCAATCAAAACAGAATCACGGAGCATAGCTCAACGTGCAAAACAGAATTATCGCGGGGTAAAGCTTTACGCAGAAGCGCTTCTAAATGGCTTCTCAAGTCACAACTCCTTTATCTGAGCATGCATTTTATGAAATGCATCGAATTCTGAACAGATCACACCTACAAAACTCATGCAGATATTCAGATGATAGTTCCATATTCATCGGACCTCATTCTGGCATTCAGCCATTGCTGAGAATCAAATACCATTCAGAGGTTCAAAGAATCATATCAAATATCAGAGCAGACACTTCCAATACATGCCCGACTATCAAACTCCTCGGATCTCAGGTCCGGAATTCAGAACTAGCACACACATACAGTTCAATGATATTGGAAGATTAACAATTTAAATACGTACAATCAATTAATCCTAGGATCCATCTAGGTTGACTCACTGTGTATTCCCAGAAGCTATCGCCTGGACGGTCCGGTAATGTCCGTCTGTTGTCCAACGCGTTCCTATAAAACAAACAGAACACATTTACACTTATCACTCTTTGTACAATTGTGCTAAACATGGCAGAATATCGAACATATGCACAATGCATGCTCAATGGAAATCTCTCTCTTTTACGGAGGTGCATCTTTACAGACGATGCGCCCTCACAGAAGAAGGTGAGTTATAGAAGAAGACGATTACAGACGAAGATACTTTACAGAAGGAGATGACGTCACCCAGAGGAAGCTGACACCATCACAGACGAAGTTTTCCTCTTAGCATAACTTTTTCTACAGAGATCAGATTCAATTGTTCTCTACATGATTCGAAAGAGGGAATCAAGATAAACAAACTTCATGAAGGGCTCAAAGTTCAATTTTATCTTCTGAAGGGTCAAATATAGAACAGAAGATACGCAATGAACAGTAACATAGACGAAGTTCATTCGTCTGTGAACAGTAACACAGACGATGTTTTGCAATTGGCTTAACTTTCGCTAGAGGAATCAGATTAAGGCGTTCTTTATATGATTTGAAAGAGAATTCCAAGATCTACAACTTCTATGAATACCTCAAAGGTCAACTCTATCTTCTGAGGGATTGAAAGTAGGACAGAAGATAGCTATAGAGGAACATAGCAGAAACAAAACACAGAAGGAGTTCATGAACAGTGACATAGACGAAGTTCATGAACAGTACAGATAGACGAAATTTAGTTCATGAATCAATAATAAAGGAAGTTCATTCGTCTGTGAACAGTAACACAGATGAAGTTCAAGAATCAATAACATAGATGAAGTTCATCCATTTAGATCGAAAGCGAATGAAAGCAAGGAGCAAAAGAAGCAATACATAGATGAAGCCAAGAACAGATGGAGCAAAAGATAGAAGAACCAAAGGACAGAGGATATCAGAACATATACGAAGCAATGCAGAGGGAGATGACGTCCCTCAGAGGAAGATAACATCATCACAGCAGAAGTGGGTTCACAAAGAATATAAAACACAGACTAAGTCTGGCTTATGGAGGAATGCATCTTGACAATGATGCGTCCTCGTAGGAGAAGATGAATTATGACAGAGAACGACTTATAAAGCATGCATTTGCCTCTGTAAGATACTTGACAACAGAGAATGACTCGTAGAGGATGCATTTGCATTCTTACAGAGGAAGATGACGTCACTCAGAGGAAGTTGACGTCATCACAGAGGATTAAAACAGAAGACAGGAGAGTAGAACATATTATCCCTCGTGCCTAAACGAGTTCTATACATCATATCCCTTGCTATTATACTTCCAAACATGCAAGGATCATCTATATTATTCCTTACTTAGCTCCACAACGCCAACCATCCCAAGGAGCCAAAACTCACATATATGACAGAATCACAGACCACGATTTATGCTTACCTGTTCTCTCTGCATCTTCTTCCCTCTGTGGTTACTTATTAACTTAACTAACAGTCAGAACCCTTGTATTATCTCTCCACTGTGACACCTTTTCATGCAGGTATACATATTCAACATGCATATGCTTATGTACACAGTGGAAATAATATGATAACCACTTACTTGTTTAGCAAGTGCTCAGTGTAAGTGCTTTAACACTGAAATCGGAATCAGCACCACAAGGATTGCTAGATCGCTATTCGATGGTGAAAGTCAGGGGAAGAGTTGCTATATGGGGAATTTTTGTTAGGAATGAAAACTTATGATAGATGTTTCCTAACTCCAACAATATAATACGTGAGTCCATTCTATGTCCCTCACGTGTACTATTCATTTCCACTGACTCACCATTTGTCATAATAACAGTCTGTAGTAGAACCTTCCTAACTTAAACAATATTATCCCCATACTTCTCACGTGTACTAAATGCCAAATGAAAGCATATATATATATTCATGGGTATGCCAAACAATACATCATACTTATTTCTAACGTTCATTTAGCCTAAGTCATATAAATATCTCACATAGTTATGTGTTCTAGCCGTATGAATAGGTGATGGGATGTTACACTCTTCCCCAATCTTGATGTTGATCCTTGACTTCAATCCTTGCTCAAGGCTCCAAACATGTGTTCCTCACTCAAGGATGGTGTTTCTATAGAAGGGTTTTCCAATGATTACAGAAAATATGACTTGGAAAACTAATTTTATTCTAACCACCATCCTTTTGCACACTAATTCAAATCAATATTTAATAATAAAGTAGAGTATTAGTGGACAGATTTCAACTAATTGAAGACATCAGTTTATAAAATATTATAATCAAGATTACAATAAGCTTAAAGAAATCATGTTAAGATTCATTAAACTCATCCCCAAACTTAAAGTTGTATGTTGTCCCCATTGTAAACAGTATAAGTAGTTATGAAAAAGTGAGAGAGTTTAGTGGTACTTTCTTGAATATGATGATTTCTTTGATTCTAATCCATCTAATGTTAAACTAACATCCTTTCAAAATATAAAATAAAAGGATAAAAAGAAACAAAAAGAAATGACATAACAAAAATAAAATCATATACTAAGATGAAAGCAAAACATCCTTACAAAATATAAAAGAAAAGGATAAAAAGAAACAAAAAGAAATAACATAACAAAAATAAAATCCTACATTAAGGCGAAGGCAAACAAAAGATAATGTCAAAATTGAAATAAAATTAAAACTAACTCATGGGTTGTCTCTTATATAGCGCTTCTTTAACGTCGGTAGGTCAATGTAACATGTATGTTTAATGTCATCCTGGATCAATAATCAACGGCTTAGATCCACCCTTTTCTCCACAAAATGGTTTCATAGCCTGTAAACAAGTCATATGTTGTAAGATAATAATGACATAATTTACCAAATTAATAAATCCAATTTCAAACAATAATGCCCTTTTTATTGACAAACTATTTATAGAAGAGGGAATAACAAAACTCCTTGAATTGTCGATTGGATTAAATAGCTTATCTTAGAAGAGGTGGGAACCTTTTGTACTTAAGGTCACCACCAACATCTCATCAGCATTTCCCTTAGGGTCTGTTTGGTTAGATGTTAATTAATAGAATGAAATAGAACATAATGGAACAGAACAGAACGGTTTCTAATGGAATGGAACGTAATATAGTGAAAAGTTGTTTAGGAGGGATGGAAAGGTTCATCATGTAATGTAGTGAACCCTTGTTTGGAAGATGGATGGAATGGAATGTAATATATAATAAATGACTATTATACCCCTGATATTAAAATGGTTGTTGCAAGAGATTTAATGTTATGATGTTAAAATAGAAATCATGTGTAACACCCCATTACCCTAGGGTACGCACCGGGATGCCTATAGGTCATTCTGATACGAACCCTAAGATAAGGGAGCGCTACGTACGATCACTACAGAACTCCACATGGCATCACATACATTTAAATAATTAAAGCTGTAACTGTAAATCACAAGATTTTTA
>JAOQMS010000179.1:11383823-11407806 GCA_027563885.1 Erythroxylum longipes
TCCTTGTCTAAACTTTAATTAAATTTAAATGTTATCTTTTATTTTATTGAAATGTTCCCAAATATATTATTATTATTTCAAATAAATTCCAATGGTGACACGTAGTCGCTATAAAATCCATATGGAGACCTGGGGCCAACAATTTAAATGTTACTACTCTAGTCATTATTTTATTGTATTATATTATATGTATTTATATTATATTTATATTATATTGAATGTTATTTGTGACTTATTCATTTAATTACCTTTTGAATTTCTCTTATTGATCTTGAGTTATGGTTTGTTGTAAGATTTACGGTTTCTTATTAAAGCCACAACTCTTAATTGAAGGATAAAGCAGACAATACTTTTATGGGAGCTACGATTTGTCTTCACAATCTATAATATCACCATATAGAAGAGAGAAGTTTCCTCACATGGTTTCAGAGGCACAATCGATGTCTACACTGTGTTGGGACATTTGTGAGAGTACTTACTACAATCATGAATGTTGAGCACCAACTCATATATGGGAGCAATAGAGCATGTACAATCAACCTCAAGGTACATTATACGGGAACAACTACAATTGAGAACGGAGCAAATTTTACGCCTGTGGATGGAACGATTACGCTCAAGCTGAATATTTATAGCACCAAGCACCTTCAGTTAATGAGCCAACTCCGGAAGATATGATGATTGATTTCATTCAAGAATTAATCATAAAGCCTCAAGACATATAGGCTCGTATACAAAATTTGGTGAATCAGATAGAACAACTAGAAGAGATTATATTTGATGAGATGTAATGGAGTTTGCTTAGTTTCACTGAAACTGATGTTGAAGAATATGGAACGACAATCACCTTTAAGAATGGAAACAAGTTTCTAGAAGAAGATGAAGCAGAAGAAGAAGAATAGGAAGAGGAAGAGGAAGAGGAAGAGGAAGAGGAAGTAAGTATTACATAAAAATTAATGGAACTCCTAGCCAAAATGAAAGCTAACTGATGCGAATTCGAGAGTGAAGAGAAGATAAGGGTTGGTCCTATGAATGGAGTGACATTCATCAAATAACTTCCTAAAGAAGAAGAAGAAGAAGCCTCCATCCAAAAAGAAGAAGTAGAGGAGTGGTAGGATATAATTGAAGAAGATAAGCCAGAAACCTCTATCTAGGAAGAAGAAGAAGAGTGGACAGAGATGGTTGAGGAAGAAATGGAGGAGGAACTAAATAAGAAAACTACTAGTGAAGCGTTGGTAATGACCTTAAGTACGGAAGGTTCCCACTTCCTCGAAGGCAAATTATTCGAGTCAACTGATGATTCTAGGAGTTTTGTTATTTCCTCTTTCATTAACAGTTTGTCATTAAAAAGGGGCATTAATACTTATAACTAGATTTATTAATTTGATAAATTATGTCCTTGTTATTATTTTGCATGAGTCGGCTTACTTACAGGCTACAAAACCTCATGCGGAGAACTAGTGGAAGTCAATACTCATTATTAATCTAGGATGAAGCTAGGCATAAGGAGCACATTGAGCTTATAATGTTAAACAAGCACTGCATGGGAGGAAACCCATGAATTAGGATATGTTTTATTTTTATTCTGTTTTAATTTTATTTCGTGCATTAGTATAGGATTTTATTTCATTTTATCTTATGTTATGTTATTTCCATGTTGTTTTTATCCCTTTCTCATTTATATTTTGGAAGGATGTAGTTTAACATTAGATGGATCTAACATCACAAAATCATCATATTCAGGAAATACCACTAAACTTTTCCCTTATTATATATATTGTGTACATTGGGTATAATATACAACTTTAAGTGTGATGAATCTTTAACAAATTCCTTAAGCTTATTATAATATTGATTATTAAATTTTATGAACTAATATTCTGGTTGAAATTGGTCCATGAATATTGTGTTTTATTGTTGAATATTGATTGAATTAGTATGCAAAAGGATGAGAGTGAGAATAAAATAGCTTTTGTAAGTCATATTTTTAATAATCATTGCAATATTCAAGTTGAATGATGTTGCATATTATTTACACACATAATACCCATATTTTTCGTGAGCTTTTGTAGCCTAAGAGCAAAAATTTCAAAATTGTTAATCTCCTGCTATTGTTTCATGTGCACTATCATGTGTGCTAGAATAATTCTAAAACTTGCTTTTATTATGCATATTGACACCGTATTTGTTAAATTGGAAGCATTGATATCATGAAGGCATTTAGATTCAACAACTTGTTTAAGCCTATTTCTTTAAAAATTACCATATTGTTAAATTTACCTTCAGGAATAACCAAGTTGAACTTTAGTCTTTTTCATTGATTAAGCCCACATATTAACCTTTATCCTATTTTTCTTTGAAGACCTTTTTATTGCTTTAAACCTTAAAGGTTATTTCTATTATTTACTTATTGAGACTTGAATTTCTTGAAAGGTCCATTATTTCTTTAATTGTGGTGCTTAATACTCATTGATTGAAAAAAAATTATTATACGAGTAAAAAAAATTGTGAATAAGTTTATGGTACCAATAAAGTTGCAATGAAAGCAGCTGTATCTTTTGCAAACAATTCTTATAATTTCTTTTTTGGTAAATTTCCTTCAATTCAACCATTTTTATTATCCCAATGATACCATACCTAAGCTTCATTACAACCTTATAAAGACCTTTTAATTTTTATTTTTAGTTTATACATATACGGTGGAGATGTGATTTTATTGCAAGCCTATGGTAAAAGTTCTACTATGCATTCATTAAGAGTTTTACTACTTTTCACCCTAAACACTTGAGTGAATTGAGTGACATCTTAGTGAGGGTGCAAAGGTTAATGTTTTTAATTTCAATGCGATTATTGATGTGATTATTATTAATATTGACTTAGAAAGTTAAATTTAGGATAAGTTGATTCTAATTGTATGCTAATTTGATTCAATAAGATATAACGATGTATATTATGAATGGATAGATCGAGATTGATGATGGGTTGATGTGCAAAATTTATAATTTTGATTATGGTTTGCTTAAGGACAGGCAAACGATTAAGTGCATGGATGTTTGATAGATACATAATTGATCATATTTATTCCTTATATTTGAAGTATTTTTGCTTGATAACTTATAATTTTATCGTATATTTGGCACTCGATTTGCTCTAAGTGTGTTTACAAAATATAATTGCCTTCACAAATTTAAAGGAGAAGAATTCGCAAGAAAACATGACACAAAACTGTGCACATACCTAAGGCAGTGCAGATTTGCAATTTTTAGAGATTTTGATTATGCACAGTTCGATGCAAGACTGTGCATTAGACAGTGCATTAGCCAAAACCCTGTAATTTAATATAAAAGATGTTTTCGGAGGTAAATAGAAGGAGGAGGTGTATAGAGGTTTTCTGAAACTCTTAGAGGAAGATCAAGGGGCGATTTTGATCCAAAGAAGTGGGAAAACATAAAGAATTCAACGAAAGATCTGTCAAAATATAAGATCAAACCTTTACATCGCAAGAATACTCGATAGAAGACAACCAGGGAGATTTAAAATTACGAACCCATTATGTTCAATTTGTTTTTCTTTTTATTTATGTTTGATTTTATGTTCGATCATGTGTAACTAAACGAATTTTTATTATTTAGGTTAGATGAACCCTAGATTGATACTTTAATATGATTTGATTATTTTATGAATGCAATTGGTTTGATTGATATATTGTGATCTAAATATGTGTTTTATTTATGTTCTAATAAAATTGAAATATTAAATCATAACCTGATTCCATATATAGAGATTGGGAAATCATATTTATGCATATATCCACCATTATTAGAAGGAGTTGATTGCAATCCTAGATATAGGATGACATAAATCTTCCGGATTAAGGTCAAACATAAGAGAGGGACTCAAAATTACGTAAAGCAATCCTATAAACTTTAACTTGATTAATTTGGTTTAAAACCTTAGGATTAATTGTTAATAGACTTAAGGTTTGCTATTAGCATATCATAGGAGTCTTAACAATCCAATAAATCAAAAATAGTTTTATTTTCTTTTAAATTAAAAATTACACTAGATAATATAATAATGGTAACTACTAGTAATCACTGTCCTGATAGGATTGACTCATATTTGTCAGTACTAGCTATAGCTACGCATGCACCTATGATAATTCAATATTGACACACATAGAAAAAGTCAATCAATGTTTTAGACCGTCATAAAAGATAGGTGCTTGTTGTTCATGTATGTTCAATAACTATTGTGTTTAATTTCAATCAACTTCTTTATTTTTCAACATCTTCAAATTATAATTTTTTTTGATGTCGTTTAAAAAATTGGTGTCCATCTTTTTATCTTCCAAATGACTCCAAAATCTCCTTAATTGGACAACTATGGAGAATATTGATTAGATCTTGTATCTTCTCTCAAAATCATCACCTAACAAGACAATGAACTAAACATAGGAAACATTAAAAATTTATATTAAACAAAATTACCAAATACCAAGTAATATAACCCTAAGTAATTTGTAAAATATATATTTATTAATACACTTCTATATATTCACTTAGTTTTAGTTCAATGTCTTCATAAACTCCCCTAAAATTTAACCATTAGTATTAAAACCTAAATAGGTTCAAGTCAAATAGGTTTGGTGCAAATTCAAAGGACTTCAAATAGGTATAGAAAAGAAGTTTATATAGCTTAAAGTCAATTTTCAAGTCAGTTTAACTGATCTCAATTATAAGAAATCAAATCAATTCAACTAAAATCAATGTATTAAAATATATTTGATAAAATTAAGACTCAATTTTAAGCATTTAGATTTAATTAAGATCAAATTGAGATTCAAGCCTAAACATTTTTTAAACTAAAACTTTGGCCTTGGGGTTTATGACCAGTCTAACTTTATTATGAGCCTTAACTTTTAACTTGAAGCAGAGTAGGCCAATTTAATTAAGGTTAGTAAATAGGTTGGGTCGACCTAACCTGAGGTCCAATTAGGCTCAAATGTAATCAAACTTTGTGTGACTTGAAGTTTGATCAAGTTCGAATCATTCGGCCTGAGTTTGAGTCTAAGTCTGAGCACAAGCACAACTAAGTTTTGATAACCTAAAGTTTAATCAAGTTAGTTCAGGCTTAAAAAGTTGACATTGCGATGCAACCTATCTCTTTAAAGTAATTGATTGAACAGTTAAGCATGCTGGCTCTAAATAATTAGAATAAACACTCATTTAACTTAGATAACCTACTTAAATAAACATCTAGGATTCCATGCTTCCTATAATTCATCATCATAACTATTTGTCTAAATGTTTAAACTTTAATAAGTGCAATATTTATTCTTATCTCTTGAATGACAATGTTTTCAACTTTCTTACCTTTTACTTAACAGTAAACATTAAATCAAACTATCATTATGTTGATGTGTGAACCAATAAGAAATAGAAGAAGTACAATTATGTTATATCTATTTATTTTAGAGAGCCAAGCTTACAAGGTGAAGCAAACTGTTGGTAAGAAAATCAAGCAGGAAATAAACATCATGGGAAAGAAAGAGATGCACAGAAAAATTAGGATAATGCGAGAAAGTTGGGGTTAAGGTAAATAACAAATCTTATTTTTTAAATTTTCATTTATCAATATACAAAACAACATCATTTTATTATATTAATAAAATAACATCATTTATGTAATATGAGAAGTTTGATTATGGTTAGACTTGAACCTAACTCAAAACTTAATTTTTAAAAAATATAATCCAAAGTCATCTCAAAATTTAATTAGTTTTGGTCAACCCAAGCGAGTATAACCGAATTAGGTCATTTTTATAATTGCTCAAGCTTTGAATCTATAGTGCAATAATGTCTATACGAGTATTTGGGTTCACTTAAACTAGATCTATTTTCTTTCCATTTAAATTGTTGTCTAATAGTGGCAACGTTGCTGCAGAACCATAAAAGTTAAATAAGCTACTACTCTATAAAAGTGTCTCCATAAGCTTTTGGTTAAGAATCCAAAAAGGTTACTATGAAGGTGTTGTGAGATTCCTCTTTTCAAAACACAATTCTTCATGTAACTTCTTTATAGGACCAAATCTCTAGCACCCCATAAATCCTAGAAATTATGGCATGCTATACTACATTTACCATATAGCATAAAGCGAAAAAATTGAATTTCACCTTTTTAACTTGAAGTTCAACTAGACATTTCATTCCTCATTTTTCTTTTTGCATGTGGAAATATATCGACACTTATCTTCTCCACTTTTTTATATTACATTTTGCCTTACAATTGTAGGATCCTCTACTTTTGGTTGTTTATAGTAAATACTAGCTGTAAAGCATCTATAGTACAATCTAGTATTTTGATTCTCTACGCCACCTTACTTTAAAATGATTCAAAACGTTATTATTCTTGTTGATGTTATAGTACTAAAATTTTATTTTGTGATTAAAAGTCAAGATGGTTCCGAATCAAATGAATTTTAAATGGTTAGAGTTTGTAGCATCTTAATTAATTTCGTTGTTTCACTGCATACATATTATAAAAGCAGATCCAAGATCTTATTCGGATGTTATTAATAGCCAATCAGATTCCAGTTGTGTTGGTGACAATAACAATTTGTGATGGATGCATCAATGTGGTAAGTGTATAAATTTTTACATCAATTAAGAGTAAGAATTAAGAATAATTTATAAATAAAAATAGGTTCACAATATAATAATATAAAGTTCTAAGTCAAAATATATAACTTATATATGAATCTTCTTTTTTTTTTTTCCTGAAACAGGGAATTATACAAATATAATACAATGGTCCTAGGTTCATTCTCTGATTTTTTTTTCATATGAAAGAAGAAATTGAATTTCATGGTAATGAGCATGTCATACATAGATACATATGTGATTAACAATTTTTGTAGTGAATTTCCAATAATGGTAAGTGAGTGATATACATACACTACAACAAAGTTCACCTTTGGCTATAAAAAATTTATAGTTAAAGGTAAGAAAATAATTGCTGAAAAGGATTGATAATGATTTATTTTCATCGCCCAAAACGTCACAAAATCCTCATCACTGAAAACGTGGGCTAATCATCATAACAATATTTTGGCAATGCTTCACTTTCATAGCAAAAAACTTTTAGCAACGATTGGAGGAAATGTCGCCAAAGAGTTTGTCAATGCTTGTTTTTTGTAGCTAAAAACTATTAGCAACATTCCTAGGAGTGTAGTTAAAAGCTTTGTTTTGTAAAATGTCAATTTTCTTTCTTTGTTTTAACGAAATGTTATAGTATATTAATAAATTATTTGTTACAAATCCATATTATTGAATATAATGTTTTGATATTTTTATCGTTAATTTATTAAAAAATTATGCAAAAAATAATTAATAATTTGAAGCATTGTATATAAAAGTAAAAAAATTAAATTTCGACGTATACAAGATTTTATTAAAACTTCAATAATTCTTATATACAAAATAATAAATACAGAGACTAGTTTATAAATTATAATATAAATCACTTGGTCGTTGCATCTTCTTCAAATATGTAATATGAGAAAAAAATAAATTTAAATTATAATAGAAACAAGAATTAAGAGAAAAAAGTATAAGAGATGTAATTAATACTATTCACTTTTGTCTTCATTGCTTTGATAATCCAGGCTAAGTTTTTTTTATATAGGTGCTTAACATGCTTGACCAACTTTTTTTGAGTATGTTGTAATTCAACCTTAAGTGACTTGTTTTCCTCTTTAAGACAATGGTATGTGGATCTTAATGAGGTTGAAATATTTGGTTTAGAGCCAAAGCCAAGACCTTTAATATAACCAGAATGTGTGCCAAACATAGTATTGCAAATTTTTTCTACATTGAATTCATTGCCCTCAGACATTGATTTCTATAACAATATTTGCATATTATTCTAAAATTAAAAAATAAAACCAATAGTTAATGCAAATATTATTAGTTAGTACTACATAAATAAATAAACTTAAAATTTAAACAATTTTTTATACTTACATAGTTATTTTCCACTTCTTCTGACATCCACCCTTGACCTTCCTTATAGGAAGTGACTTTGTATAATGTGATCCAATCACGCTCTTGTCTATTTAGTTCCTTCTCACTTTGTTTTATGAAAGAAAAATACAAGGCACAATAAATAATGTAGTGTTAACTGATAAATTATAACTTGTAAACAAAGAACCTAGATATTCATTTCAGACAACTACAAATGATTTAAACCCTTGATTGTGAAGTGTTTTCATTTTTCTTCTATTAACCTTTGCCTTCTCACATTTTTCCTAAATAAAGGAAAAAAGGTTAAATAGTCATGAAATGACCTAACAAGATTAATAGAACCAATATATTAGAAATCTAACTCCATTAATAATGCAACTAGTATATTTTTTCCCACACATATGAGATCTACATGCCAAAGCATATAATGTTATCGTTGTCTTTGGCAATTTACAGTTATGTAACCATATCATCTATACAAAAATATATAATTAAAACTTACTCTCACCTACAAATTTCCATAGGGTCATACTATTCCATCAATAACTTACTCGAGTCCTAAACAATCATGAGAAGTTACTCTTATGTCTTTCTTTAACGTTAACATTTCTTTTGCTTCTAATCTCATCTTTGTGCTCTCCATTTATAAAAGTAAAAAGATATCGGAAAAGACAGGTTGAATGTTATATTTAAATATGAAAGAATGAATGAGAAATAATATACATACTCCATATATAAATCGACTTCCTCATAATTGTTCAAAATTTACCAATGGCCAATTTTGAGTTCATCTTTAGTTAGCTCCACATATTTTCCTATTTCAATGGCTTTACTTTTTGGGAGAAAACTGACAAGTTATCATATTGATCAAAATAAAAGTTATGTTCTTCTCTATTAAATTTTGGTCTCGATATCATTTAAGTACATAGAACAAAATGTTAATCATTCATTTGATATATAAGCCTCTGTAATAGAGCCTTCAAGTAGAGCTCTATTATGCACATAACGCTTAAGAGAATCTAAAAACCTAAAAAATAAAACATTAAAAATTGTTACAAACTAATAATTTAAGAGAGAAAAAAGTAGAAGTTAATATAAATTACCTTTCAATGGGGAACATCCATAAAAATTGAGCCAGTTTACAAAGTTTTGCCTTATATGGTAAGTGAATTGCTAAATGCTCCATAAAATCGAAAAAAGATGGGAGGAATACTAGTTCAAGCTTATATAGTATCAAAGATATGTCTTTTTCCATTTTTCAAGCTTTTCTATTTTCAATGTCTTGCAACATAATTGCTTAAAAAACTCACCCGATTGTCCCAAAGTTACAGACACATCCTTTAACAAGCACCCACGTATTCCATAAGAAGTAATCGTTACAGAAGTACGTGACAATTATAACTTTTCAACCCCAAAACTTTTCCCTCATTCACATTGACACAATAAGCTATATTAGAAGCATACTTATCAGGAAACTTGACTGGTTTAAGAAATTGACAAAAAATTTGCTTCTTATTTTTTGACATGTTGTAACATGGAGGTAAAATGATGTATAACCCTTCATGTCTTCTTTTCAAATGAAAATCTTTTCTTGTATTCATGTCTTTCAAATCTAATCTAGCCTTAATTGTGTCTTTCAATCTGCCATCAATTCCCATCAAAGTACCTAAAATATTCTTACAAATGTTTTCAATATACATCACATTAAGATTATGCCTCAATAATAATTCTTCCAATATGGCAAATTGAAAAATATGCTTTTTTATTCCAATTAAGGTCAATAACACTTCGCTTTCACTTTTTATTACTTGGGTGTTTGTCAGGTGTAAACTCACCCAAATGTGATATTTGGTCAACCACATCATCACCAGAAAAGTGCAAAGGAACTTCACTATGTTCTACTTTTCCATTAAACAATTACTTCTTCACCATCTATGCCTATGTTCCAAATAATGACAATGTCCAATATAACATATTTTACTTTGTAGCCTCATTGGATGAGTTTAATGGTTATATACAGGACCAACCATATACCCTTTACTACTCCATCCAGAAAAATTGCCATAAGCTAGAAAATCATTTATATTCCACAAAACAGCTGTATGCATTGAAAAACATTTCACCATCAACAACATCATAGGTTTTTAATCCGACCTCCCAGAGATGGTTTTAGTCATCAATTAGTGATTATATGTATACATTGATATCATTTTATGCTCTTTCTAAGTCAATAACAAAATTTTGAGGCTATAACTTTTTTTTATAGCAATTTAGTTTTTTAATTTAAAAATAATATTATCTTTTACTATAGATTACTTGTTGACTTGACATTGGAGAATGATTAATTAGCAATATTAATAGTAAATTACAATAAATAAAAAATTTATATATTCTGTTGATATAATCTTAAATTATAATTACTATTGAAAATTTGATAAACCTAATTTATATTTAAAATATAATTTATTTTATGTTTTGGGAATTTTAATTATCAATATAAAGATGATGATATGATACGCAATTTTACATATTGTAATGATGGTTTAGGTGAGTTGGTGCATTTGCTTTTGATCCTCCAACATCATTCCTTGATTACACTTAGTTAGGTCCACTTGACTTTCATTCCCTGTAAGTATATATAATTGCAAAATAGATGAATGTTATGTAACTGAGATGCAAAACTTTCTTGCTTTCAATTGTTTTCCTCTCCCCAAATCTTGGAATCCAAGATCTAGTCTTCCTTTCAGCATATATTCTAATAGCAACAATAAGTAAACATATGTTCTATACTTACTATAAAATATTAACACTAAATAAGAAAATAAGAATTGTAGTTATTTGACTCAATCAATTAAATAAGCATTGAAGCATAAATTATCAGACAATATCAATTCCTACACGAGTAATTTTATTCTCCAAATTCACACTCGCCCTCTCTTCTTCCTTTTTTTAACATCATTTATACTTTATCCATTATATACAATCTCATAGAAAAACCTATCATCCTTGTTAGAAACAATCCAATATATGTTTTGAATTCTTTACTAATTTGTCACAAATAATTCAAACAAAAGCAAACCGTCTATAATAAAACTTTCATCGAACACGTTATAGGCTATCCTCAAACAAGCTTCCTAATCCATTTAAGTTTTAATCATCCCATTCTGGACTAAAAAAAATACGCATTCACCATCTTCCAAACGACAATACACAAAAATAAGACCCTACTTGCAGAACACAAAACCCAAACATAAAAACTCAAACAATGAAAGTAGAAAATAAAAACTGAATATAAGTTGGATGACTTACTTAGATAGACGGACAACCAGAGAAAACAAACGAGGAATGACGAAGCTGAATGAGGTTCGAGACTCTTTAAAGTAAAATTTTGTTAGAAAAATGACAATTAACAATGAAGAGGAAGACGAGCTTCCTTTTCATGTTTAAAATAACAGGAAAATGACACCTTTTTTTGTGGAATAAACAACATCGTTTTCATGTAGACCATTGGTGACATTTTTGCTGAAGTGTCGCTAAAGCAAGGATTTGGCAATGATTTTATAAATCGTCGACAAATCTTTTTATGTATATATAAATATATTTATATAAAATAGTATAAAATTTATATAAAATAAATAGAGTTTTGTGACACCAGATAAAATTGTCAAATCATATATTTTAAATAAGATAAATAAAAAGTATAAATATATGTAATATAATTAATTTTTTGTTTTTAGTTTTATAAAATTTTGAAATGACATTGTTGTTAGCTAAATTTATTTTTAGACTTACAATCATTGCCAATAATATTAATTTTGATTTTTAAGAATATGATACTAATATTTAATAATGATTTCTATTTTTTACTGCATTGCAAATATTTTGTAATTATATTGCAATAAATATAATTACATATGGTAATTAATATAATGATATATGAATGTATAGATAATAATTGTAATTAGTATAATGATTTATGGATGTATAGATAATAGATAATTTTTCTCATATCTTAGTTATCATATTATTCTATTTAATCATAATTCTTTATTTATTATATATAATTTCTATAATATATAGAGCGTAAAGTATAGGAATAGGGTTTGACGACGAATTATAAAAATTCTTGCAAAATTTTCACCTTTTTGCAATGATTTTTGTATTCATTACCAAAGGTGAAGCAAAACCATGTCGTTTTATGAAATTGAAAACATAATTACCCAAACATAAGACATAAATCGTTTGGATAAAGCCTGCAAACAATTAGGGTCCAAAACGGGGCCCATTTCTACAAATAACTAACATTTTACTTACAAAGAAACAAAAACAACAATGTAACCCATAACTACTAACAATGCAAAAAAAAAGACAACATTTTTGTAAGTAGCAAACAAGACAATTTATCTATGATGGCATTTTATAAATAAGGTAAATAAATCCTCCTTATCCAAAAGAGTCTCCAAATGCTTGCTAATTAGCGTTGAACCATCAAACATGATCTTCTCTGAGTTAGTCAAGTTGCCAGGTATGAGTTCCTTTGTTTTGCTTCTCACCTTTTCTTCTTCTTCTTACCTTTGGCTGTTTTGCAATAATTAGTCATTAGTTTTCTCTTAGAGGAGTCGCAGAGCACTCTCATCCTAGGCGAAAGCTAACCTCGAGGTATGAAATTACTTGATTCTTTTATACAAACTCAGTGTCTTCTTGCTTAATCCAGATTTCCAGCTAGTAGTTAAAAATCATAGGGTCTGTTTTGAAGAGACAACTTCGATCTCTAGTATTCATTCAACTCTTCAAGTAAGTCTTCCCTCTTTGTAAATTTGTGCTTAACTACTCTAAAGTTGATCTATTTATTTGCTTGTATTTCTTGGATGCAGTTTCTATGTGATTTCTGCATCTTATTGATTTAGGGTTGGCCTTCTTGTTTTTGTACTTCCTTTTATTCTGAATTCCATAATAGTAGCTCTCTCCATATCTGATGAGGGGCTAGGGGGACCCAACTTTTTTTATCAGAATAGTGGCTTGAAAGGAAAACACACTTAAGTCTGCATCCCCCTAAACATAGTACATACATAGTTAACATTCTCAACCTTATCATATCAAATTGTCTCAATTAATATATCACAAAATTAACATTGCTAGAATTTTGGAACATCCAAATAAGAATTTGTCCATTTTTAAAGATGTTTGATCACGTATTAATTTGTGGCATGTGCTCTAGGTTTTATTTATCTTTAAGGTTAAGTGGCAAACAAAAAAATGTGCTTGTGCAGGGATTTTTAGCTGCTTAGAAAATTAAGTTTCGATGATCTTTGCGTCTTCTGTCAATATTTTGTTAATTGCATATATCTAATCTTCATATAATTTTTCATTTTCCTTATTAAATTGTACACTTTGCTTCTATATTTGATTATATCCATGACTTGTTTTTGTTTCTATTTACTTTTTAGAATAACACTATTAACATAAATTCATCATGAAATTTTGACGTGACAGATAGTTTACGATGGCAAAAATGAGCTTCGATGGGAGGTATCTAACAAAATTCTCCCTCCTGAAGAATAAATACACAACAAATATGTTCATCAAAGTCGAATCAACACTTGCCTTCAATGGTTGATCTTTTTCTTCAAGGTTTTAGATAGCATCCGAATTAGCTCTCTTTCTTTACTATTTGTATCTCATTTTTTGTTAGGAAGTTATTAAATGAACATGTGATTGTATATAGTGTGTATTGTGTAAAGCTTCCTCGAATCTGCAAGTGAATGTACATGAAAATGGAGGCAATGGTGATATTCCGATGATCCATACAGGATTAGGAGAAATTGGTTGTTTTGGAGCAGTCGTTGACTACAAAAATGATGTTTGTTCATTGTGACAATGATGAAGCCATTCAATCGAGTATGCATGTGTTTAAATTTGGGTTCCTTATACCGTTTGATTTAGCTTTTTAAGTTTTTAGGATTTAATTTTTCAAAAGATTGTGAAGAAATTAACATGATTCTTCTATACTATTTGTTCCTTAGGTGAAATACATGATACATACGGTTCATCTAATTTAGTGATTCATACTGCATCTGGGAAATCTTTCATTATATCTTCTACTAGTTTAGTTAAAACCAAGATATTGTTGAAAGTGGGTGTCAATAAACTAACTCTTGGGGGAAGATCTTTGTCTATTTCAGTTGATGCCTTAAAACATGCATGGAGCCTTCTTGGGAATCCAAACATAGAAAACTCCTTTACCTTACCTACCAAGTGTCATGTCACTTAGAACCTAGAATTTTTTTTCTTCTTTTCATTGGAATAGGCATTAAACTTTATTTATTGTTTTATCCTTAAGAATTATTAAAGTTCTAATTAAAATCTTGTATTACTTACTGTCAATCATTATATTATGTTACTTACCATATATCCCTATTTATTGTTTTTTTTGTAAGAATCATATATCATTATTTACAAACTTCATGTTAAAACTATTCGAAAATTATGTGACATCATATAAAATTGTCAAATCATATAATTTAAAAGAAAAAATAAAAAGGATAAATCTATGTAATATTAATTAATTTTGATTTTATAGTTTCATAAATTATTTAAATGATTTGAGATTTTTGTTAGCTAAATTTATTTTTATATTTAGAATCTTTGTCAATAATATTAAATTTGAATTTTCTCAATACGATGTTTAGTCATAAACTGATCAAATCAAAGTTAGTAAATTCATAATTATAATGAAGAGAGTTATTTTGTTATTAAGCTTTTAGCGACGATTTTATTCGCGATGACTTACAGAATTGTCGCCTAAGGCTTATCCTTTGGCAACGATATTAAAAAACCATCACCAAAGGATAAGTCTCGTCACCAAAAGCTTGCGGAATTGTCACCAAAGATCACCCTTTGGTGACGATTTTGAAAATTGTTGCCAAAAGCTCACATTTAGCTAAGATTTTAAAATCATCACCAGAAAAAGATAACCAAAGGTACTTTTTGTTATAGTGATATAATTCTGATCATGGTACATAGTTACTGTAATTGATGATATAATTATGAGATCAAGTTACAACTTGTAATAGCTCGTCTACAATTGTGGTCATGGAACGTAAGTTAAACTTTAGAACATAATAATATTTACTATGTTCACAAATTTTCTTGCATGTAGTGAAAAGCTCCATTCTGTACGGAATATTTTCATTTTTCCCATTGAATGTACAAAAATGAGCACAACTAGAAACCAATTGGCGTTAAGTAGTGAGAAGTGCCATTTCAAAGTTAAAGGTTATTCTTGTCTGCTTATTCCTTGTTCTGCCTTTATTCTCTTCAGAAACTACCACGAAGCTGCCTGTAGCCTCCATCTTGATGTAACTTTACCTACGTGCACGTCCCATGTGGGGAAAGATAGCATGCACCAACTCTCTCTCTCTAAGCTTTCGAGGGATAATCACATTTTTTACTCTATAATAATGCACGAAAGCTCGAATATGGAATAAAACAAAGCTGCAAAAGAAGTTTTCCCCAAGGAGAGAAAAAAAAAACACAGAGAGGCTGACTGAAATGTGATATTCGTTACTACTACACAACGATTCTTGATTTTCAATGTGACGTCTCAACGAAGCCCACGTTCAGTTCATTCGTGTCAATCAGCTGCGCAAAAAGACAATAGATTACGTTTTAGCTATAAAGAGTAACAGACCAGCTTTAAACCAATTATTACGCATGATGATAAGAAATATGGTGAGATAAATATATGCAAGGGCAGTAAATAATTAGTCACTTCAAGAAAGTGACAAGCACTGTTGATTGATGCTGTTGGAGCAAGCCAGAGCCGCTGAAATTGGTTAACCAGAAGTAACATATTGAAGGGTGAGGGTACTGTCAAAGTGGAAAATTCTCTTCAACCAATTTTAGAATTTCTTAACTTATCAAAGGCAAACAAGCTCCAGGAGAACTCTGACTCGAAAAATCATTTCGTATCAATACACTGTTTAATTAGCATAGTTAAGTAGCACCCAGAAAAGATAAACTTATCAGTCATCGTCATACCTCTTTCAGTAAAAATAGTTGTCTCAATTTACACTAATTAAAGACAAAACTATATAATTGAAGATACTAATTACAAAAAAAGATGAAAAAAGGAACCTCTTAATTAACATCAAGAATGATGAGATGTTACGCATCCATGCATGCATGTTGAGTGAAAGATTATTTGATTTGATAGATTTTTCCATCCTATTTCACAAAGGAGGGAGTATATTAAATATCATGACCGTAATTCAACAAAAAATTTCCTTCCTTTGTATGTAATTAAACTGTAAGGGATGATGCTTGTCATTAATAAAAGAAGTGCATATTAACATTAATCTGCTAATTAGTTAAGGTGATCAGAGGTTGTCATGATTATAGGCAATCTTATCCACTATAAAATGTCCTTTCTTCTTTAGGCAACTAAAATTGTGTATCTTTTATCGTCATTTTTGCTAAAGCACGAGTATTATAAATTGCTAGAGAGTTGTGATTGCCGCCTACTCGAATCTAATGTTCAGAATCCATAAACATCAGGCAAGCAAAAGGATTGTGGCACCTTAGAGGAGATTCCAATATAGTATACTACTATTCACAAATATAATAAACTAATTATATTATGTTTTGGAAGTAATTTATACTAATTACAATAAACTAATTACACCTTGGTACTTATTATTACACAAAGAAGTTTGTGAACTAATTTATACTAAACAAGAAAAGATTATTGGAAACATGCACTGCATAACTTATACCACATAATCTCAGCATTGCTATTTCCAAAAATAGGCAACATATACACTTGTGATCTGCAAAATTCCATGAAACTTTAAGAAGTGATCTGAAATAAATTTCCGGTATTTCTACTGAAAAGGTCATAAAGCTAATTGCAACAAAAAGTAACAAAGATTTCCCTGCTATATGATTTACTCAAACTATCGTATTCTTTTTTTTTTTCAAAAAACAGTATGAAAGAACTTATACAGGTGCCCTGAAAATAAATAAAAAATCAGAATAGAGATGCCATTGTAATCATACTGGCGACGATTTTCATGCACGAAGATTTTGCTTTGGATCTTTGGTTCTCCTTCTATTGTCAGTTGAGAGCAGCCTTTTCTTGGTTTCCTTTCTTTTCTCCTTTGATTTTCTTACTCTTTTCCTCTTCTTCCTTTCATTTCTTTCTTCTCAAGGGCTGTTTTACAGTTAGTTCAGTTGAGACTTCAGAGATCCTCTAGACCTTTGGCAGCCACCTCCAAAGAGGAAAAAAGATATAAAGAAAAAGAACAAACTATATTTGTGGGTTTATACTTTCTTGGCCTCTTGTTGAAAAGAAACTTCAAGCAACTGTGAGGCCGCAAGTACTAATGACGATGACAATGATGGTGTCTGTAATGTTGTTCTTGACCTATTTATTATTCTCTATTATTTTCTTTCTTTTTGCTCTTACCCATCATGATCCTGGTTGTCAGGTCCTGGCCAGAAATGGGAGTACTTCAACCATTCAGTCTCTTGCTGGTTTGCAATGGATGATTCCTGCAAAAACAGCATTTCCGAAAAGCATGTGAAAAATAGGGTTAGGGTTTTGAACAGAAAGTTCATTGCACCTATCGAGAGAGAGAAAAGAAAGAAAAGCCAACAAGGAAATCAATGAAGCTGCCTCTTTTGTCCCTTTTCAATTTTCTCCGCTACTTGATCTGTGTATATCTTGAGAGGACACGCATGTTAAAAGTTTCCAAGTCGCTATCATCCACTTTCAAAGAAATAATACAACAACAGAAGGAAGAAAAAAGACTATATGTATGTTTCGACTATATATTTTCAACATGATCCCATTTTCTGAACCTCAACACTCCAACAAAAGAGAAGAAAAAGAAAAGAAGAAATAGTTATATACTATGCGAAAAAGGTAGTTTTCTCGTATTTGATCTCTTATGGTACAATGGAACATCCTTAATTGATTGTCCAGATTTAAGTCTTTATCCTTTTATTGTTTTGGGCACGACAGGAATATAAGAAGAAAAGAATTTTTGTTCAATACTGGGAAAACTCCTAGTACACGGAGAGGATTAAACCGGAAAAAAAAATGGAAAAGAGCCAAAATGTGGACACTTATAATGGAACACACATAACAACGAAGCCTGAACCTTCAAGCCCCTCAACAAAAAGATGCAAGTCTAAATTACATGATAGCTAGTCCTATCCTTCTTTAGTGAATATAAGAACTTCAAGCATGAAAATGAAAAGCAAAACAAAAGAGATAAAGAGAAAGAGAAAAGTTCTTGGGGTTTACATCTTTAATTTGAAATATAATAGAAGAGTAGAAAACGTAAAAAGGTAGTGTTTTCCTTTATTTTCCTCTTGATATTCCTTCTTGCCTTTTCTTAACTCTTCTTCACAGTTGGGAATAATTAAAAAGAAGGGTCTCATGGATTTCAGAGTCAAAAAGTTTATACTCACTTCTTTAATATCAGTTGAAGAGGTGCAACCCATTATTATTTCCTCCAATCCAGATGCTGATCTGCTTCCTCCTAACTTATGATGATGTTGCTGCTGTTGCTGAAATGACAGAAATACCATCGAGTTCAAAAGATCTAAATAATCGCCATATAATCACCATCATGACTTCAAAGGAAGCTTAAAAAGTAAAAATACTGACTATTTTACCCGACTTTGCAGACATTAACAAAAACAGTTTCATTTAATTCATAGTTTCCACTTGTCCACCACCAATAGAAGACCTTGAGTAAATGGAATTATGGGTGAAAATTAACCACTCTCATTCTAGCTATTGTTAGTTGCTTGAGTTTCACCTAAACCTAGTTATATGCATTTGAGAGAGATGTCGGTGGTTGAGTTCCCGGAGTACCCACTTTCTTGACCTTATTACAATACATGGTTGAACTTCATGCATTGCATTTCAGTATGACCTAATTCGCTATTTGGTAACCAGTTCATAGAACTTGCATACCCGATATCATGTATAGAAATGACGAGATAAACAATTGAAATATAAGAAATTACAAGCAAAGATTGGTCATTGTTAAATTGCATAGATGTGACTCAGCTAGATTATTCATTTAAAAAGCCACAGAAAAAAGGGTTGGAACTGGATGCCATGGAACAACTACACACATGGTGATGGCCAGCTTAAGAAATTACTTGGATTTCGTTTTGAAGGATGATTCCAGGGACATGGTAAGGGTCCTCATCAAGAATGATGGAAGTGTGATGGAGGGGAGGTGGAGAGATGATAGTGGAGATGGGATGTGAAGGTCTACTGATGTGGAAGGCTGCAGTAGCAATCTGAAGGTGTGCATGGTGGTGTTGTTGCACCTGATGATGATGATCATGAGCCAAATGATGTGGCCTCTGTTGTTGCTCCCGAATCTCATCACAGGTGTTAGTCGATGCTGGGACTTCCCTTACCGTTGAAGCTTCACCTATCCCCACCTGAAATAGACACAAGCCGTCAGCGTTGAACCAATTTGCTAGGCAGTACATTTTCAGTATTTAGTTCTTTGTTGATTACTCAGCTTTTGAGTATTTAATAGTTTCAGTTTTCGTTTTTCACTTGCCTTTTTAGTTGGTAAATAAAAGCATGGTTGGCTAATAAAGATAATTGAGGCCCACAGAGCTCTTTCATGCTGAGCCATAAATGTGAAGCTTGACTGATTTTGATGTTTAAACTCAAGAACCTCTGGAATGTTGAGGAAGGCAAACAAGACAATCTGAGAAAGGCTATTTTTCTTAAAGTTAAAAATACGTGCAATATTTTAAGAAAGCATATTTCCTGCATAGAATCTTTATCTTCATGCATTAGGAACTAAAATAGTTAAATAATAAATGGAAGTCATATACTTGAGAGTTTTGTTTGATGAATGATATATACCTGATCGTCAAAGCTTTTTCTGAAGTGGGGATAGCTAAAACTGTCCGATTTCAATTTCTGAATATCCATGATGGCAGCAGTAACAGTAGCTCTTGATATTTCTTCTCGCAGTGGAATCATCTCTTTGGAAGAACAACTTCCACTTCCACTATCTCTTCTGCTATGAAGATCACTACTTCCTTCACCAGTTGTTGCATTTCTCTCAGTCCAATTACACTGCCTTGGCTGTGTCTGATAGAATATCTTCGATACCACTAACTCCCCTTCTTTCTCTTCTTCATGCTGCCCCAAATGATACTGATGCATTACCCAATTAGTCTTTTCGGGCTTTCGATTCTTGCCGAAGTTTGTGTAGAGTACAAGTATTTTCTTACACCCTTTTTGCTTGCCGTTAACCATGACAGGTCTCGTCTTACCTGTTTTGTGCCACCTTGTTTCTCCACCTTGCAAATCGCATTCGTTTTGAATTTTTCTTCGCTTTCTTGTTCCAGTTGTATAAGCCTTGGAAGGTCTATGGAAGAAGTGCCTGCTCAAACCATCTCTAGTGACTCCTGAAGAAAATGTGAAGCAAAACGTTTCTCAAAATCAAAGTTAGGTTGACTTAGGTGTAACAAACTGAGACAAACCCTATGAGATAAAAGTCATAGGAAGCAGGAGCAAAGAACCAATGAAAATACGTACGTTTAATTGTTCAATTTCAGTTTCGAGGAAAAGGACAAAAGACTCGAACTTTCGTCGAGTAAAACCAAACAACATCGACCCTTGACAAGAAAATTACCAGACCTGGAAGTTTCTCAGGATGGGTATAACAAATCCCATCTTCTCCTTCAATGGTAGGGATGAATTCATCTATCAAAGGGTGAGATTTCCTGTCTTTGGCTTCCACCTGTGCTTCGAGGTGTTCTATCAGTTCTTGGTCAGTTGGATCAAATTTTACACCAGCTGGTAGACCTACCCAATCCTGTAGAACCCATGAAAATTCAAGTTTGAGCAAAACAAAAGAAAAAGGATAGAAGGAGAGATATGTTGACCAAAAAAAAAAAGCTCCAAAGAATAAAGCAGAAAGCACCTGCTTTGCCTTATTACAAATATTCTTCTGCCTTTGTTAACAAAAATTTGCCTGAAACTGAAGAATATTATGAAGATAATCCGTACCGGTTTTCCTTCAAGCTTGTGTCCACAGCCTGGACACTGCTTTGATCCACAAATCTGATGTTCTTCGAGCTTTGCATCGATGAGGTCAGAACTGCTGACGGAGCCCAAATTACTCCTACTCATAGGTTTTCTAGCTCAAGTACACAGCTGCCAATATTTGCTATCGTCTTCCTTTTGTACAACACTTGAAATTTTCGATCAAGATATCAGGTTTATGCAAGATCCCGTCACTCATATCCCTGTCAGATTATCGGTATAAAAAAAAACATCGGTTTTTTAGATCTGTAGATATATACATCAATGGAACAAGACAGAGAACACGTATCAAAGATATGGTTCGTTTTGGTTTCAGATTATTAAATTGAAAAGATAAAAACTTCAAGCAGCCGGTGATAAATTATATTACACAAAAGTAAGAAATTTGATCAACAAATCATCAAATTGTGCACATGAACTTGTAGCATGCAATATTTACGAACCTAAGTTGAATTAATCAATACCCAGATAAGAAACCTTCCAAGAAAAGTTAAAAAAAAAAAAAGAACTTGTGTAAGGTGTGGGTATAGAAGAGAGAGAATAGCTTAGGTAGAAGTAGAACAAAGAAGCTAGGAGGAGGAAAAGAGGAAACTGTCACAGTAGGATTCAGCTATAAACCTGTGCTTTAACCATGGAAAACACCAGAAATCCCTCTCTCTAGTCTCTAACTTTAACCGAAGCAAAAGAGGAAAAAAGGAAAAGCTAAGGGCAGACACACACCTTTAAGCCTTTTGTAATTCAAGTAGTGAATGTAAGCGGTTTATGAGAGAGAAAGAAAGAGATAAGTAGCACTAAAAGAGGGTGAGATCAGAGAGACTACAAACACCAGTTGGAAATTTCTGAAGTACAAGACTTGTCTCTCTCTCTCTCTCTCTCTCTCTCACTCACTCACAGGATCACCTTTGTTTCAAGGTATTGACTAGTAAAGCAAAAGCCAAGAAACGGCCTTCAAAACTGTTACTTGAGGCACACCATTCAACATCACACGTAAACAACCGCCGGTGCTAAACCAAACATCTCTCTATTCCTAGTATGGTTTTGCATTGTAATAATAACATATTAAGGAAAAAACAGTTGCTAGTAATTGGTGTTTTTAAAATGTTCAAAAAGGAAAGGAAATGGGGGGAACATATATGTGTATATATATATACATATTAGATACTATACATGGCCAGAAGCTTTGAATAAGAAAGACGATATCAGATGGGGTTATTCCCAGAGCATATTCTGGCTGATTCACCTTTTATAGCACGTAAGCAGAGCCAAATTTGTATGACAAAGGGAGTTGATTAATATAGAAGAATAAGAAAAGGGAGAAATAGTAGTAACTCACATGGGTTTTGAGATCGAGTGCTGATGATGATTCTTCAGCCATGAATGTTGGAGAGAGAGAGAGAAGAATTAGGAGGTTGCTTGATATGCAAGGTAAATGAGCAGTGCACTTGATGGACCACCACCACCTCTTCCTATGAGAACTTATCGTCATAAACCAAAAAAAGAAAATGTGTATGTAATATAGTAATGTCTTCATGTGTTGTACCAGTCACTTGAAATTAATTATCTTATTTATATATTTTAGATATTTCGCCTTACTTAAAATATTGCTTAATATGAGTTGAATTAACCAAATGATAAAATTCCCACAACAATAATAAATGTATCAGATCATTCAGTTCTTTGAAGTCAAGTCGAGTTGTGATCTTAAGATTCACGTAAAGAGGAAACTAGTATTCAGTATTTTTTAAAACCCTCATGTATTCTTTACATATATGTACATTAAGGGGAAATCCAAAGATGCACAGTTCTCGGACAATCATTTAGTTTCTACGAAATCTTGGACCCACGATTGTGTGGTCCCATGAGTTAGAGACTTGGCGATGATCAGAGATGGAGGATGTTTGTGTTTGGAATTCACGTTTATTACATTCTCTTGGGCAGTCAAGGCTAAATGATCGAAGCAGGGAGTCAGTCAGGGACCAGACCAGGGATGTTTGAACCAACAAATAGATGGGCATGATCGCTCTTTTGTCTGGTCTGGTATCATTTTTGTTATATTTTTTTAATAGTTTTGGTTTTTCTGGAACAAAAATAAAGAATATATTTTAAGGTGATGGAATTGTGTGTACGAAACATTTGTGAATACCTCCCATTGCCATTAGGCTTCTCTTTTCGTCCGAGAGAGACAAAACCCGATAAGTTTGACCTTTGACCAATCTAACGAATGGAATCCAAGCATATTGTAGACACTGTTCCTATGTTTGATTCTGCTGACTTTTTCTTTTTCTTTCTCTTTCCATTTTTCTTCGTTTGTTTTCACCTTTAAGAAACGTAACCATGATAATATATCGAATTCATCCATTACAAATATTAGAGTTTTGATTTAACCCAACCGTATGATCTCTCGTTTATCATTGACTAAAGTTGAAGTCTTAAGATTTTTAAATCAATGAGGTCCCATTTTATGTTGGGCCTTGAATTTTTATTTTATTTTAATAAACATGATTTGAATGAATTTTGGTATTGTTAGATAAATTATTTTGATTAAGGTTAACTATTAGGTCAAGTTTTGGAGGATTTAATTCAAGGATTGATGGAATTAAAGTGTAGATGTTGTAAGGTACATAAGGGTATTTTTAGAAGATGACTTAAGGTTAAAAGAACCTAAGTTTATAAGGAAGGGCAAATTAGACTTTAACATTTATTAAAGGTAAAAAAAAAGGGAAAGTAAAATGTTGTCTTGGGATGTGGAAGACCAAAAAGGTGATTCGATTGAAAAAGAAGACACAAACCGTGAAAGAGAGAGAGAAAGGAGAGAGTTTCGGTGGTTGAGAGAAAGTTAAGCTAGGGTTTGATTTTCTTA
>JAOQMS010000179.1:11407906-11422946 GCA_027563885.1 Erythroxylum longipes
GTGGACTCACCAACGCTGATCATTGAGGTATTCAGGTTAAAAAGGGATAAATGGACAAGTCGACTACCATCGTAGTACTCGACTGTTCTAGAAGCTGAGTTGAGCCTAGAAAAATGGGAGTTTTGAGAAGATAATCCGATAATGATCAAGGTGTTTGGTATTGGAAAAAGCTCACGTTCTATGATTTTCTGCATGAAAGTTGGGGTCCGGGAATGGGCTCCAACATTTCATGGTAGAATTTCCAACTTATAAACATGGTGTTTGATATAATAATCTGCATTTACTAATGATTCGATTTAACATGCAAATATTATTTAATGTACATGGAGCTTATGTATATGTATGTATAATTGAAGACCTAATCATTTTGAAGAAGAATCAATGGTGGATAAAGAATGACAAAAGAGTGAAATCCTACAAACAGAACAAAGACATATTCTTTGAAATTTTCAAATTTTGCAAATTGGAAGTGCATATTAATTCGTGAAAGGAAAACTTTATATTATTCATCTATAGCATGATAATGTCTCTTATAACAAGAACAATCAGTACCAAATAAATATACATATATATATTCCATAATGCAAAAAAGTATCAAGGAATTGACAAACTTAAAATCCCTTGGTTAACATTAGTTTGGTGGAAAGTAGACTCCTGCATTATAATTAACAATATTGATTAGTTAAACACCGTTTTGAAGTGCTTCACGTGCTACCACTTTAATGAAATGAAATGAAAAGGAAAAGGCACTTGTAAAACATAGTTTGGAATAGGCAATTACATGGATCCCCGCCTTATGGATTGATTTCTAGTCTAACCATTATTGTCCTTGTTAGGCTACTAACTGTAAATCGAAGTGGTTAACAATATAATTAGTGTAAATCTTTTGCCAGCAAAGTCATTTTAGTACATTATTTCATGCTATAATATGATACTTTGTCTGTTTACTTTTATAGGTAGTTTAAGGATACTAAAATTTTACACTAACATCTATATAGAAACTAATAAATTTTGTAAAGTGTTTGATATATATTATAGGTTTGGAAAAATTCAAAGCTTGACTTTTTTCTAAAAAAAATCAAAGCTTGATTTTTTCTTTAGTCTAAGTTTGTAAGAAATACAATAACTAACGTTGAATTACGACAATTAGGTTAGCATTCCCTTCCTCATGCTCAACTCTGACACATTTTATATATCCTTAGTAAGGTCCAGATACATAAAGAAAGCAATTGAACAATTTGATACATGCTAAACATGCCTCTCTACAATGAGATTGTTACTGGGTGTTATTGTTATTGTTAAACATGTTTCTTTACGGATTAATAAAAATAAATAAATAATTGTTTCTTCTTCCTTTTTCAATATTACAGAAAAAATAAGCCATTCTATCTTCAACGCATGTTGTCTCCCACAAAGAAAAGGTTCCTACTGCTATACTACCACATCCATAATACTTCAGAATGCATCTAAATCACTACAAAAAATTAACACAATTCGTGACATTTTATTAGTAAAATGTCATGAATTGTAAAAACTTTTCGTGACATTTTAAAAATGTCATAAAAAGTTTGAATTTTTCGCGACGTTTTATGAAAACATTGCAGATTTTTGATACTTTTTGCAACGTTTTATGAATAAAACATCGCAAAATAGAAACCGCGACATTTTGTTAAAGAAAACGTCGTAAAAGGCCTAGTTAAGCTTCATTTTCGATAATACCCATTAAGCTTCTACTGTTGTTGTGTTGTGTTGTTTTAGCTATGCGATTGTTGTTGATGTTGTAGTCTCTATGTACTAGTCATAGAAGTGACTAATGTTGTTGGATTTTGCTGGTCTTTGAGTGGGTTAAGTTCAATTTACAACTGTTGTAGGTGGTTTTGGTTTCTATTTGTGACAATGGGGTGTACATTTGCTTTCTTGGGCTTGGTAGGTGTTAATTTTTAGGGTTTTAAGTGTTTTATGGTTGATAGATAGATGGGTTTTGGGTGTTTAGTGTTATAGATTTTAGCTAAGGATTGGATGTCTCTACGTTTTGGCTTCATTTAGTAACATGGGATTATTTCTACTATTAATTTGATTGCTGGGAGTGTTGCTTCTGTTCTAAGTATATCGAGGTAATTGAGACTTTTGATAACTTATTTATGCTGAGTGACTTGTTCTTTTGTGAAATGTTCTTTAAGTTCCTTGGTTATTACTAATCTAGCTCAATTTAGCAATAGCTTGGGAAAATGTTGTTAGAAATGTATGAAGATTGTGATGGTGACCTTCTTGTGGTTGAATCCATTTTATTCATGTTAGTAATGAAATGGATAGTTTTAGGATTGCTTATGTAGGAATTTTCTTAACTTGTATTATCAGGGTTGATTTTGAATAAAGCGTATTTGACATCCAAAACATTAAACGTTAATGAAGAATTCTTTTTATGATAGGAAAAGGGATTCTAATATTGATTTAGCGAATGCTAGAAAACTAAAATTGTTAAGTGATTGTGCTTTGTTTTAAATTAAGCAATTTTGTAAGGAATTTGAGCCTTTACGCATATATCTTTATTTCTTATATGGTTACCTTCTTTGATTTTCAATTTCTATAACTTGTTTTTTCATCTTTTGGAGATGAAATGTATGATTTGTTTAAGAATTAAGAAGATAAATGGACTTAGGAATTGAGTTTGAGTGAAATTGCCCAACTTTATACATCAATCTATTAAAAAGCCCTTTAAGCCTTATATAAATTCTAGTCTTTTTCTTGGTAACCTTTAAGGACCTTAGACCTAAAAGAAAAATAAGTATTAACTCTCTAATTTATGATTAGGGGATCTTTTGATTATGATTTGATTTTTTTTAATAGGTTGCAAGAAAATACGTGTAAGGAGATGGTCAAGTGTATGAAAGAGGTACTTTAAATGGGACTTTTGTCTTTTAAAGTATGAAGGAAAAGGGTAGGTGCAAGAATATGAGGAATTAGTGGAATAACAGTTTATTTATTTTCTTTATATTGATATGTTATTATTCGACTATTATGAATATTTTTTTCTCCTATTCCTTTTTCTTTATTAACCTATTTAACCCTTTGGTTCCATTAAAACATTATTCAAATTTCTTTTAAATGAGTGATATCTTGTGAGGACATATCAATTTATAGTATTTGAGCTGAATGGGGGAGGTGAAACAGTTTTTACTTTGTCTTATTAGTATTGTGATTTTTTTATCAAGCATTGTGTGTTTAAGTTTTACAATTATTTTAAGAATTGAACTTCTATATCTTATGTTGTTAATTATGAGGATAAATAATGAGTTCAAAGTAAAGTTTGTAGGTAGCATTTAAGTAAATCCTTAGAAGACTATAACATATCCATTATGGAAATCTTTGAATAATAATCATAAATTGGTATTTTAGGATCAAAATGAGCTTCTATCTCACGCTAAGGATTACTTCTATAATATTTTAGAGGCTCTATTTAGGAATTCTTCCTCAGTTTTGGCCATTACCATAAAGGAGATTGTGAAAGTAGTTTCTAGCCTTAATTCAAATAAAGAAAAAAAATACCTATTGGGTTTAATGTTCACTTAAACCTATTGGGTCATATTGGATCATTTGGGTTATCTCAAAATTAATATTAGTTATGTTGTTATGGAGTTTTTATCTATCTAAAGAATGTTGAGAGCTTGGAATAAAACTTACTTATGATTAGTTCCAATGATTCCCAATTCTAACTCATTGAGGGATCATAGACCCATTTTATGTTACAACTCATTTTTTTTGTTGAAGCAAGAAATATAGATGAAATTTTTTTGATTGCTAAAATTCTCATAGATAATTATTTATGAGAATTTGAGGTCTAGTTCTTAATTTCTCCCTTTTTCTTACTTATGTGTTCCTATCACTTCAAAAAGGATCTCTTATATGGATTCTCTATCCTTTTTTACATGATAAGAAGAAGGTTAGGGAATTAGCCCAAAGTGCCTCACTTATGTAGGTAGATTACAACTAATTGGCTCAGTGCTTAACAAGTTATTTGTGTACTTGTCATCCTACCTCTTACTTCCAAGAAGTTTATACAAGGACATAAAAAGCGCTCTTTAGGAACTTCTTATGTAAGAGATCAAATTTTAAAACCATATGCTAAGGTGAGCTAGAAGAACATTTTCTTACTAAAGAATGAGGGGTTTTGAGAATCCAATTGATACAGATGGTGAATAAGACTTCAATGGTTAACAGATTATAAAGAATTGTCTATGATAATAAATCATTATAGTTCAAATGGATCCATATGACAAATATATCAGAGACAAGAACATATGGATGTTCAAGACAAGGATGATTCATTATGGAGTATGTATTAAATACTGAAATTTATAAATGCAATGTATTAAATACTGAAATTTATAGATGCATTGTATTCCTTGATCTAAATAAAAATTGGAAATGGCATTAATACCTGGATATGTAATGCTTATTGGAGAACTCTTATCCCTTTATATTTTCTTCCTAACTTCTTTTGCCTTAGGCTCTTGTATCCAAATAATGCAAAAGCAATTTCCTAATTGATGGAAGCAATCACTAGTAAGATTTGGGATTCCACATAATAGCTTCCCTCTTTACTTTCCTAATCCTAATCAATAGGATAAAGCCATCTGGTTGAGACTTTCTTTAGGAAAATTCACCTACAAATCTTTTAGAGACTTATTTAAACTTTCAACCCCTATGGTATGCTAGTGCAACCCAATGTAATAAATACCTTGCTCCAAAAATTTCCTTTGTAATTTGGGTAGCTGTGAAAAAAATACTAAGTATGCTACAAATTTTCTTTGTAGTTTGGGACCTTATCATATATTCATGATTTATGCACTCCATTGTTAATCTCACTGCTAGTACTAACAATTACATAAACAAACAAAAATCTAACCTTTTTCTTCTTATTGGAGATACCCTTCTCCTTCTATTGGTTCTCTTGCTCTTCATCTTCCAAGTATGAATCCAATTTTTTCTTTTCTTCTGCATCTTAGATTCCATCCTCCTTCTTATCATTCTCCTGAAAAGATGAAATCAGTGACTTGTTTAGAAGGTCAATCTTGCAGGAGCTGAAAATTCATCAGATAATTCCACCATCAAAACCAAATCATTTACCTCAGAACCACCAGTTTCAAGTAAAGAAAATTTCTCAAAGATCTTGAATTCATCATCCATCCCATCTTCCAGCTCTGCCTTTTCTAGTACATATTCAATCACCACTTGCTCTCTAACCTACAAGTTCATGTAATAACACAAAATAACAGAGTTCAGGCCTATGCTCTAGAACCAACACTGAATAACCAAACAATCAACAAAAACAAGTTTTCCATACAACTTAATCAACGATACAGCAATCAAGAATGACTTCGCATTCTGAAAATACCTATGATGAAACTAAGGATTTTTCCAATGTGAATGAATTAATCAAAAAAAATGAGTCCAATTTCACATTCTTGGTCATAGCCAGTAAAATAGTGTTGAATATAACTTAACATCATAAAAAGAGTATCTGGGACACATTATTTTCAATTTCTATCAACTGACATATAGGAATTACAATATTAACATATAACTTTGACGTGAACTAAAATAAATGCACGAAATAGTGCTCAATAGTACAAAACCCTAATTTCATCGAGATAAATCGATTGTTTTTCTTCATCGAGATAAATCGATTGTTTTTCAATTTCCTTTACTTTAATCAGATTTGTAAAGACATTCAAGCAAAATATGGACTTTATTTTTAGGTTATTGAATGGAAGAACATCATTCTTTAGGCATTTAGCTCTCAACTACTCAATAAAGATGATTATAAGCTATGGGTTGTGGGAAAGAAACCAAAGAGTTTTCAAAAACAGTAATTTTGATGCTAACTAAGAAATTTGGAATTACAACATAATAAGGGAACTTGCATTCATAAGAGGAGCTAGCCTATTATTTTCTCTAAAAATGGTTTTGACAAGGAATTTCTAAAAGAAAAAGCTAGATAGTAGTTAATTGTTATAAACAAAGAATGTGTTACATTAGGTTCTTTTCAAACATAGATATAGGCCTCATTTGGTAAATGGCTTTTCAACCATATCTTAGCAGATTGGGGGGGTGTTAGTCAATCAATTAATTATTTTGTTTGGTTATCAGCTAATTGAGTTGGTATTTAGCTGATCCAATTTAGATAATCTAAATTTTTTGCTCTAAAAGAATAACTGTCACACGTGTTACAAGAATTGTCGTAGGTATGACACTTGATTTCACGCTTGTGACTCTTTTTTATTTATTATAAGTGTCACAGGCATGATATGCTTTGGCACGCCTGTGACTCTTTTTTTTATCATTTCAATTTAATTTTTTATAAAACTTACAATTTGTTATGCATGTGACTCTTTTTTTAACCATTTCAATTTTTATTTTTTGATAAAAATTACAAATTGAACTCCAATTCTTAAACCATATTCATTTAACCTCATTATTTTTGATAAAATTTACAAATTGAACTACAATTCATACACCATATCAATTATTTAGTTTGTGAACTTGGTGGTTACTATACTGAACAATATATGTTCATAAGATTTTATACATTTAATTGCTGAAGTTTAGTTCTATTTTATCGTGCTTTATGATAGATACTATTTCCAAGTTTGAGGAGGAGATAGTTGGAGGAGCCATTGGAAAACAAGAAGCAAGTATGCTAACTTATAAGTATCAAGTTGCTGGATTGTTAATTGGTTTGTTTGCATTCATACTATAGCTACTGAATTTGCTCTATGAAATGACATATTTTGCTCTATACAATTCCACTAAAGTATTAGATAAATAATACAGTAAATAAATTGCCAAGAGTTGATGTATGAATTACAGAGCTATTGTGTATTAGGTGATTGTATGTTTCTAGGCTTATTGAGACCTTAGATGAAAAGTGTCAAACTACCTCCTTAAGCATACGAGTAAGAGTCTTTGTTGATTTGCCACTACCATAACATAATGTTCTCATTCTGATATTTAATTAATACGTATTTTTTGCTCTATGGATAAGAGTTGGATGAATAGTGTTAGGGTTTCCCGTGGATACATTGATGGAGTGAGAATGTTTATGAATTTTATAGCTGAAAAAAGGGCAAAGATTGTGAAATTTCATGTACTTGTGCATGTTGCATGAATTGTTATATGAGGTCTCAGATGAATGTTTTTGACCATTTAATGCATGTATAGCCTGAGTATACAAATGAGATAAACCTAATTAATAACACTTTCGTACCTTTGTTTTATATGTCCATGGATGTAGGACTTAAGGTTGAGCCACATAAAACTTGTGTTCCTTCTCTCTTTAGGCTTTCACAATTATTTTATTTCCATAGTGATCAAAGTAATTGTTTTTAGATCAATTTTCTACCATACTTATTGCCTAAATATTAGTCCAAACCTTTGCCTTTAAGGTTAGCTTGTTACTAAATCCAAAAGCTTCCTCAATATTTCAATACTAGTTTGAGCTTATGAAAAAAAATGCAATTAAATGTATACATTTTTATAGCACTATGGGAATTCCTTTTAGCTGGTCCCTCATTGAATTAACTTAGAAGATTGGCCAGGCCATTTTGAGGGGGATTCAATCACTATACATGAGAGCATGATAGATTTCTATATTTTTCTATAGAAACTGTATTGAAAGAATAGGTGAATGTGGGATTCTAACTTTCTCTTTCATAGTTATAAAACCACACCATTGTAAACTCTACAGAAAATACTTCTCTCTAGAAAAGGTCAAAACAACAATGTAATTAGTCAGAACTTTTGATAGTTTCGGATTTAAATGAATGAGTACAAGAACAAATGTAAATAAAAAGAGATCCTTCCCAGTATATTTCCCATCCCTCTCATAATTTTGATGGTTTTGGATAGACTGTGATTGAAGAGACATCATTTTCTTATGATGAGTGTTTTAGAATCTATTAGTTCATCTTTTGTTTTATTACTTTTGCATCAGAGATTGTGGAGTTTGAGTTTGAAAGCAGTCTATAGTGTGTGATCAGGGGCAATGATGCTTGCAACATACAATCTTATGCCAATCAACTTTAAGGGTTAGTCTGACCAAACTCATATTCATTAGAACTTTAGAACCTCCTTCAGAGTTATAGAGGAATTTCTGGAAGATAAATCAATTTCCCATATACTTTTGTTATTAATGTAATATTCACAGACCCATTTACCATAGTGATTTTTCAACATTAATAAGTCTCCAGAGTCTTTTAATGAGCTTGCACGAATTCAAAGTTTTCAAAGCAAAAATGTTTAAACCACCATACTTCATAGATCTACATACTTTGGAACATTTGAAGTCAACCTTGTAGTCCCATTCCCTTGTGATAAACCAAACAAATCTCCAGAGAAACTTATCAATTGTTTTAATCACAACTATTGGAATGACAAGATGAGTAGCCTAGTGAATATTGATAGAAGATAAGATAGTCGTGATTAATTGGGCTCTGCCAACTACAAAGAGAGTTTTGATACTCCATCCTATGATTCTATTAGTGATAACTTGAAAACCAGATAGTCTAGAGAATATCTTGATGGTCTTCATAATAGTAGCAAGGGAAGTTCTATCGACGCTAATGAGTATGACTAGATCATCAAGTTGGTGATATCGATTTCTTAAACTTGGAGTGGTATTTGAAATGTTTGGTTCTCTTTACAATCCTTTTCAAAAGTACATTAAAAACTTCCAATACAATAGCAAATAGGTAATGTGAAGAAGGATCACCTTTTCTAATGCATTTTATGCTAATGGAAGGGGGCAGAAGGTTCTCCATTGATGAGAATGTTGAATGATGGAGTGTTGAAATAGATGGTCATCCAATCAATGAAACATTCTGGTAACTTCAGTGCTTTCATAATGTTGCCAAGAAAAATTCAATCAACATGGACATATGCCCTTTTCAAATCAATTTTCAATATGCAATTTTCCCACCTTTCTTCTCAGAATATCCCTTCACAAACTCTTGCATAATTAAAATATTGTCTTCCATTTATCTACCAAGTAGATAAGCACCATGAGCACTGTTCAGTAACCTATTTAGAGAGTAATGTAGCTTCTTGTGAAGTTATACCACCGTATAAAATGATTTCTAGCATATCAGCTAAAGAGTGTGCATAAGTGAGGGAATTTATATAGCTAAAGAAATAATTAAAATCCTTCTATTTTAGCTTCTTTTAAGTTATTATGCTTTGGTTGCTGACCAATATGTAGGAAATTCTATTTATAGCCTTCATAATAATTACAAAATTGTGAAAAGTGTGGAACCTCTATCTCCACCTTTCAGCCATTCAACTATTGAAACTACTATATCACAAAGAGAAGTCTGTATTTCTTTTGCTTCAAGTATCCTGCAATGTGGTTTTTTAGTTAACTCATCCTGAATCAATGCTAAAGCCTTTTTTTTAGTTGTAATAAGATGATGCGTGTTGCCAATATTTTCTCTATGAAGTAGCTTGAGGCATTATTTAATCATAAACATTCTCTTCAAACATTTATATTTTTTCCTATACACCTTAGTGATGATCCCTTTTCAAATTGCATGCCCAAAACCTAGTACATCAATTAGAAAATTGTTAAACCTGAAATGATATTTAAGTCTTGCAGAACGTGTGGTAGTAAATATGGGAGAGTGGTCTGACAGGGGTAGATTAGTGAATAGTTAGCTAGTATATATGTATCACATTGAAACTATATGACCATATTGATGGCCTAGATTTTATGAATAAGGTGGAGGATGCAAATGTAAATGTAGATACAAATATAAATGCATATGGAATATAGGTAAGGCTAGATGCCAATGTTGATATAAGTGGAGAGATAAAGCAAAAACTAATACAAATGCATATGTAGATGACAATGCAAATGCAAAAACCAATACAAATGTATATGGAGATGGGGGAAACTGGTGATGAGGAAGATGGGGATAGATATGGAAATGATGATGTATAAGTTGATGTATGCTCTGATTTGCATGATGATTCTACTGCTAAATTGATCTTTTGTTATACTTTTATCTTAAATATATATAAACTTGTTGTCAAGTAAGATTAGGCAGAACACACCAATTGTTGTTGGTCCTTAAAACCTTATTTCATAACCCGATCTTATTATTAGGTACTTATATTGTGGATAGTTTGTAATTTTTCGATCTTTGTCCTTTTACATTGAGTTACTAGGTCTTTTTTTATTTGTAGCCTATATTGTTTTCTTTAAGTATGGTTGATGAATATTACTTAATCAATTAACAGTATCATTGAAATCTAATGTCGAATTGAACGCAGGTGATTGACATGGGACCTAGTCTATCCAAGAAGAAGAATAAGGCTGCACTAAGCAGCTTAGTACCGGCACAACTGCAGTCGCGGTACCGTTAGCTTCTTGGAAGTGTAGCTGATGAGCCATCTGCTCGTACACAGCCAGAAGATCACACACCTGCACCTTGTGAGCCTACTCCAACACCAAGAGATGTCATATCTGTGTCTATTATTCATCTTAGAGATAAGTATCTACAAATTTTGAGAATGCGACGCAATATTAGTTCTCCATCAACTTCTCAAGAGAAGCCTCCATCAACTTCTTAAGAGATGCCTCCAGCTTCTTGTAATCAGCCACTAGTATAGGACACGAGCCCCTTGATTCCCAGTATTAGTGCTACCTTTGTAAGCACTACAGGTATGATCTTTCACATCACATTGGTTAAACATACAAGTTTAATAATTTTGTTTATCTAACCAATTAAGAATATGTTATATGCTTATTGTAAAATATTCCTTGCTATATTTTAGGATCCACAACTGATCCGAAAAAGACAAGGGGTGTCATAAAAGGAAACAGATTGGCAAAGATTAATAAGGCTATAGGTAATAGATTGGAGATAGAGATCTCTCCCACTGAAGGACAACCAACCAACTCCATACAATCTGCCAAATTATCGAGTGAGATTGGTGTGGAATCTCGAACTTCCTTACCTGTAAGAACAAAATGGAAAAAAATAACTAATGAGGAGTTGGACATTGCATTCGATAAGTTAGACGTAAGTATTATAAAACTATCTAATTTGTACGTGTTTTCCATATGCCTAAAGCTTTGAGCAATAATTTATAATTTTTTGCAGCAAAAGTTGGAAGTCAAGGGAATGAGGACAGACAACGAAGTACATGTTGTTGTCAAGAAGTTTCTTTCTTTAAGGTCTAAAGATGAAAGATTTCATTTAAAAAAGCATTTTAACAAGCACGGAAAGGATGTTAAGCTGTATAATGTCATAGTGGCGGAGTGAATGGATTTATGCGAATATTGGGAGCAATCAGCTACAAAGGTTAGTTAATTTGATCATAAAACTTCACAACTTTATTGACAACTGATTATATTTTGGTATTTATGAATTGTGATTTATAGATGTTATAATAGATTTTGTTATGTTTACGGTTAGGAAAAAAGTCAAAAAGCCAAATTGGCTAGGAGTTAGGTCAAATGTCGACCAAACTCCTGCTCTAAGGCCTTTGTAGCGATACGGCATAAGATTGTGAGTTATTATCTTTTTAATTATATTTTACTTTGATTGACATTTCAAAATTTATAATAAATATTACTAATAATAATTTTATACAGCAGAGTGACAAAGATGGAGAAGAGTGTGACCAGATGAAGCTATGGTATCACACTCATCATGACAAAAGTAAAGGTTAACGGACAACTACCGAATGTAGAGAAAAATGGGTGAGTACATAGTTCATTTACAAATATTTCTTAAATGAGACTTTGTATCTAATTAATTCTTAATTTTTCAGGAATTAATATATAAGGAATTGACATATTCAATAGAACAAGGTCATCTGATGACGGTGGATAAAGTGTGCGACAAAGTCTTGGGTACTAGATCTGATTATGTTGTTGACATGGGAGTTCGGCCTCGACCACAAGGGAAGACTTCGGTTAGAAAGAGACTTTGAGACGAACTAGCGGAGTCGAAGAAGGTTAATCAGGAGTTACAGTCTTAAGTCGATGAATTGAATGAAAAAGTTAAACAAATGCAAGATCGATTAACTACCGAAGTTGAAAAACAAAGAATTGAATTTGAACAACAAAAAAAGCTTTTGGAACTTTTATGTTCTACACATAATATTCGTTTAGATTAGATATATGTACTCATATTGATATCTTATACACTTATGATGTACTTTTGATATTAAATATTGTATTATGACATGTTTGGGAATTGCAATTAAATAATAAATTGTCTACACGTATGAAATTCTTGTGATACATAAATAATTGTTAATTTAATGATATAATAAAAAATTGAACAATTATTTAAAAAATTGATAAATATTATTGAATAGTTATTAAATAAATAAGATTTAAAAATTTTTGTCATTTAAAAAATAATTATTAAAATTGGATAATTATTAAATTAAAATTATTATCGAAAAAATTAATAAAAGAAAATAAATGTATTCCGCGACGTTTTTCTACAACATTCCGCGATGTTTTTAAAACGTCGCAGAATCATCCATAAAACTACATTTTGGGACATTTTTCGGAAACGTCGCAGAAAACGTCACCGAATGTGGATACGGTGTTTCGTAAAATGTTGCAGAATGTGAAAGATTTGGTGACGTTTTCCTAAAATATCGCAGAAAGGCCAACCTTTCAGTGACGTTTTTATAAACGTCGCGGAAAACTTTTGCCTACATTATATTTCATGACGTTTTTTGTGACGTTTTTTAAAACATCGTAAATTGTATTCTACGACGTTTTTGGACATTCTGTGACATTTTAAAAACGTCGCAAATTGCCTTGTTCTGTTATAGTGGCTCTAAATCACACAAACAGATTGTGGTAGAAAGAAGAAAAAACTTAAAACAGATTTGCGAGATGCGGGAAATCAAAGAGATACGAAGATGGAAGTAAATTCATGGTTTCCAAAAACGTCGCAAATTTCTTTGTTCTGTTGTAGTGGCTCTAAATCACACAAACAGATTGTGGTAGAAAGTGTTGGGTTTGAGTCACTTCTAAGTGGAGCCCAAAGCCTAAGTATAAAAGGGTGTTTTTTAAATATGTGTAGAGAGGAGAGGTTCAGCCGGAAGAGAAAAGAGAAAAATAGTAGATTTTTTGTTTTTTTTTGCTTTGCGCAGTATTCTTCTAACCTTTGATCGCATGGTGATTTCTTATCAGATCGACCTGAAATTTTAACCAGAGATTCTTCTCTCGTTGTTCTTCATTCTGAACGGTGGAGATTGGATTTGGAGGTCTCCAAGGTGCCCTGATCTTCAGTTGAAGTTGCTATCAGATTCTAAGGGTGATATTGTTCTCAACTCTTTGATTATTTCATCTTGTTGATGATTATTGTTGTATTTTGAGTTGAGTGTGACTCTAGTTATATCTAGAGGTGAAAAACTTGATTGGTGATAGTGGAGTTTTTCTTTACTGGACTAGGTCCCGTGGTTTTTCCTTTCTCACATTGAGGAAGGTTTTCTACGTAAAAAATTGCCTATGTTCTTTATTTCTTGCTGCTTAGTTTCTTGCATTGGTGAGTTTGTTGGCTGCTGTTTTTCTTTTAGTATTGGTTGTAGTTGTTCACACAGGGAAAGGTTTATTAGTTTTGGTTACTTTGTTTTCGCTGCGTGACCGACTCCTCCTTTCCTAACAGAAAGAAGAAAAAAAGTAAACACATTTGCAAGGTGCAGGAAATCGAAGAGACACGAAGATGGAAGTAAATCCATGGTTGTCGTGGCCATGCGGTTTAACTTGTTATGGAACAAGCTGAAGTTTACCTCTCTTGCGGATGTCCGTACATCGACGATGAACTTCAATTAAACTGACATGTTAAAAACAAATTTCTTCCCTTAATGAATCAGGTTTAACATTATTAAGAACAAATATAAGGTGGGGAATTTTCATTTCCTTTTATTCAACTTCAAATGTTGGTTTTCAGCAACATGTTCGGTACGTTCTGAATTTGTTGGAACAATAAAAAATGTTCACCAAGATTAGTGAATCCTTAAACTTGACAGAAAAACTATTTTGTAGCAAAATATTTGACTTACTGAGATCAAATCCCAAATCTAGAATTTTCTTCCAGTTTATTTTCCTCAACTTCACCTAATTGCAAATACTATTTTTGTACTGTGTCCAAGTCCAAGAATGCGTTACGACATTGGAGGAATTAGGGAAACAAAGCCAGATATCTTAGGTTAGGTCAGCTTATACGTGTATACTTTACGGTCATTAGCATTTCTTCTGCATTAATTTCTAGCCGAGCACCGCCCTAACTTGAACGCTAGCAATCCAAAAGTATCACGGCATGGAAAATTGGGTGTAAGTTGACAAAGAATCAGCCTCGTATCATGAAAGAGCAAACAAAGCTTATCTGGCTCCTTCACAAATTGATTGAGATTCTTATCTTCCAAAAGCGACAACAGTGACTGCATAAATGAGCATGGAATAGATCCGTCAGTTATTAAAACGCGAAACAACAAGGGTTAGTGGACCATAGTGGTCAAGCATTCCAATTTTGCTTAGGTGAAGGGACCAAGTACCCTTATTTACTGTTTGGTCCTGACAATCACTTGATTCTGGAGTTCGTTCCATTACATTCTTATCTGCTCTTCGTTTATTCTTTTTTGAAAAGCAAAATAAATTATAATAAAACAAATCAGTACAGGAACAAGTGGATCAAGAGCAAGATGGAAACAGGATCTACCAGAAACCAAGCTAAGATTATAAATAAAAAAGAAGTCAAGCACTAGTTAAATGCAACAGGTATACAGCTGCTGTCTAATCTCAGTTACACCCTCCATGTAAATGTTATCAGTTCCTTGCGGAAATCAGGAACTTCTTATACTGATGAACTATCCAATTCAACATTATATCCTGGCTCATGTCCCTTGAAAACGATCTAGAAGGTGGCTCATGTCCCTTGAAAACGATCTAGAAGGGGGGTTGAATAGATCTTTTAAACTTTTTCGTAAAGTTCTACAAAAAACAAAGAATTAG
>JAOQMS010000179.1:11432511-11461863 GCA_027563885.1 Erythroxylum longipes
AGAAAAATTAAAGATTTCGTATTTGCGAAAAGAATACACAATTCAACCCCCCTTCTTGTGTATATCATATATTCTACATAATTTCTATATTAACGTGTGATTTACTTCAATCCTTTGAATCATATTTCCATTCATAAGAACATCTTCATTTCTTTAACACTCCTAAATTCCAAACTTTGATACATTGATAGCAAACAATCTTTTCCTTAAGTTATAACATCATTTAACAACTTCCACTTATCAAATATTCAACCAACTTATCCAACATCAAATTAGGTTCATTTTAAGCCTTAATCAAGTCCAAATGTATCATAGTAAAGTAACTTATCCTTAATTGGTTCAAGAATCACAAAAAATAACATTTTCTTCACTTCCATTCAATTCCCACGATCGTGGGATGGGTTATTCGAAGGTTTCCATCCATTTCCTTAATTAGTTTTCCAGATTTTATCATCTTTATACCAAATTCAAAACATCTTCTTTGTTGTCCATCAATTAGACCTCAATTATACTTCAATTCCTCATCAATATCATCTCCAGTTCTAGTTCAAAATTATTCAATTGACAACTCACAAATCATGGTCTTTCATGCATAAAAAATCAAAACAGAAAAATATCATTCATTATTATGAATATAGTCCTAGTTCTTTCTCACTTCAAGAACACTATACTAACATCTTTCTTTAGTATAAATTCACCTTCATTACACTTAAAATACCATTCCAATTCATCTATATAATAACCTATAACCCATAATTTTCATACACTAAGAACAAGCATAAAAACTTTCAAGTTCATTCAACATATTCTAGCTCACTTCATCATCAACTTCATATACATTTCATTCCAATTCAATCATCATTATCATTCTATTAAACCTGCCGTAAAGATCAAATTTCCACTTGTTAATCTCAAATTTCACCGCAATACTTTAGATTAAACTAGCCCTCCATTCATGTAAAATTCATCGCAAACTTAAGGTGAAAACAGGTTGATTTTCGGCAAAGACAAAAGATAACAATCAGCTGGCTCTTTAGCTGTCTTATGAAGGGTAAAAGTCTGGTTTTGGTGAAGCAATTTGGGAAGGATTAAACCAAAATTTAGAGATGTAGGTTAAGAACAAATTTTGATGAAGAGAAGTGAAGAAGACAGCAGAAACATTTCTGCATTAGCTTAGCTTAACAAAATGCAAGATTTCTCCATTTAACCCTTCCATATGTCATTAGGCATGCCTTCCATTTATTCCATAATTAATATGCCATATGCCACCTAGTGATTAGTCCACATGTCACTCAATAATTGATCAATTTGTCAATTAATTACTAGTTCATTTGTCACTCGTTTATCTATGCCAAATGTCACTCAATTTATAGGTTTAGTCACCCTAATTTTTTATGTGTCAATTTATCTTACCACTTGCCATTTTTCATAGTCCAAATGTACATATTAATTCATCAATCTCCCAATTTTAACAAATAAATTTCAAATTACTAATTGTAATCCATCAAACAAAAATTTAAGACATAACAATTCATAATTCACCTCATGTTCATTTTAAATCTTTCATACCCAGGAATATGTCAATTGAGTGCATATACTATTTTTACGATGTGTACCAAGTTCATAATTCATGTGTGTATGCTAATGATATAAATGTGAATGAAATGCTCTCAATGCTATTACTCATGTGTAATGGTCTAGGGTTCTAACCCTTAATATGTTGTGGAAACCGACTATTTTATATTGAACTACAATGCTAGACTTGGCTACAATAGGTCATTTCTTGGCACTCGAAGAAATGAGATTAGGACCAAGAAAAATATAGTAGCCAGAGGTAGAGCAACGATTATTAGAACAGCCAACCTAATTAGAATCAAAATAGGCTTATAAATAAGAGAACAGAAACACTTAAAAGAAAGTCCATAAGATGGAGTGAATTATAGATAGGACAAAATACGTTTGATCGCAGGCCAGTGAATATCTATAAGACAATACAAAAATTAAGAAAATTTTTTGATAAAGAAATGGAAGTTTGGATAAGTAAAACAAAGATATCGGAGAGCACCAACAGTGCTAAAATACTTAGTCAAATTTGGAAGTGGGAGACCATAGTTTTTAGATAACAAAAGATGGGAGTGATAGGGATGACAATAAGGAATTGTGAGGACTAGTTTAGGTAAGAAGATTTTTTATATAATATGTTTAGGTAAGAATAAGACCATTGGATGTAAGAGTGGCCTTAATGGGGAAGGTGGTGTGAAGATCATAAATGAGAGTAGTGATGAAGGATGGGGAAGAAGAATTAACCAAGATATTATCCATACATATTAGCATGAAGGTAGAATGAGAGGAAGTAGTGTGAACGAATAAGGAGGTATTAGAATTGGAGGCAGTAAATGAAGATAAGAAGTTTTTTATTCAATCCATAAAACCAAGCCCTAGGAGCTTGTTTGAGACTATAAAGAGCTTTGTGAAGACAAAAAACATAAAAAGGATGCTAAAAATCTTAAAATCCAATAGGCTAGGTCATGAAAACATGTTTTTGAAGATGATCATAAAGAAAAACATTATGGAATCAAGTTGAAGAATTGACCAGTTTTGGGAGATAGCAAGACTAAGGATAATGCAAATGATTGTGAATTTAACAACAAGACTAAATGTATCAATGTAATCAATTCTTGGAGCCTAGTAATAGACATTAGCCATAAGACGAGCTTTGTAGCAATCAAGATACGATCAAGATTCCTCTTAATATGAAAAGGCCATTTTTAATTGACAACGTTTGCATTTGATGGTTTTAATTATGATGAAGAGTATTGAACTCATCAATCATAGCTTAGGGCTAGTGGTGATATTTGTTTGTTTGAGTAAATAAACTAGGATAAGGTGAGATTATGAGTGTGGAATAGATAATATAGTTAAGGACGGTGCGAGAGATGTAAGTGTGATCCCCTGTGCAATTGATCATTGGGTGAGGATAAAGGTTAGGAAAAGATGTAGTAGAGGATGAGGAGTTGCTAAGTGTAGTTGGGGCGTCACTAGTAAAGGTAAGGTGATTGTTGGTGGAGAAGGTGAAGGAACGAGGATAGAGACTTTGGCGAATGGAAAGTCAGTTTCAGGAAATAGTGATAGCCTTTGTAGTGAAATGCATAACCAATAAAAATAGACAGAGTGGATTTAGCAGTAAGTTTATTAAGATAAGTAGATCTTGAAAAGGAAAAACAGGTACAACCAAAGACCCAAAGGTGAGAAAAGAAGGGTTGCTATGAAAAAGAAGTTTATAAGGAGATTTGTTGTGAAGAATATAAGTGGGTAACAAATTGATGAGATACACAATAGTGGAAAATGTTTCATGTCAAAAAGATTTGGGGATGGATGCAAGGCCCCAAAATATTCCCTAGTTGAAACGATGCATGATCATGAAAGTGCATGTGTAAAACTGAACCAAAACCGAACCAAATTAAATGAAAATAAGCTTGGCAAGCCTTCACGCTTTCTTGGACTACACTGTGGCTTCTAATTCTTGCACAATTGCATCTTCATAAATCAGGACCTTAAAGTCCCCAAAAGGTTTCAATAAGGCTTGAAATTTCAGGAAATTATTCAGCCTAATTTCTTCTTCAATAACTTGAAGTATGAATGGTCCGATAGTTGCCAAGATAGTTTTGATCAATTGAAAAGAATGCTTACTGAAGCTCCTGTATTGGCTCAGCCCACTTCTGGTAAGGAGTATGTTATGTTTAGTGATGCATCTATAAATGGTTTGGGTTGTGTTATGATGCAGGATGGAAAGGTAGTTGCTTATGCCTCAAGGCAACTAAAGCCACATGAACAAAATTACCCTACACATGATCTGGAATTGGCAGTAAAATTGTTCTATGATTTGAATGTGAAAGGTATATGACTTAAATTTTGGTATTGATAGACTATAGTCAGTAAATTGGGAGTAACTGATACCATTAGAGAATTTAGGTAGTTAAATATATATTTGGACTAGGAAAATTGTCAAGTGGCAAGTTAGGTTGGTGCATGAAAATTAGAATGATTAAGCCTATGAGTTATTGACATGTGGCATAGCTAATGTATTGACATTTGGCACTATTGATTGAGCGACAAGTGGACCAATCTTGGAGTGACATGTAGCCTAATCATTTAATGACAAATGGCAGCATTCATTAAGCAACACATGGCCTAATAGATGTGTGACTTATGGCAGCTTAAAAGGGGGGACAAGTGTGACCAATGTTTTGGTGACATGTGCTCCTCTAAGATTAGGACACCTAGCAACTTAGGTGTCTTACTAGAAATTTCTGTAGCTTTCATTGAAGCACCACCACCGAAACTCTTCCCCCCTCACTTAACTCTGAATTTTGCTTCAACTTCACTTAGAATTCTTGCAAAATATTCCCCACTAAGCTATATGATTAGCACGGTGGTTTTATCTCCGTGTAGGTTCTGATAAGAAGACTTGAGACTGGGACAAAGACAACCGCAGTGGCCACAAAGAATGTGTTTTGTTTTGGGGATGTATATTTGGGTTGTATGTAATAATATGGGACATGATGTATTTTGTTAAAAGTTTGTACATATTGTAATAATTTTAAATCAGGATGGTGTTTTAATTAAAGCATGTATCGAACAAATCCAGTGTGCTATTTAAATTTTGTTTAAATTCGACTATGCATGAAAAAGAAATAATTGGTTGTTTGAATTATGGTAACGCTTTGTATTGTTTCGATATGTTTAAGTCCCATCTTAGGTAACATCCGCATATCCTTGCAGGGGATATTTGGGTGTTACAATGGAGGCATAGATAAGGAGGGTGAGACCAATATTTGTAATATGATGTGTTTTGCATTTTGCAAAACCATTTTGTTAATGAGTATGAGGACAAAAGATGCAATAGGTAATGCTATAGATCGCAAAATAATGAGCAAATGTGTCTTTAATGAGTTTAGGAGTTCTATCACATTGAAAGGTTTTTGATGATGGTAGAAAATAAATTTTCAACGTAAGTTTTAGAGTGTTAAAATTAAGAAAATGCTTGATATTTATAGGTTAAAGGAAAGATCCATATGTAGTGACTAAAGTCATTAACAAAAATAATAAAATAGTGATTACCAGAAAAGAGAGAGAGATGGTAAGGGGTCCCCAAATACTACAGTGAATAAGTTAGAAAAGTGTACTAGAGACTCAAGTATTGGAAATGAAAGCAAAGTATTTTTTCCTTCAACATAGGAGGTGTAATTATGTAAAATATGTGATTTCCTAGACAAGACTAGAGATAAGCTATACAAAGTAGTAAAACAGGGACAACTAAGTCTTTGATGCCATAAAGAGAGTAAACCATAGGTGACTATGAAAGCAAGTGGATTGTTGAAGTGGACATGAACCTTTATGAGATAAAGATTATTATGGATGGAACTCGCAAGTAGCGATATCTTGGTTTTCAGATCGTTTATAATATGATCAAAAGAGTTAAATTAAATAAGACAAAAGCTATATTTAACAGATTTGGCAACAAAAAGAATATTAATAATAAGATATAGAACAACTAAAACATCATTAAAGCAAAGTGGATGAGTGAGAGAGAAAAGATATTAGTAGAAGAAATTGAGAGTGTTTGTTCATTACCAAAAATGACTTAGTTAAATCTAGTGTATAGAGTTACAAAATTTACGAACTGTGGATTAGGGGTCATATGAGAAGTGACACCACTGTTAGGAAGCCATTTAGTAATAGTGTTAAAGGTAAAAAGGGAGTTATAAGGTGAAGACTGGAGATTCAGGGTAGCAAAGTCTATAGAAAGTGTATTGGGATCAACTGAATATGTAAATAGCTGAATTTGAGATTCTAAATATCGAAAGCGACAATGAACAATTGTGTGGCCCCATTTCTAACAATTTTGACACTGAGTATAAGGTTTTATTTGATAATAGACCTAGTACAATTATAAGGATTGGTGGATTGGGTCTGGTGGGAGTTTGGAGAAAAATTATGGGTTGGATTGGTGTAAGAAAAGGGTGCATATAAAGGCTAAAATTGGGCTTATGATCCAAGTACATGATTAATAATCTCGTTGAAGTAAAGGGATCATGCCCCATTTTGGTATTAGGGCTAGGACAATGAACATTTGGTCCTTGTCATTATCTAGAGGTGTCGTGGCCACTAAAGTAATGGGAGGAGCATCCTCCAACAAATATGGCAGCAAGAGTTGTGACAAGTGGAGCAAGAGCATAGTAAGAAAGAAGTCGTTGCTTATGAATAAGGAGTTTCACCCGAACTTTGGTAAAGGTGATGGTGTCTCACAATGCTCTATAGTGATTATACTAGTATGAGTCAGTTCAGGGTGAAGAGGATAAGATTCTTGTTAAAGATTTGGTCATTGATGGCTGTAAGCTTATCTGCAGTGGTGGATACCAAAGTCAGATAATCAACAACAAAGTTGTCTCATTTTTTCAGAGTGTGAATCTTTTGTCAAATAAGGGAACGTTAAGAACTCGATTGTTGCATGAAGTGGTTCTCCAGCTTATCCCAAAGATCACAAGTTTTGTGAGAGCTGAGAGATAATCTCACAGTGGAGCTGGAAAACGAAGTCGTTAGGAAGCGGTAGAATAATATATTGAATGTTTTTCATTTAACATAATTTGGAGATAAAGGTTAGTGTTAGGTGGAAGGACAGTTTCATCAACATAGCTCAGAAGGTCAGAGATGATAAGAATTGCTTGAATTTGATTTCGGTTGATGAGGTGATTTGATGAGTCTAATTGCGTAGTTTGAAAATTGGTGATGTGGTTAAATGGTAATGCGGATGAGTTTTGTTCTTTCAATGTGTATTCCATAACTTCTTGTGTATATATGTATGTTTCTAATGTTTATGGATTTTGCTGAGTATATATGTTTCCAGTGTTTTGGAGAAGAAAGTGAGTGTTATGAAGAATTAGTTTGTTGGCTCTGATACCATGATGATATACAAAGGATATGATGATGACAATGCATGTTTCTTTTTTTTTCTATATTTTGTTTAGTTTATAAGAAACAAAACAAAATCATTTAGTTCTTAACAACCATATGAAAGCGAAAACTGGCACCATCAATTTTAACCGTTCCAAGCTGCATCTGAATATTATATCCACGACATTGGATACTACTTGATGATTTCCTTCATTATAGCATTCCTTGTCATGTGAAAACCAATCTTGCTACAAACAACAATGATCTATACCATCACGAGTCCTCAAGGAAAAATTCGTCCATTGAGTAAGATGTGAAAGGGAATACATATAAATAAACAAAAATATTTACTGCAAAGAATAGTCAACTGGGATCTTTATTCCAACAGGTTAATATATTTACATAGAAAAGCACAAGCTATTATCATGAAACAAATGACAAGCTTGGACGCTCGTGTCACAACAATTTATCAAAGACCAAAAAGGAAATAAAAGTGTAGCAGAATTATCAAAATGGAAAAAAAGATCACCTCAGCTAGCCTTCAAATTTGAATGGGGTGATTTGTCATAGAAGACAGTAACTAAGGCACAAGAAATAGTGTCAGAGTGAAATGAAACAAAAGTAAATATTATTAAGAATTTTCGTCTAATTTTAGTAGATAAAAATAGTAAAAATATATGAAAATCATCTCATAAAATTATATGAAATTGAATTAATTCACCATAAATTTATTTTAAGGAAACTTTATAACTTTTAAATGTCAAAATCTATTAAGTGACTGAACACATTAATAATTTAACTATTATATTTTCTCAATTCCTAGTTATAGAATAAAGTCATATAAATATAGTAAACTTCTATTTTAGAGTTTACAAAATTCATAACGTCAATACAATATCAACTTAATTAATAATCATTAATGATGTTACAGTTGTAAATACGAAGGAAGAAGGTTAGTACAAGAATAAAGAAGATAAATAGTTTGGTTCACAAGTTAAAGCCTTAACAATGGTAAGAGAAACATTAGCAAAACTTGGTTCAAGTGCCAACCAAAATTCATGGTAGATTAAAATTAAAAAATTAAAATATTACAAAGGTAACAAGAAAAGTTATTTAAAAAAGGATTGTCAGAATTTAAGTTAAAAATTTTTAGCCTTAAAGAAATGTTATTTTAGACCCTGAATTTTCTTAGAATTTATTTTATTAAATTGGTAAGCCTGAATATAAGTACAATTCATAAATTAGAAATTTTTAGAGTTTAATTTGGCCTATTATTATTTTCGTGTGGTAGTATAAATTAAAAGGAAGAATTAGAATGAAGATAAGGAGACAGAAAGCATTAGATTGAATAACGAAGGGTAAGATTGAAAGGTTAAATTTTTGTCTTAAACTAATAAGACAATAAGAGAAGAGAGTCGTGAGAGTTAAGAAAGAAAAAGAGAGAAAGTTGTAGAAGAAATTAGAAGAAGAGAAGGAGAAAACCGAAGCATAGAAAGAGAAGAAGGAAAGAAAAGAGTAAGGAGAAAGAATAGAAAGAAGATTATCAGCTAAATTTTCTTTTTAGGTAAACCTTATTATTCTTTTTGTTTTGATAGAAGAAGGAAGTAGAGAAGATAGGTTATGTGCTAAAAATGAAGAGAACAAGTAGAGAGTTGAAATTCTTCTCCTTAGATTTTTATGAACCTTAACTAGATCTTAGTTCTTCTAGTTCGATAAACCAAGAATAAATTAAGTTTAAATACATTCATGGATATTTAAGCTTATGGAAGCTTTATTCATGTATGATGATTAAATGAAAATATGTTTGTGTGAAGGGCATTAAGAAGGTCGAAATCAAGAACAAGAGGAAAGACAAGCTTGATTTTGGAATTTCAAGTAAATAGATGGGTAATATGTTTATAGTTTTTAAGATGATGAGTTGAAATTATTTGTTTGTATGTATATTTAAATGCTTGCTTTTACTCATTGTGACTATGAGAAAAATGTCTTATGAATTTTTTATCATGTCTACTTTGAAAGAAACTATATTTTAGTATTGATGCAAAAATAGAAAAATTCGAGAAACATGAAATATATGAACATGTTATGAAATATGTATGCTTCAGAAAATCTGCTTATGTGGGTAAGGGAGATACGATTCTGTTCGTCACGTGCACATTGACCAAAAGCCTTCTCCCGGCTTCCAGGTTGTGGAATATGAGCTCCGAAAAATGGACTCATTCTGTTCATAGTGTAAATTTCGATTTCACCATTCTATTTTAAGGGATTCTCTTGAGCCATTATGTTGTGCATTACATCTTAATTTGTTGAATATGGAGCATAATTGAGTGTTATTTTCTGATGATTAAATGAAACATATGATCTTATTTGTGAGATAATATGTTCTGGTCTATGTAAATTCTCAAGGTTTGAAATGTGGATAGTGTGATCTGCTAAGTCCAAAATTGTAACATGTATATATAAATATGTACTTAATTGTGTGGTTGTAGTTCGTTATCACGGGCTATAAACTTATTAGCCACTGAGCTTCCCAGCTCACCCCACAAAATTTTCTACTCTTTAGGTACAAATAAAGCAGATCACTGAACCCTTGCAAAGCTTGGCAACTCCAAGAATTCTAGACGTTTGTAACTAGTTAGTTTAGAGATCTTTGGTACTTAGAAGCATATCATGCATAAGCATTCAAGATTGTAATTTTTGTATTATGCTACTGAAGTGGCTTGTGATATGTAATATGAAGATGTGCATCAACTCTGTTTTGTTGAAAATTGATAGTGAAAGTTGCAGAGATTTTCTTTTGTATATGTGCAAAATTTTCTCTTCTGTCATGATGGCTTTATGTTGGAAATAAGATTATTGGTTGTGTGATGATCTTTTGATGGGTTTTCTTTAAGTAAATTGTTAAAAGGGAGTTTTGTATATATGAATTTAGATGTTGGATTCGGGTCTTTTGGTTATAGTTAATAGTCATATATATTGACAATAGAAAGAAAAGAGGAAAAAGGGGAAAATGTGATCTAAGACTTTGAGGAATAAATTGTATTGATCTAGATAGAATTTGACAAATTTGTCTTGATGAAAGTTGTAGATCTTCCTCTTAGCTTTCCAATGATATAAAGTTTGTAATTTTTAATTTCTTAATTGAAAGTTATGAAGTTTTGAAGTTGGAATACGCGACTGGAAAGTCGCGATCATGCTTAAGCACGATCGCAACAAACTTGATTTTCTACTACTATTCACTGAAAGTCGCGATCGTGTTTAAGCACAATCTTGACGAACCTCGAATTTCTGCCAACGATCGTGACTTTTGTATTTTTATAGGAATGTCGGGATCGTGTATAAGCACGATCGCGACTCCTCTTTTGTCGATATCTGTCATTTCTCACGCCTGTGACTTTTCCTTTTCTGCTTCTGCTTTTATTTCATTAATTCATAAGAGGATTTATTTGTTTTACTCCCAATTTTTGACTTCTCATTCTATTATTTTATTTTATTATTAATTGTTTATATTAAAAAGGGTCCCTTCATGACTTCTTTTAATTTATTTTCATGTCAATTTTATTTTAGGATATTTTATTTTAATTGTTTGTGTATTTATTCCTGCTCCTACCAACGAATTAAATTCTTTTTATTTTGATATTAATTTTTTATATAATTATTTTTCTTTTAAAAATACTCTAATTTTGGCACCTTGAAGCCACAAAATAGGAATCGAGACCTGGGGCCAACATGTTACAAGTACTTTATACGATGACAATGTTTTGTGTTGTAAAACAACAACAAAAATTGAAGGTAAGGAGTTAATTTATGATATATAGCTATTTGACTTAGGAATTACTTTTCACATGACTAATAGAAAGTCAATGTTTCCATCATTATAACTATCTCAAAAGAATTAATTGTGATGATTTGTGAATAGACCGTTTTAAGTATATCATATGAACTTGGCTCAGTTAGATCTGGGAAGTTTATGTGACTACAATTGTTCTTCAATCTCTTTTCTTGGTGATTTTAATGATAATTTTGAAACAAGGTTGAAGTCGAATAAGTTAAAGAGGGTTAACCTTAATTAAATGAAAAAAAATTTACATCATTAAGGAGATAAAGTTGATAAATCCTGAGGATGAGCACATAAGTTTCCTAAAGATTAGAAAAGTTGGGTTGTATTATGAAATATTTAAGTGTAGGATGCAATTTCCATTACACCCAACTATTTTTCGAAATCCTAACTCAACAGCTTTAGTGAAAGTTTACTTCATCCTCATGTTTAGAGCTTGTTTAACTAGATTCATTATTACCTATCATATTCAGAAGGTGCTCCACGGTCTTTAGTTGTTCAAGTTCAAGCACTCATGTAAGTCTATGGAGACTCACAACTAATGGTTAGTTTGAGCAAAAGGATTGGGTATCAATTATTGATGATTCTTAAAGGGTTACATGATTGAAAAGATAAGTTTATCTTCTTGTCAAACAAGACATGTATGTCACCTTTTAAAGTCATTTGAAGGGGGTTAGATGAGAGATTTTCCTAGTGAAATAAGAATAATGCGACCTTAAGTTCCTACTCTAAAAATTTGTTAATACATCCTACCTTTTTTGCCTTAAAAGACTCTAGTTTATGAGTCTAGCCTAACTGTTTCAAGGGTTTTTTATAGTGAAGAATATTCTTATAAGTTATTTTCCTTTATTTGTCATGATTTTTATTTATAAACATTATGTTGACTTCCTTGATATTTATATGATAGCTATAAACATAAACATAATGTTGATATTATAAAGTTATATGTCCTCTCCATAAGTACTTGAAGCACTTAATATCCTGATTCCTAATTACTAAAGTGGAAGTTATTTAGCTTTCTCTCTACTTGGTGCTATGGTTTGGAACTTTATCTTTTTTACTCTATAGTTTGCTTCATGATAAAGAATTTGTAACAGAAAGACTAAAACGGCTAAAAAAACCTTTTTTTAAAATTGTCTTTCTACCTTCACTATCATATGTCTCGTATCCTCCCACTCTACATAATGGTCTAATTGGATAATATTGCCAATTTCTAAGTTTTATCTATAAACGAAATGACCAATTATTGTCCCCCGGTCTTCCTCCGCATTCTTCCTAGCCATGACCACCTTCATCACCTTATGATACTCCTTTATGTTCTTAAACCCTTAAGTTAATGTTTGTAGCCATTAATAGAAATTCATATAGTAGGAACCTGGCAAAAAATGTTTTCTTATCACCGTCTTCATCTTCTCCCACATTCTAATAGGTGGCTCTTAGTTTTTTTTCCTAGCAAGAATTTAATAATCTAATCAATCCACAACATTATCACTAAACTCAGTGGCTTTCAGTTTAGCATTTTTCTCTTTAAAAAGTTATAATTGTCAAAAACTAGTTCAACATGCTTCTCCCACTCTTAATAGACATCCAGGTTTATTTTTACTACAAAATATGGAATTGTCATCTTAATGTTACCTGTATTATTATTCACTCTTTCTTCATACCCTCTATTGCGACCTATCTCAATATGCTCCCTCCTTGTCTTTCCATTCTCACTCCTCTTTTGCCTTTTTCTCTTCTACTAACTACCCTTTAGATTTAGCTCTTTCAAGTAGTTGGAAACACCCTTTACCTCATCATACACCTTAAAATCATCCATCTTAACAATTATGGGTGACTTATATTGTAGGTCAACGACAACTTCATATTTCTCTAACATATCCCTAGCTTCATCGAATTTTCGATTAAGTTACACATATTAGCATTGTAAGATATTCACAATGGACTTTTAATCTATCCCCTCTCTTCCTTCCACCATTAGAAATTTCAACTTTCTATATCCTTAGCCTAATCTAGAAATTTAATTAACTTTACAATTTAAAAGCACTAAAGCATACAACATAATTCATATGACCATCTTTTACCATGTATAACATATATAGTTCACAATTCATCTATGTCATTTTTATAACCTACAAATCATGCAATATGGATATTTAATCATCAATAAGTACAAAATACAATTCATAACTATAAATAATCCATAATGCATCAAAATATTAAAATTAGGAGTGGAATACAAAATTCTTGGAAAATCACTATAAGAACTAAAAACAAAACTGAAAATTTAGAGAAAACTGGAGATTAAGGTGGTTACAAATGAGAAAACATGAATGGATATGCCTTTTATAGGGAGGAATATGACCTTTGTACAATATCATTTAGATGTCATGTACCACAAAAATATGAGTATATGTTGTATTATATGAGGGTGTGTATCTAAAATAAGAGTAACATGGGAATTACATGGTAAGGTGTATGATAGAACATAAGGGTATACACAAGTGTGACTTGGGATAACGTTGTTTGAATTAAGTACAAAAAGGAAATAGAAAAGCCAAGTTATGAACACAGGTTATACATAGGATTATGTAGGTACTGTGTAGAAAATTTGTATATTTTGTTTCTTTTTAGCTCTTATATATAGAAGTTAACACGAGGCCATATTATACTTACCCAGGGGCATATACTGGACACAGATTAAGACAAACTACTATGAAGGTGGGATGTTGAAAAGTGGCTTATTATGTGAATTTTTGGTTTTTCCTTATAGGAGAAAACAATTTTATCTTAAGAAAAATATGGTGGGGTATATTGCTACACAACCTCTACACGGTTCCACATAGCTGACATGTACAAATATGAAATATTTTGTTTCTCCTAGTAGATCAATATAGGGCTAGATACGGGGATAATTTTAATCCTATATTTTCCTAAAAACTTGAAAAAAATGTACTAATTCTAAACATTTAGCATAGGAATTCAAACAAGATTCAATAAAGTAAGATTAAGAAAATGAAAATGTAAGATTAAGAAAATGAAAACAATACTAAGAAATGAATAAATATTAACTAAAACAACTAAAGATGCTAAAGTCTAGAATAAAAGAAGTAAATACGTATTGGATTGCCTTCTAACAAGTGTTTATCTTAAGTCATAAGATCAACCTCTTTCATCAACTTCAACTTGTTGTCTCCCTACTTCTAGGTTGTATACTATCATGAATTCTATTATCTGCCTTAGTCTTCTTCTTATTTTTAATAGAGTGATACACTTTCTGGTACATGATATGTCTTTTGGTGATAGGTTTGCCCATCTCCTTCACATTCTCTTATATAGGATATGTCCCCTCTTTTTTCGATGTCTAACCTCCTGTATTACATAGATGTATCCTTGTCAACCACAACAAAATAAAGGCCATTATTAATTACACTTACTATCAATAGGATTATTTGATCCATATTTCCTAAACTCCAATTTCTCATCTCTAGCCCTTAGGGTTATCTTCCCTTCATACACATATATTACGACCTTAGAAGTAGTTAAGAAAGGTTATCATAAAATTAAGGGCACATTTCTATCTTCATCCATATCCAAGACCACAAGATATATGATAATGAAAAACTTATCAATCTTTATGGGCACATCTTCTAATATATCTACTGGTTTTTTAACAGATCAATCAGTTAACTATAATGATATATTGGTTGGTTTCAATTTGCCCATATTAAGCTTTTTCTAGATAGAGAGAGGAAAAAGGCTAACGCTTACCCCTAAGTCATAGAGAATACGATCAAAGCCCATTTCTCTAATAAAATATATAATAGATAAACTACTAAGATCCTTAAGATTTAGAGTGGTCCGTTTTGGATCACGACTTGATAATCCGTAGTCAAGGTTGTAGCTTCATATTCCTTCAACTTTATTTTGTTAATAAGATTTCCTTTAAGAATCTAGTATAAAAAGGCGTTTGTTTCAAATCATTAGTAAACAAAATATTAATATAAAATTTTAGAAAATTTTCCAAAACTTCCCAAATTCTTTATATTAGTCCAAAATTTCCCAAATTCTTTATATTAGTTTTTCCTTAAGCAATCTTTAAAGGAAAGGTATATATAGCCTATATAAATTTAGGGGGAATGTATTTAAGTTCTTCTCGCTCTTTTCATTCTATCCCTCAATTTTTCTCTCCTCCTTGTCATATGTCTTATTTCTCTTTGTTCCCTCACTTTCAGTCTTCTCCAACCTAAGGCTCTCTAGCATCTCATCATCCCTCAACATTATAATGCTACAATGCTCTATAGGGTTTTCAGGTTTGATAGGTAATTAACTAGGTGGTCAAATGGTGACACTGACATGTTCAGCAATATAGGCTTTAAGTATTTTGTTATAGGTAGCTATAGAGTCTATTTTAAAACTAAGCTTCCTACTCTCCTCTTTCAACTCCTCATTTTTCTTAACTTGGTTAGTTATGAAGTTCTCTAGTATGGAATTTAGGCTAGATTTCTAAGGAGAAGGATATATGGTATAGGTTGGAAACTAGGTAGCTATTTATTATTCTAAGGTGTAAGGTTGAAACTGTTTCCATGGGAGAAGTGCATGTGGTTCCTCTAACTAGTGTTATAAGTATTAAAGAATGGGTCATTCTTCTAGATGGGATTTTGTTTGAAAAAGAAAATAATGAATTAATAAAAGATATGAAAATTTTGAGGCCAAGTTACAAAATATTGCTAGAGTATCATTAAGGTTATAACTTATAAGTTATACACATGTACTTTAGACCTTAAACTTAAAGGATAAAAGGAAACTAACAACTGGGTGCCCATCATATTTGAACATGTTACATAAGCAAGGACAAGATATTTAAGATACATGTGGGAGTCTGAACCAAATGTAACTCTTTCTATTTCTCATGCCAACTGGAAGTCATATGAGACTCTAATTATCCATATTGCATTTAAGTAAAACACGGATATTTTAATTCTTCCCATATCACTATTTCCTATTCTTTATGAATCTTTCTTTACATGTGACTATTGTAAATGCTAAATAACCTTTTTTTTACGTGTTTTAGGTATAACCCTATGTTAGAATGGAGGAGTAGCATACCACCGGGATTTCAAAGATTCTCACTCCACCATGTGAGTTTGATTTTCATCACTTGTGATACTTCTTTGACTATAGTAGTTGAAATTTTATAGAACTTAGGTATTTGTTTCCCTTTATGTACTTTAAAATATACATCTCTTTCACCAATATCGAGTCTCTCAGCATTGGAAAACAGTCTCCTACATCCTCTGTAATCTTTGATCCTTATGAGTTGAACAATTATCCTATATCCTCTAAGTTCCTTAAGTCCAAATTCTACTTCATCAGTATGCTAATACCTACGTATCCTTTTTTTAGTTATAAAGGTTTCTTTTATCTAATATATTGTCTTATTTATAAGATCATGCTTGTTTAAGGCCATTCCTTTGTACATTTTATTATTCTTTTCCTGATAGATAACATAAACACAAGAAGAGAGAGTAGTTTTGAGAAAGCATGCTTCTTATCCTATACTTTTGATTCCACAACTAGCCCATTATATAATCAAAGGCCAATCTCTCTCATCATGATATAGATGAAGGAAGTGATGAATTCTAGACTATAAAGTCTATGAATAAACACACTAGAAGAATAGGTGAGAGTTAGATTCTAGTACTAGCTGACAACACAAGGACAATAGTCAGTTATGCCATAATACCAATATTTAGTCTTCAATCTTCCTTTTATAGATAACTAAATAGTAAAAGAGGCCTTTTGGATTAGAGATTCAGCTTAAACCAATTCATACTAGTGGAATTTTGAGGCTTGGTCTCTAAATAGGTTTAAACTAGATTTTTGGTGAATCTATTAAAGATATTTCTCAGCCAAATAACTTTGTATTTCTCACATTGGTTAAGGTTATTAATAGGTAGATTAGCTAATAAGATGAAGCTCCTTTGAAGTTATATCTCCACGTATCACCACTTGTGATGACATTAACCTTGGCATGCAAAGGAACCCTTAGTTTAAGGATGTCCGTCTCCCCCTAACGTGTAGTGGACCCAATTCACACAAATTTTCCCACTAAAACCAATTCTGATCTCCATCACCTATCGCACTTTTGAAAGAGGAACTTAATTGACCTCTTAATGACGACATTTGAATTTAACCTCAAGAATGTTCCGTACTTATTTATTGGCTCCAAAAGCTATTTCTAGATAGATAGTATTCATGCATCCATTTGGACCATATAACCTCCTTATTATTGAATAATCTCCAGATCTTTTTAGCTAATAAGATTAAATTCATAACTTGAATGGAAACAATTTTCATATCTCCTTTTTACTTCAGAGTGCACAAGTATTACCACTTAACTTATATTTTTTGAGTTATCAGTAGTACCTGTCTAGAGATAATTCTTGATAAGCTTTTCCACTTCCTTGACTAGATTTTTAAGAAGGATAAATGTAAGCTCCAATGAATATGGATATTCCTTATATTTAAGGAAATCAACTTAAGTCTGCTAGCACTTGAAAGAATATGCTTTGCTAAGAATTGATTCTAGCTTTAAGATATTCAAACTGAGGGGTATAGTCTACATAACTTGGTTTCTTCATGGTTATTAGTAAAAGGAGCATAATAAATATAAAGACTTGATACAGAGTTTAGTATAGTTGCATAAGACATATTAGAGACTTTCAATCTAGACATTTTAGAAAACTGATTGAGGGAGCTAACCAATTATTGAAAAGAATTAGGATCCACATCACAAAATAACATTAAATCATTCATAAATGCTAAAACGCTAATTTTGAACTCCTTACAGTTATAATGGAACTTGAAGGATCCTAAGGTATCTATCGTCGAGGTGGTTAACCTTATAAGAGTTTCCATAGTAATAGTGAAAGGTAAATAGAAAAGGGATCCCTTTACTTTAATCCTTTAGCTGTATAGAAGATCTTAAAAGGAAAGCCATTCACTAACACACTTAATAAAGTAATGGTTACACAACTTTGATCCAATCCATAAAAAGCTCTGGGAATCTAAAAGCCTACAAACCATTGATGATGAAATTCCAATATAAAGAGTCAGAGGCCTTGGAAAAATTTATTTTTAATGAGAAACTTTATATAGAGGTTTTAGTTTCATAGTCTTTGAACAAATTTTATTATAGCATTTTGTTGTCACTAATTGTTCTTCCTCTTATAAATGCAGCCTGGCTTAGATTGATTAAATGTTATAATGCTACCTTCTATCCATAAGCCAAAAGTTCAGAAATTACCTTATACATTGTAGTATAATAAGAGACAAGATGAAAATCTACTATTGCATAAGGATTTTTCTTTTTGAGGACTAGGAAGATGTGTCCTATTGAGTTTCCTAAGAATTTTCTTATTAAAGAAAAATTCTTCCCTCAGAATTTTCTTATTAGAGAAAAATTCTTGTATTGTTCCCATAACCAAGCCACCAATTTATTCCCAAATGTTAGAAAGTATTATAATCGTCTAACCTTGGTAATTTGTTAGGGTTAAAGACAAAGATTACATCTTTAATTTAATAGAGTTAAAGAAGAATCTAGAGTTATCATCACCCCTTTGGAGCCAGTTGACTCTTGCCCTTTGTTTAAGAAATGAATTATTCAATTAGAGGGCAATGGTGCATCTACTAAGCATATAAGTTTCTAAGGCCCTTATATTTAAATTGAGAGGATAATTATAATAGTTTTCTTTAGTTAGTCTAAGACCATCCTTAGTTTTTTTAAGTTTAATATCGATATTAGAACACATATTCTAGTGGAAAGTTTTAATCCTTTCTTTAATTACTTAGAGTTTCCTCATTAGTTGGTAGCCTTTATAACCTATAAAAGTTATCTCCATACCATTCTTGATCTCTTTCCCAAAACCTTATAGCTTAAAAACAAAGTTTAAGAACCTGAAAGAGGCCTTAGGAGAAGGATTGGTATTGAGTTGAAAATTTTCTATAGTGGAGTGATCTGAACAAAATGAAGGGCCAAAACTAGCAAAACTAGTTAGGAATTTGTCCAATCATTCATTGTTCACTAAGGCTCTATCAAGCTTCTTCTTGATGAACTAATCTCCTTGTTGTTTATTATTCTAGGTGTAAAGTTTCCCCATAAAGTTTAGATTTATGACCCCAATCTGATTTCCTAAATGACTCAACACCTTAGTAAGGTTTTATTGGATCACTATGGTTCTTTCATCTTCATTTAGGTGTAAGAAAATTAAAATATCTTATTAAAATTCAAGGCTTGAGTATGCTTTCATTAATCCTCCTTAAGTCTTCTCATAGCTTGGCTCTTTGGAAAGAAATGTTAGCTACATATATAAAAAAAAAACCTCAATAGAGATAGGAGTCTATGTCAGACTACTAGAAAAATGGATCATTTGATTAGACATATCAATGTTAGAAATTTGAATAGATTACCACTATCTTGCATTAAAATGATGACAATGATTAGTAATGAAATTCTAGTTTGCACTAAAAATCCCTGTCTTTTAATCAACTTCTTAACTTTTATTTTAGTTTCTAAAAGATCTAGAATAAAATGATTTTTTAGGATTAAATCTTTAACATATTATTGCTTAACGGGTTCTTAACATTCCAAACCAAAAAGGAAATAAATTAGAAAGTTAGGAACTTCCTAGTTTAGTTTTACTTGTTTTCCTACTAGAATTTCTTTTAGAGGAGAAGGAAGTAACCTTAATGAATTTATTATCAGAAGGCTTAAATTTTGAATTTTCTGATTGGCTTTAAGAGGGCTAAGCATTGGAAAGTTCCTATCATCCTACTCTAAGTACCAAGTCCTTCACCTTGTCACCTTCACCTGAGGAGTCTGTTATAAAATTCAATGTCCTCATCGTTTGATTATAGTCAAAATCCTAACTAGATACATCTATGGAAGTAAAGTTTGCCTTTGAAAGAGCCTCAAAATTTGTATCATGAGCCTGAGTATCTTACCTTATAATAGAGTTCACCCTACTGTGTTAGCCCCTATATTCATAGGATAACTAAGTGCTAGAGTAACATTAACTTTAGCCTCTAAGGACGGCTCATCCTCCTATAGTCTGATAATCTCATTGTATAGTCCTTTATTAAAACCTACCTTGTTGGTTTCCATATCTTATCCTAATTAGGGTTCTCCAAGTGTATGAAAGAATTTCAATTTTATCCAATTCTCCATCTATATCTCACTTCATTATAAGTAAGAATTCAGGGAGCTCCTCCTCTCTATTAACTTTGATGTAAATCTTCGTATAGTTCATCCTGTCCAACTTAAAAGTTTGGGGATCTAGAAATAGAGGCTTCCTTAAAAAGATAGCTAGGAAACTCAGTCCATCAACAATCTAATATTCTAGTGGGACATTATGAAAGGTCACCTATAAAGGGATTATTTCAACTCTACTCCTTCGCAATCTCATTATACGACACCATTTTAAAGGGTAAGAGGTTGACCTGTTATGTTCTGAGGTCTTTGCTTTATAATGTTAAAAAATTTATATCTTTAAAGAATATAAAAAAGTAGACATTCTCTTCATAACGTAGTGCTTTGTAAGTCTTAATCCACTCCAATTAAAGTTATCCTAATACTACACCTAAGGAAATGCAGGACAGTTGTCCAATAAATAATCCACTAATGATTAAGAGCAAACCAATGTGCCTGCTTAGAGTATTTCTAAAGGGCAAGTTAAAACACCCTCAATCTTTAAGCTTTAGTAATGTTTAAGTTTGTCCTTGGTTAAATTAGACTCCATCAAGCTCCTCTAAGATCTAGTGCTAGTGGGAGAACTTGTCCTTATGGTTTTAGTAGATTCATACACAATTAAAGCAAAGTCAAAACTTGGAGAGCCTAAAGGAAGCTTACAAGGTAAGGCATGGAAATTTTCCCTTACTGAAGAAGGAACCTAGGTTTGAAATGTTTGCAAGCCTTACTGTGGAGATCCAAAGACTCCATCTATGTGCACTTGACGCAAAACCTCTAACATTTGGGATTTCCCCATGCGGAACAAGATCCAACACTTTAAAGGTAAGGAAGAGATTCGCTAAGTAATAATTACCAAAAATAATATTTTAGAAGTACAAATCAAGGGCAAAAATATAAATAATCTAGAGAGAAGGAAGAACACTTCTCATTTCAACTACTAATAAGGGTCATAAGATAGAGATGCACTGATATAGTTTTGGTCAGTTAGCTTTACTAGTAGCTTCACCTGTATAGATTTTTGTGTTATAAGTCATCTAGTTATAAAAGTTCTGAATTATCATTCACTTATCTAATTCATAGCACGAATATAACCTCATTAGCTCCTTATACCTTTCTCAAGCCTTATACAATGATTCACCTTCCCTCTAGGTAAAAATGGCAATCTGATTTCTTATTTATGCAATATTGCCTTGGAAAAGTATTTAGTAGAGTATTCAACCATACTCTAACTTTATTCCTTAAAGAGAAAGTGAATAGCTTGAGCTTAATGGCATTAGGGCAGACACCATTAGACTTCAGTGCATTATAATACTCTAGAACATCGACAAATGCAAGTTAGGGTCTTCAAATGATGATTCTTCAAATGGATTCTACTACAATATAGATAGAGAGGGCTTTAGATTTAATTTAGTAGCTTCAATGTTCGGCATCTCGTAATGCCTGAGTTGATGCCCTAGGCATTTGGTACAGTGAAATCCTTTAGTGACCTTATTTTCTCTGTAACAATCTTTTCCTCATCAACTTTTATTCTCCTTTAAATTCTTCTTCTTCTATGTAAAATTCTCTTAACATTAGGATCTAACTTAACAAGATTCCTAATATTGCTAGACTTAATCATATAAGACGTGATTTGTAAAAAAGAAAAAAAAAGAAAACTCAATAAATAACAATAAAACTAAAGTAAAGCAAAACGAAAAAGCTTAGTTTAATTAGTTTGCAAATCTATAAATATTAATGCCTAGTCCTAAATAATGGAGTCAAAACCTTATTATACTCCTATTTATAGTTTAGTTGTATTTAACTGCTAAGTACGAGTCGATCCTCTAAAAACTATAATTTAATTACAACTATTCATGAACTTAATAAACTACGTTAACGATTATGATATATTGAATAAGAACAAGACAATGATTAATAATAAACTAATTTATGAATATAATTATATTTAGGTGAGTTTTCCTCTAGGACTATACTATATTTAATTCTATTTTATCTTAATGAATGATTCTAGTTTCTTAAACCAATAAGATTTCTTAACTTACATTATATTCTTTCTCAAGACATACAACCCTTATTCTTAGACTAACTAGTTGAAGTCCCTCTTGAATTAAGACAACCTAAGAAAATATTAATTCATTATATAAATTTTATTGATAGGTTTTATCCTAACCCAAAATGATCTTACGAATTTCTTTTGAATAGCTTATGATTAACCCTCTTTATCCACATTGTGATCTAATCACACATCTCCTCTCTCAAATCTTAATGTATAAATCAAATAATTGAATCTTTCACTTTCGCTCTTTCAATTCAACCATTTATAAAATATAGATAAATCTTAATAAAAATAAAAACTTTCATTCAATCAAAGAATCATTCAAAATATATTACATCCTAGTGCCCTTCTTCTTAAACCTATAACCTATTTAGTTCATAGTCAAACAAAGAACAATAATCAAGAAACAATAAAAAGAACAAGATAAAGAGATCATTGTTCTTGAACATTGAATCTTTATTGAAATCTTATATAACTTCCAAGAATGAATTTGTCTTGATCAACAACAAATGTAGATCAGCTTCCAAATGATTTCCTACTACTTTTTTCAATATTTCTTTCCTGTAAAACTTCTTTTATTTTTCACCTTCTTTTTTAAAAATCTAAATGCTATCTTTTTAATAAGCTACAAGACCTCAACAAGGGCCTATGTAGCAAGCTCTGTTGTGTTGTTATTCTCTTAAAATATTTATTAACACCAACACGAGTCCAATAAAGGGACATAAAAGTGGTGGGTTTCTTAGTCCCAAGGGTAATACGATGGTGTGTATAGCTACAAAGGAGAAACAAAACTGACCACTTTAGAATATAGCCCTAACATGGTGATGTGTAAGTGTTGTATTCAAGATTCCTTCCTTTTTAATTTTAAATTTACTTCAAGTCACTCTAATTTTTGCTCCTTTTCTTTAAATAGGTAGAAATAATAAGAATACTTCTCATTTTAAGTACCAATTCTTCTAAATTCATTTAAAATACAAGTAATGTGCTATGAAAATAATGCTAAAAGTAATGCATAACTAGCATACATCATGTATCAAAACTATAGATATGCAAAAATATCATACTAAAGACAATATATTAGATTTTGTGATTAAAAAAGTCAATAGTGACAAGTTTATTTTATGTTGATCCTTTTACAATTTGATGAAAATATAAGAAATATGATAATGGCAAAGTGATTTAAAGATTGATTGATTCTTAATCAAATCTTCAGATAGGAGATTGTTAGAAGAATCAACCAAAGTCCATTTATGAGTGAAATTTTTTCTTGTACATTAAAAAAATTAGTTAAGCATAAACAATCATATATCAAAAGAAAATTTATCTATGAAAATATTGGATGAAAATAAATATGGTGAATAATAAATAAAACAATCCTTGCAACTTATAGATTACCAGAAGATTTTATAAGGACTTAATCTTATAAATTGTAAGTTAAATTCGAATATGTAATTTATAATTGAAAGAAATATTGTCTAACACATAAATAATATGTAGATAAAAAATATGATCTCTGATAAGTATATGCATCATTAAAACTTATCACTTACTTGAATGAGTTTCTAGTTTCCACATATTAAAAGATCTTTCACAAAGAACATACAAGTAAAGACCAATTTTTGTCTAAATACTATATTACTATTGTAATTTTATCTTTGGGAAGTATTAAACTATTTTATATTACATTTAAAACTTTTTTTAACATTTAATATTAAATGTCATATCTTAAATTATCAGGTGTGTTCAATAGTCATCATCTCCCAATACATATGATGGGTTTAAATGACCAACATTCTGCAATTTCTCATTTATTCAATAAACCAAACGAACAGCGTTTAACAAGAATTCATTGTCATACATCTGTTAGGAGGATATGACATCTCAATTAATGAATCGATCCTAGGACCAATGTGTCATTGAGTAGCTATTATATGTTATACCCTAGGTCATATATAGCATTAATATCCTTATGATCTCATTTATTTCATCATATTATGTTTTGTATTCAATTATCTTACTAAGAGACGGTGGCCACATTTGAATACATTTTATATGAGTCTTTAAACATAATAACCTTCATCTGTTATGAATTCTTTTAATTCAAATTTAATTTGCTTTCCTAGAATCATTCCATAAGATTGCACCATAGCATATTTGCTGATAATATTCTAAAGTACCAAACTTTAAATTTATTCTCAAGAATTAGACAAGACTCTTAAGTGTATTTAATAAGGCACCTTAACCTTAATGATCTCACACAATGTAAGCTGAGATATTGTAAATTATATTAATCCTTTTATGGTTGTATTTGCACATATGATATGAGTTATGTGCTACAGTATTAACTTATAATTCATTTATGTGAAGGTCTTTCATTAAGAAAATACTATACAAATATTAGTTCAAACATACTAAATGTTTATCTTGAGTTCACTTATCTACTTTACAAAGATTTTTTTAGAAATCACATCTAGCAACTTAAGATAGATATAGTGATCATATAATTAAACTCAGTATCTATATGTTTGGTTTTACAATAAAATTTAGGATCTTTTGTAAAAGAGATTGTTGCTTGCCTATCATAATTGATAGTCACTGGATCAATTTCGCTTTTAGTGACTCCTAAATGAACCATAAATTATCAAAGCCATATAGTTCTTATACTATTGTTGAAAATGCTACAAATTCAGCTTCCATGGTAAACAATGCAATGTAAGATTGCTTCTTACTTTTTCGTGATATTGCTCCATTAGTGAGTTAGAAAACAAATCCAGAGGTTTATTTTCTTTTGTTTAAATCTCCTCCCCAGTTTTATCTGTATATCCTTGTATACATAGGTCATTACTTTGATAGCATATTGCATAGTCCACTGCACCTTGTAGATACCTCAATGTTTTGTTTACTTCTTTCCAATAAGTTATCCTATATTTGACTTATATATACTCACCATTCCAATAGCATAACAAATATCTGGCCTTGTACATATCATTGTACATATAGGACTTCTAAATGCATTAGAATATCAAATATTCTTCATTTGCTCCCTTTCTTATGGCGTAGTTAGGCAAAGCTTCTTACTGAGCCCTTCGTGTTTAGCAATAGGATTATCTATTGGTTTGTAATCTTGCATACATAATCATTTTAAAATCTTTTGAATATAAGTAACTTGAGAAAGTAACAATAGTCTTTTTGAACGATCTCTCGAAATCTTAACTCCAAAAATATATTAAGCTTCACCCATGTCTTTCATCTAAATTCAAATGACAACCAATCTTTGATTTTCCTGACAAACTTATAGTCATTACAAGCAATCAAAATGTAATCTATGTATAAAAATAAAATTACAATTTACCTTTAAATCTCTTAATATATATAGAGTGGCCTCCATTAAGCATATGAAAATCATATGGAATGATTATGCTATGAAAACATATATAACACTAACTTAAAGACTGATTCAGACCATATATCAATTTTAATAACTGACACATTTTATATTCTTACCCTGTTTTTATAAAGCCTACACGTTGTTCTATATAGATTTCTTCTTCTAATTCTCAATTTAGAGAAGCACTCTTTACATCCATTTTATGTAATTCAAGATCCAAACTAAATATTATAGCCAAGATTAGATGAATAGGAAGAAACCTGAAATTAGGTGAAATTTTTTGTCATAATCGATTATCTCCTGTTGTGTATATCCTTTCACTATGAGACGTACTTTATATCTTTCAATATTGCCATCAAAATTTCGTTTGATTTTGGAAAACCCATTTGTTTCCAATAACTTTACACCTATTAGGGAGATCCACTAAGTCCTATACTTGATTTGAGCTTAAAGAACTCATTTCTTCTTTCATTGCTTTCGTCCATTTTTCTTTAGGAAGACCAATTAAAGCCTCTTGGATATTCTTTGGCTCATCATCTTCTTGTGGGATAATCATGTGAATTTCCCCTTATATTTCAAAATGACATTAAGGAACAAATCCTCAATTATTGCATCGCAAACGAGGTTTATTAGAAACATATTCATAAATTTTTTTAGGTTAGACACCATGGATAAACTTTTAGTAGGTTATAATATGTATTAATTTTGAGTCAATTCTTTCAAATCCAAAGTGCTTCCACTGGCTTTAATTTCCCCATCTTTGATTCCTCATAACAAAAATATATTGATCAAGTGTCTTATATAGAAATAGGTATTTTACTATTTCACCCTGCTTTGGAAACTCATTCTTTAAAAATGTTATATCTCATGACTCAAATTCAGTTACTCTTTCCCTACCTTATTCACTTATGAACACATATATATTTTAGTGTTCAAAGTATCTAAAATGGATACTTTTCCTCCGTCTTGGACCTAGCTTCTCATATTTGTAAGAGCGATCATGAATATTAGTAGCACATAACCAAGGTCTAGAAGTTGTCATGTCAGGTTTTCTACCTATCCATAACTTATACAAGGTACTTGTAACTGATTTGGTAGGCACTCAATTAAGTACATAAGAGACTCTTAGTAACACATCTCCCTAACTAGTGATTAGTAAATTTGCTTATTTCAATGTGGACCTAATCATTTCTAGTAGTATTTTATTATATCTTTCTACTACACTGTTTTGTTGTGGGGTTCTTGAAATAATTAACTATCTATCTATTCCTTTTTCATCACATAGAATTTTTAACTTATCAGACAAAGTAATCTTATCCTCAATCAGTTTATAATGCTTTTATATTCCTTTCTAATCAATTCTCAACTAAATTCATGTATTTGATAAAACAACTCAATACTTCTGATTTTTAAGAAATCAAATTGATGTGACTATTTCATATATAGTCATCTATAAAAGTTATAAAACACACAGTCTCATATCTTACCTTTACATTTATTAGACCACAAATGTCATAATGAACTAATAGCAACGAGTATAAAGCTTGTGCTCCCTTTCCAGAAGGTTTTATAACCATTTTACCAGCTAGACAATGTTCACACATAAGTAGATCTATTTGACTTAGATTACCTAATACCTTCTTAGTTAATCAACTTATTCAATTTTGACCAATATAACATAGTTTAGCATGCCACAAGATTGCATCATTGTTAGAAGTACTAGATGATGTAACGAATTTATAAAAAATATTATTATTTATAACCACAACATAAAACCATTAAATATAAAACCACGCTTATAACAAATATTTCTAAAGTACAAATCCATTTCATCATTGTGGAAGTTTAAATGGAAACTAAGTTTAGCTAACATCAACACAAAAGGAAGATTTTGTCATATCTGTAGAGTATATAATACTTCATGTAGGATGAGGGGTCGAGCACCACACATGTTTAATTTACATGTGCCAATCCCTTGTACAGCTACTTTGGAATTGTCACCTACATAAAGCCATTTCGTCTCATATGAGATCTTTTGGAATTTTACGAAGGCATATCTATCCTTCACTATATGGTTAGTTGCTTTTGTGTTTGCAATCCACAAAGGATGTGATTCGATCAGAAAAAATTAACAAGAAACATTCACTAAACAAATGTTTGTTCAATAATGTTGTACCTTTTAGGTTTGCTGCAATCATGAGCAAAGTGACCCTTATTATCACAATTATAACACTTGAAATGTTTCATATTCCTTTTATTAAAGGCACTTTTACCCTTTCTATATTGATTCCAATTGGCCTTCTTAGAGTCATGAGCAAAGTGGGGGTTTCTTTTATTCTTTGTCCACTTATATCCACCATGATGTTTGCGCTTATTGGTCACAACTCCATGTGAGTTAGAGTTAACTGAATATACCTTAGAAGACATCTTTGAGACTTCTAAACACTTTTCTTACAATATGAGATGCTACATTGCATCTTCCATGGTCTTGATGCTCATATTATGAGTTAGATGTATCTTTATATACTCCCAACTCTAAAGCAAAGAGCGAATTACGTATTACACTTGTTGCTTAATAGATAATTCATAAATAACATCTCTGAGCTCACTTATCAAATTTCACATTTGTCTTAAACGTTTTTGCATTATATGATCTAGGCGCTTCTTATATGTATCAAACTTGATAGTGAGTGACTATATCTTAGTCACTGAGGTACTCCTAAATGGTGCAAGTAATACAAACCACATATCCTTAGTAGTTTCATATTTTTTTAAACCCATACATGATGTTATTATCTATGAGGTTCAGCAACATACTGCAAGCCAATGAGTTATTCTTCTTCCATAGCTCTTATGCATCACAATCCCTTTGATGTTAGGTCATATTTCCCTCCTCAGAAACATCCATAGTCATGTTCAATGGCTCAAGAGCCTTTTACTTCTCCAGCACAAATTAAATTTTCATGCTCTATATTTCATAATTATCGCCATTTAGTTTCTCACTATTATTGAGTCCAGTGGTAATGTTCTTTAAAGTAATAGTCATTGTTGAAACACTAAGTTTCTGCAAACAGTAGAAAATTATATTGCGCATGCCTTGTCATATAAATCACGTAAAGAATGACTAATTGTGCAACTGGTTGTGAAATTGAAACACCACATGTGTTCAATCATCATTCATACTAAAATTGAGTACCAATTGTCATACTTTATACAAATTTATTATTTATAGTACATATCACACATTTTAATATATCAATCATATGTATTTGTAAATGAACATACTATATCCACTTCATTACAATATATTTTATATTACATAAGTTATTTGTCCAATACATAGATTGACTATAAGTTTTGAATCCTACATGGAATAGGGTTGATGACTTTGCGAAACTCATTAAGAAATATTTCTAACTATTTCTAAAATAAAAAATAACAGCATATGGCTTAGTGTTGGACCCTAATTCTGGAGCCCAATATCGGACATGGGATCATGAAGCTTGAGCGTGGAGGGAGGCTTAGAATTTGGAAATTAAAAGAAGAATTCTTCGGAAGCAAAGGCGGGCTTCGCCGCGGCGAACATATGCGAGTCAACCACACTGATCCTTCAGGTGAATTAAACCGCAGCGAACAAGTATAACTTCGCCACAAGAAAATCAGAATTCCCTTTGGGTGAATTACGCCACAGAGAACAAGTATAACTTTGCCGCGGCGAAATCGCCACGAGAAAATCAGAATTTCTTTCAGGTGAATTCCGCCGCGGCAAACTCTTGGCTTTGCCATGGCGAAAACCCCTGTGGCAGAACTCATAACCTAAACTACTTATCTTACTAAAATGCAAACTTAAAATCCTTCAGCCACAT
>JAOQMS010000179.1:11466875-11486252 GCA_027563885.1 Erythroxylum longipes
TAATTGTGATTATTATTTATTATTATGATTTTTGGAGTCAGGGTTAAAAATATACAGTACAACTGTACAATATGATAATTGACTATTTTGTAAATTTAAAAAGTTACCTAAAATAGTACTCGGTTTTAACTAGTACCGTACCAAAACTTAATCTGGTCCTGACAAAGTATTGGCACTATTTTAACACGTAAGACGAAGGGCACGCACTAGGCAAGTTTCCGTGCAACTGAGATACGGGAGCCTGTGGGCAGTGGGCTTGTGGAAGATGCCTAAACTTGGAGGAACAGACGTTGTAGCCCTTAAATACTTGAGATTCCATTTGTAGACCGCTCGTTTCATACAATTGGATTAAGAATCTTCTATCCACGAGGAGGCCCAATATTTGAAAATGCTTGGAATCATTCTTGCAACGTCGGAATTTGTACAGTATTGGTGGACTCATTTGGTTAGTAATAAAATAACAAGAACGGAGGCTAAGGGTTTCTTTTGCTACTTGTCCCCACATGATGCCATTCTCTAAAATATTCTTCTTCTTTATGCTTAATGTCATTATCCTATTCCAGAATTTGGTACCTCCTACAAAATTGCTGTATAAATGCAAGCGGAAGTTGAGAATTCAATATAACTTGCTCATATGGTAATAATGGCTTCAGCTATGCTTAATGACTGCCAATTTGTGAGACATCGTCATTATTGCCGGCCTCAAGTAGAGTTGCAGAAATTTCCACGGGCAAAAGATTGCAATGTTCCACGATTGTCTAGCGGTGAGTGAATAGTGATATTGAAGTGAACAGATCAAAGTAATAGAAATAAAGTCGCTTAACTTCTCTTGTTTGTCCTATAGCTTTCCCGTCGGATATTTTAAAGACCTCTAGTAATGAGCTCAAGTACTTCTGTCTAAAACCTGGAAATGGCAACGTGGTTAAGAAGAACAAAGGAATAAATGCTGTATCCACGAATGTGAGCTTAACACAGCTGGAACTTCTTGATTCATGGGATGATGAATACGAAGGAGTCATCATTAATCCTAGCTGCTTGCCCACAAGCGCCAATTCCTTTGTATCTGCTCTCCGGTCTTCCTTGTCGTACTGGAAATTTCAGGTATTTAAAAACAAACAAAACTACCACCTACATTATCGATGAATTGATACATTGTTTATCCGCTTACATACTCGGATTTTGCTATTCGAGTGTTGTTTATTGTTATGGTAGCATCTCAAAGTGAGCCTTGTCTAAAGAAGCTCTTCTTTTGATTATTATTGTCCAAAGTTGTACTGTTTTATACGATAATTGTAGATAGGCAAGACAGCTTTAAATCTCATACCCTTGTTAGATAATTCCCATGTTGTGGCCAAGTGACCGAAAGATACCGAAATATTATAGTTTTTGAGGGAAGGAATCTAATAGAAGAATATGTTAAATTTTGTATAATTGGGTTTAAATAAACTGATCACATACAAGTTTAAATAAATTTCAAATCTAAAAACAATAGTTAATAAGAGAAATAATTTACTAGGTTTATATAAATGTTTATCCTCGTATGTTCTTTTTACTTGGGACAGATCTACTTTCCCTTATAATTTAACGTATCCGTATCTGTTATCAATAATGTTCCTACCTATTAATCTCCGTCATTCCCTTTCGTTGTCTTATCTGCACATTTCATCTTGGAACAATCAAATCAGAAGGAATGATTCTCTCACTCAAATAAGTAACCTAAGTAAGATAATCGATCAGTGTTCACCTCCTGTTATTGCAGGCTTTTTCAGGATTTTTAACCACCACACTTCAACTCAAAAGTCAGTTGCACGGTACAAAGATTTTGTAAAGATTATGTAAATTTTGCAACCACTTGCAATATACTAGAAATCGATGAAAAAATCACGGATAACAACTTGCTTAATAACATTCGATAATTTGAGAATTACTAGATATCATATTGAATAAGAACAAGGGAAATGGTTTCTCTCTTTTCTAGAAAACGCAAACATAGTCCTCCCTCTCGATCTCATTTATTGCACTACACAGCATTCAGATAAATTACAGCATAATCAAAATAAGTAACGTGTACGTGCTCCAGGGGAAAAGAGGAATCTGGCTTAAGATACTACTGGAGCAAGCTTATCTTGTTCCTATTGCAATTCAGGTAACATTTAGATTTCATGTTTGTCTTCATTATTCAAGTCATATATTGATTCTATCCGATGTTTCAAGCTCAATCAGAATTAGTAAGAAAATTTCTACCAGAACTGATGTCCCTTTTCCTTGGTCTACCAGGAAGGTTTTAACTACCACCACTGCGAACCAGGATACGTGATGCTAACGTATTGGATTCCTGACGAGCCATGCATGCTTCCTGATAGCCCTTCTCATCTTATTGGTGTCGGAGGATTTGTGATCAACGACAAAAGGGAGGTACTATTCTTAGTGCTAAGTTGAGTTCTTGCATGTCATATAGACAAATGTTATCTTCCCATGACCTCGAAGAAGTTGGAATTTCGGCAATTTTCAGGTCCTTGCGGTGAAAGAAAAGTGCCCTTGTTATTGCTCTACTGTCTGGAAGATGCCTACTGGATTCATTAGCAAGGTAATAGTCTTAATTCCATAGTCTTAATTCCACTATATATCGCCTGTTATTTATACGGAGATTAATTACCCCAAAGGCAAGAACGTCAACGTTTGATTTGATTCTTTTTCAGTCTGAAGATATATTCTCAGGGGCAATGAGAGAAGTAAAGGAAGAAACTGGCGTGAGTACAATTGTTTTGTTTTCCTCGTATAATCCTGTTACTTGGTCACTTCCATTATAAATCCTCGGAATCTACGGTAACCAATTCGTCACATTTTGCAGGTAGAAACAAAATTCCTGAAGTTAGTTGCGCTCAGGTAGCTAGTTTAATTTATGTTTTCATGTTAAATGAGCCCACATTTTGTGGTACAAGTTCTAACTGATGGGGGAATTTGGCAGGCATGCTCATCTGGCGGCTTTCGAGAAGTCAGATCTGCTCTTCGTGTGCATGCTTAAGCCATTGTCTTACAATATCAGAATCGACGAGAAAGAAATCCAAGCAGCTAAGGTAGTTCAATATTTATTAGTATATATATAGAATGAAGAAGCTGATGTAGAACTGTGTAGTAATTGGTGGAGCTTAATTCATTTCGTTAATTAGATATATTTTGACGCAGTGGATGCCCCTTGAAGAGTTTATTGAACAACCGTTTTATCGAGAAGATCACATGTCAATGAGGGTGATTGAGACCTGTATTGCAGCCTACGAAGATCGTTACGATGGGTTCACTGCTCATCGGCTGACCTCAAAACTTGATGGGAAATTGTCTTACTTGTATTACGACGCTACTACATCAATATTAACACCCGTAGGCTCTACTAATTATTAAAATAAAAAATAAAAAATAAAAACACTTACAGTCACTTTGAGATGTGCATGATCATATAATAAGACGATTTGAGTATACCGAATTATATGATTTTTTTTTTACGAAATGCAAAAGTAATCATATATTTGAATAACTTGCACAAGCAAATTAGTAAATAGCACTAATACGTTGAATTGCGTTCAATATCATCGCTGGAGTCGACTGAACATGTAATTATAGTTAGAAAAAGTAGAGATAAACCTTTAATTATTAAAAATTTTGATGAAATTGATTTTGTAAAATCAAATCTCAATGTACTTTTGGAAACAAAAGATGAACTAGGAGACAATTAAGAGGGTCACCGACTCAAATTAATCTTTTTAAAACAAAAGATGAGCAAGGAGAGAATTAAGAGGGTCGGGGATGGTGGCCACACAAATGGCAAATAAAGGAGGTGTTTCGTCATCTTCCAACCTAAGCCTCGTGCACCACCTTCTGGTGCTTTCTATATTCAATCTAGCAAATTTTTCCACGTCATACGTCACGTAATTACTGTGATTTATGGCTAGTCACCTGGCTGTGGTTTTCTAGAGACTTGTGGTAGCTCAACTTTGAAGCAATTTCAACTTTTTATTTCTTAATATATTTTCAGAGTGAGGAGGAGAAAATTTTGGAAATCAAATTTTCTTATTATACACACTACTTTGATCATATTTTCCCATGCATTAAGTTATTATATGTGAATTAAGAAAAAGATTTAAAAAAAGCTATTTGTTAATGTCTTGTTTATATAGGACATTTTAATGTTAAATTACACATTGGTCAACTTTTATGGTAAATATTCCACTTCCCTAACATGTAAAATAAATAAACTTCAATTGAATTGTGATGCGACAATAACAACCACTCGAAGAAAGCCTTACTAATATGTAGAATTTGGAGATCCTAAATTGTAAAAAAGTTGTTTTTAATAGATCTATACGAAGAAAAAAATATAAATATAAATATATATATAGTAAAATGTTAAAATAATAATAATTAAAAAATAAAAAAATAATATTAATAAAAATCAATAAATACATACAATGAAATAGAAAAAAGTAAAAATAAATAAATTAATTAAAAAAATTATAATGTAGTGATAATAATATATTTTAACATATATGCATCCTTAAACATATATATATCTCCATCGGAGATGCAAAAATGACTACATACATTTTACCCTCCTTATATTTTATTTAAGCAAAAATTTAGATATCTTTAGTTTGATTTGGTTTATATATGCATCCTCAAGCAATAGTAACTGCACATAAACGTATCGATTACAAGAACATAATTGAAAGACTAGTTCCTTTATTTTTTTGAAGATTCATTATTTTCTATTTTGGGGTTTCATGTCTGTTGTATTGAATCAAAGCAGAACAATATAATTGTCCGAAGCATAGCTCATGCACTGTTCATAAAATAAAATGGAAGTTGTCTACCCTAAGAGACATTAAGACGTTTTTTTAAAAAAAAATTTCTAACAAAAACTTTATTTACAAAAGTTCTACTTATATAAGCTCAGATAACAGGCACTAAAAACAAAATCATCCAACAACTTTTAACTATTTGATACCATTACTTGACAAAAATGGGTGGGAAGAAAGAAAGAAAGAGCAACCCTTGGCGGGCGGGCTTTATTCGGTTCCGACCCATGACCCGTTATATTTCCCGACCGAAACTCTTGCACTTTTCTTCCATGGCAACGCAGCCACCGTGTCCGTGACCGCGCAGAGTTGTTCACTTTTAGCTTTTAGGAAACTTGGGAAATAAATAAATAAATAAATTTCTGTTGACAATTTTCAAAGCCAATACACAGTAGTAGGAGAATCTAGAACCTCTTACAGTTCAAAACATGTTCCTAGAACCTCTTACCGTTCAAAGCATACATACGACTTCGACCTTTCTTTGTCCAAACTTTCAACGCAAACAGCTCTCTGGTCTCTGCGCTCAGCCACTTTCATACGCTCATGTACTGCGAAACCCAGTCAAATGTGTCTTAATTATTACCTGCAATTTTATATTTAAGAAGAAAACCGTCCCTTTTTCCCCCCTTAAAAAAGTTAATATTTTACAACTAAAACCGCTAAAAGTAGAAAACCAAGTTCTGGCCACCTGTTTTTTGTTTGCTTATATATTAAAGCCTTTCAAGACCGGGGAATCCAAAGCCAAAGAAACCAGGTGAAGCAACGCTTGTTTCATATAGTTTTGTTTTCATTTTAGATTTCTGTTTTTATTTCGGGGGATTGTCGTGGTCGTAACAGTCTCATCTGGTCAACGTTGTCTCCTATAAGTATGGACATAGCTATATCCTCAATTCCAAACTGTGTTTTCATGTCTGTGCATGGATTCCATTTTCTCTCCTAATTATAACCCAGAATTGTGTTTGTTGAATTCACGTTCTAATTGTCCCTGGTTTCCGATTTTCAGAAAATCCTTTACGGTCCATTTTGGTGGTTTGGGTTCAGGGTCAGTTTTGGGTAAGAGTGGTTTCGCAGTTAGATCGTCGACGAGTGTGATGGGGTCCAGAGAAGACTACTCCAAGCCAAAGATCGTTACCGGGGACTACGGTTACGTCCTTGAAGATGTTCCTCATTTGACCGATTACCTTCCCCATCTTCCTGTAAGTTCGTTAATTTCACACACATGTTGTTTTTTGTCTGGTTCATTATCTGTTCAAATTTAGATCAGCGTATCATTACGTGATTAATTGTTGTTGCTCTTCTTCGTCTATTATTTGGCAGACTTACCCCAATCCGTTACAAGACAATCCCGCTTACTCGGTTGTCAAGTAAGTTCATATACATGTATATGATTATATCATTGACCAATCATAACTGCTCTTTGCGACATAACATCTTTCTAAGTGATTAATCTTTCCTTCTATTTTATTGTTTTTAAGGCAATACTTTGTTCATGTGGACGACACAGTTCCCCAGAAGGTTAGTCTTCCGTTCCACCATAGCATGGCTCTGTTTTTTTTTTTTTTCTGCTATTCTGTGTTTGATTGTCAAACGAAGATAACTGACTTCTTATATCAGTTTTGTTGGTGCATTTATTTTGTGAGTTATAACCATTTTAGTTACTTCTTTTGTTGTCACTTGTCATTTGGTTTTCAGATTGTGGTTCACAAGGACAGTCCTAGAGGAGTACATTTCCGACGCGCTGGACCTCGCCAGAAGGTATAAGTTTGTGGGCCTTGCAATCAAGATTATGGAATGGTCGAATTCTTTTGTCTGTTTATGTATAAGGGTATTTGCTGGGTGTTTCGCAGGTGTACTTCGAGTCGGACGAAGTTCATGCTTGTATTGTGACATGTGGAGGTCTCTGTCCCGGACTCAACACCGTAATAAGAGAACTGGTGTGTGGCTTGTACTATATGTATGGTGTTAAGAGAGTTCTGGGAATTGATGTAAGTCACCTTTATCGCCTCTGCTTTTAGATTTTGCTCTTCCCATATTCTTATTTGGCTGCATCTTGTGAATTCCTTTTCATTGTGTATGTGGAAATGTGCATTTGCCCTTTTTTTCCATTTGGATAATGCTTCTATTATAATTCCTGGTCGGTTTGCGCCAAAACAAAGGCAGTGCTATTCTGACTGTTGTCTGTAGAATTCAAGTATTGCTTTTCCCTTTTCAAGACTTCAACTTACTCTTTGGCCTTTCATTTTCTGGACTTTACTCTTTTTTCAATTTCTTTATTTTTTCATTTTCTTAATCTTTTGGGGAGAACAGAGTAATAATTCCATTCAACATATCTGCATAACCTGTGCGATTGACAACTCATAATCTGGTGAAATCTGTAGGGTGGATATAGGGGTTTCTATGCTCGGAACACTATCCCCTTGACACCAAAGGTTGTGAATGATATTCATAAACGTGGCGGGACAATTCTGGGGACATCCCGAGGTGGTCATGATACTGTAAAAATAGTTGACAGTATTCAGGACAGAGGAATTAATCAGGTTTGTTGAATGCATCACTTGGCTGGCTTCTTTATAATGCAGGAATGGTTCAACTGCCCAATCAATGGATTTTCATTTCTAGTTCTTTTTCCATTTTAGGTCTATATCATTGGCGGAGATGGCACACAGAAGGGGGCATCGGTGATATTTGAGGTAATTTCGTTTATGGGATCTTTGTTCAAAAAGTACAGATTCTTTAGGATTTCTAGTGATAACTGACAAAGGAATCAGGACAAAAAGAATTTTCTGGTGCAAATTAAGTGCATAAATATAAGTACCTAGAAAATTACAAATTGAAATGATGATTGTGAAATTGGACAATGTGATGGCAGAAAATTTCAAAACCAGATTGTCAATTACTTACTTGAAAATGGAGTAATTTTGCTTTTAACCAAAATGAAACCTTCAATTTTTAAATCTTGCAGGAAGTTAGAAGAAGAGGTCTCAAAGTTGCAGTTGTTGGAATCCCTAAAACAATTGATAATGACATTCCGGTAATTTCCTTGGCTTAATAATTTGCTAAGGCAGTTTTTAGTTAAACCACTGGACAGTGCACCTCATATCTGAAAGCTGTTGGACATTATCAACGATATCAATTGTCGCGTGTTCTGAACTTCTTTGTGAATCTAGGTTATTGATAAGTCCTTTGGCTTTGACACTGCCTTTGAGGAGGCTCAACGTGCTATTAATGCAGCACATGTTGAAGCTGAAAGTATTGAGAATGGTATTGGCCTTGTGAAGTTAATGGGTCGCTACAGTGGTAAGCTTCAACTCATATCTTGAAGTCATCCATCATATCTGCTCAAACACTAAGTGGCCTTATCTTTTCCGCTTGCGATCTGGTCTAAGATACGCCACTTTATCTTATGTGGTGAATTTTTAAGCTTTTTAAGTACCATTCGAATTTCTTTTTCCACCTCTTAGCTGCCTAAAAGATATTCTTTGGATTGTTTTTTATGAGCTTGTTTTACTTTCATGCAAGAGTTTTTTGAGTGATTTTTCCTGAGGTCCCCCGATTTTAATGCTTTATGCTGTGATTTGAACTTTGCTGTTTACATGTTCATAAGTATCTTATTTTCTGCTAATTAGAATCATGTCGCTTGCTAGTCTTGAGCGGCCCTCATATTTTCCTATCCCTGTGCTCTTCTTTGACTTCTCCAAATTTTTATTGATTCAAAATAGCGTGTTATGATTTTTCCTGCATTAAGGAAATATGATGAAATCATGGTGCAGGGTTCATTGCTATGTATGCAACTCTTGCAAGTCGAGATGTAGATTGTTGCCTGATTCCCGAGTCACCCTTTTACTTGGAAGGGGAAGGCGGACTTTTTGAATTCATTGAGAAACGACTTAAAGAACAAGGGCATATGGTCATTGTGATAGCTGAAGGTGCTGGGCAGGAGCTGTTGTCTGAGAGCATTCGGACAATGACCAAGCAGGATGCGTCAGGAAACAAGCTTCTTCAAGATGTTGGACTGTGGATATCACAGAGCATAAAGGTGATTCTGAATCAAATGCTTCTGCCTTGCACGATAATAAATGAGAGAGCATATTCCACATATAAGACACAAAGCTTGGACTCTTCAACTCCTGGAGTTCAAACTTTAGCCACCATATATCTTCAGATTGGTGATGTGTTTTTCTAGAGAATTGATTGGTTTTCCTTTTGCAGGACTATTTTTCAAAGCGGAAAAAGATGACTATAAACCTCAAATACATAGGTAGATACTGCGTGCTTCTAACTTATTTACTCCTAGTTTAGTCAACTAGTAAAAAGTTTTTGTTGGACGTGTATAATTAAGACAGGATAGATTATTTGTTCCTACAGATCCAACATATATGATCCGTGCTATTCCAAGCAATGCATCTGACAATGTTTACTGTACACTTCTGGCCCAAAGTGCCGTGCATGGAGCAATGGCTGGTTACACAGGGTATACAAGCGGTCTTGTAAATGGGAGACAGACTTATATACCCTTCTATGTGAGTGATTGGATTTTCTTGTTCTAAAATTTGCTGCTTTAATCGATTATCTATTTTTGCCCTGTATTCGTTGTGTTTTGGGATGATCTCTCTTTGTCATTAACAAGTTACATATTGTTTTCATGACTGCCCTTTTTTACGCTCTCTCAAGCATTCATTTTCATATCTTTTCTGTGCTCTGTTGCTTTACGTAGTTACTCTTTTAACTTCGCATCCAGTGATTTGCTGAGTGTGATCCGTATAACTTCTTTTTATTTATGATCTCTTGCCACTCCTCTATTTCTTCCTTTCTTTTCTTTTTTCAAGATCTTTCCATCTTGATAATTTAATTTTGTTTATGGATTTGAGTGTAGTATACTCCATTGGAACTTTCTATACCAAAACTAGTAAAATTCTTTCGACATCAAAATCTGATATTGCAATGTCTTCACTAACCGTGTCAACGGTTTTGGATGGCTGGTCTGCAGCGCATCATTGAGAAACCACACCAGGTGGTCATAACAGATAGAATGTGGGCTAGGCTCTTGTCATCAACCAATCAACCGAGCTTTTTGAGCGCTAAAGATATCATGGAGGATAAGAAAGAGGAGACTCTCAAAGAGAAGCAAGAGGGAGGACAAACTTCTCAATTGTTGGATAACGGAAATTGTGGGATTGAAGTTTTGTTGAAGAAGGAGGTCACCGGCCAATGATTGGAGATTGAATACAATAGTGCTGCTCTTTGGATTGTTACCACGCTTGTGGATTCTGTTGTTTCATTAGTTCTATAGAGATTGATTTCTTCCTTTAGCTTATAAATTGGACTAGGAGAGGCGGTTAATATTCCACGAAGACACTTTTTCTGAGGTTAGTAACAAGGTTGAAGGGAAAAGAATCAGCTTTATATCCTGAATGATACCGTAGAACTAGAATAAGAAGTTGTATTAAAAGCATGTTTTGTGGTTTTGCACATCTTATGTATGGAAAGCATTAAGACTTTCTTTTGAAGCGAACTCAGACGCCATATGTACATACACAAACCCTAAATAAATTAATCAGAGGATTTTTTTAATAAAAAAAGTCGAATGCCTTCAAGAAATTGACAAAAAATCGTAATACTAAAAGAAAATGATTTGAAAAATCAGCAAAAGTAGCATGTTCCTAATAGCTGAATTCATTAACACAAATAATGTAAAAAGAGAAGCAGAGGCCTCAACAGTCGTCAATACCGTGTTATTCCCTTAATCGAGTGGAGCGTTGAAATGATGAGTTTTGCTAGCCATACATCACCTTTGTTTCTATATGGGGTAGAAGTACAGATACTAGAATGATGAGTAGTATTTTTACCCTACATTCGAATTTCCAACGTATCATTCTCGATCTCTCTAAAGCTAAAGCCATATCTAAGCAAGTTTCCAGCAACTTATGATGTTCAACTTAGATTAAGAAATCCTCGTAAATAAGTCATTATATAATACATAATAGATTTATAAAATGTGTACATAATAAAAGTCATCATTTATCTCTAATATAAATTGATTTTTTGCATATCTTTTTCAATTACCTTTTATTATTTCCTTACAATGTAATATAAATTTTAAAAAAAATTGAAACAAATCATGTTTTTTTTACGTTTTCTTAGCAATTTTATATTTCCCACTTTACAAGTTTTCCAAAAAAGATTACATGCTTTATGAGTTTATTAAATAAAAAAATTTACACAAACATATTCCCTGCGAAGTTTATGCTTACGTTGTTATTCAAAAATTATAAACTCGCTCTTTTGTAATTATAATGTCATATTACTTTTTATAAAAATATTAAAAAATTACGTAAATTATAACTTTCTTTAAACTCTTACACAGCAGGAGCCTTATTCGTTGGATACATTGACTTGTTATATAAATTATTATTAGTTTTATTTAATTTTTAGTAACGATAATATAATTGTTGTTTTGATTTGTACGAGTAGTCATTTGTACAGAATAGACCCCGTTCTGATGCTGGTAATATATATCCAACATCTGTATCAAATGTCACCGTTCCAAACAAAAACTGAAGAACTAGAAGGATCAAACCTAATGGGGATACGTTTCATTCTGATGGTGAACAAGCAGGATCTGACTCGTCTTGCCCTATATCACGAGTGGCTCACCCTTATAGAACGCCGTGCTCTCGAAGGCGGAATCGTACGTAAATGCCTTGCCCGCACTGGCCAACAGGTTTGGGTTTCTTTTTAATTGCTTCAACCTCCGTACTTTTGTTGCAATTTTGTTGGTTGCCTTGCGAATTTTGGCAATTCCGTTGTTGAAAATGTTCCTGGTTTCTCATCGCCAACTTCAAATTTGCTTTCTACTCCTATATTCAAATCAAAATATGCAGCAATATTTTTGATGTTGTAGATTATGCTTTGATGGCACTGTTCATTTGTGGAGCATCGTAACTACAAAATTCTGTATAGACGATACGCATCATTGTTTTTTTTTGGTTGGAGTTGACGATGAAGAAGAAAGTTGTAGTTGTTCTTTTTCTTATGTCTCTGTTTTGTTTTGTTTTGTTTTAGGCCTTTGTATACTCTTGCTTTAACGCAATTAACTTGCCCAATCAAATTTAAGTCTTCAACCCAAGGGTTTACCTTATATACTCAACAGGGCAGTAGTTAATAGTGAATGATTTGATCAAGTAGTCGTAGTAATACCTAATGTGAGTTCTTTAAAGTTTATATATCACGAGTCCATCAAACTGCAAACTTTTTAGTTCTGGACTAAAAGATTAGGACATGCACTCTGGATTTGTTTTGTCTATCTGTATTTTGCTTATTCCAAGCTTAGTCCCATATCCTCCGTTCAGTTTGGTTTCCGATACTGTTTCCCTTATCTTGCCGCAGAATCAGCTATCAATTTTGGAATTCATTCATCTCTTGGTTGAAACCATGGATCTGACATATTGGCACTGTGGCGAGTTCTTCTGTTCACAAGGATGAACAACTACATTTCACCTCCTGATCTGGGGTGCTTCCTTTAATTTTACTCTCTTTCATGTTTCTATATTCTTATAGGTCAGGATGATGTCGAAAGCTTAGAGCTCTTTTGATTTGCTTCCTCGTATTTTACCTTCCCTTTTCTAAATTCTGATTTCTTTCCATCAGTATGAACTAGACATCATGTTCCATTTAGAAAAAGCACATTTCATGCTGGAGGAGATGGTCATGAATGGTTGCATTGTTGAGACAAGCAAGTCTAATATCCTGAGCGCAATCCAGCTTATGGAACTGATTCGCTCTGTGACTTATTTATGATGTTAGCATTTCTGATTTGGGTCTTACCCTGTTGTATGAGGAATTATGCTTTGATAGACAATTTTAACACATGGAGAACAAAATTTTCTTATTAACACATCTCCTGAATATGTACAAGAGATTGATCAATTGAACCAATATCATGTAATTATTTTCGAGATATATCTTATGAAACAATCTTTTGGTGTTTCTGAACACAACGTTTCACTCGTGGTCTTTTTGAACACAACATTTCATACCTTCTATGCATATCCTGCCAATAGCTCTTAAAACTAATGAAATTTAGCATAAAGTTGAGGTCATATAAGATTAAACAGCTGCTGGCCTTCCATCTTTTCTTGGATCGCTTACAGCAGTTAGGATTCCTCGGAGAACTGAGGAATCTTTAGTATGCCTTACATACCTGCGACCTAAATTTTCAACCGAATTTTGAAGAGTTTGAACAACAAGCTGAACAATAGCTCCACTTGCCATAGGCTGCAGTCGATGTCCCCTTTCTTTCAGGAAAACCTTACTTTCTTCTGCAAGCTCTATATGATCACCATCAATAATTGTCCAGTTCTCATACAAAACAGCATTTGGTATCAACTGCACAGATACAAGGGTGATTCAAATGTCACCAAAAACTAGCAATTGGGCAAACAATGTTGGACAGGAAAAATGGGGGACAAATGAGGAATCGTGGGGTAACCTTATGGTAGATCCTGGGACTTTGAACTGCAGTTAGGGGATCCATGCCCAAGATAAAATGGTTAAGAAAAACTTGTATTACCGCTGGGATGATGTACAGTCCACCACTTCCTCCAATGACACCAGCAAGCTGATTATCCTGCGATGTCAGAAGAAATTAAATGTATATAAGAAGATGAAATAACCGTTAGCTCGCTGATGATATGCCTACGGATAATCTTAATCAACTTAGCAAAGTGGTGTTGAGGAGTTCCAAGAATTTCTAGCTCATGCAAAGTCAAAAATCGTATGATTAAAGATCAAATAATACCTTGGTGACAATGATTGGGGTCATGGATGATAATGGTCTCTTGTTCGGTGTGATAAAATTTGCTGGAGCTGGAGGAAGCTTGTCAGGGGATACCTCTGTGGGTGCTGAGAAGTCTCCCATCTCATCGTTGAGCACAATACCAGTAGAAGGAGAGAGTACTCCTGCTCCAAAAGGATAATTAACGGTTGTGGTCATGGAAACAGCATTTCGTTCAGCATCTACAACGCAAAAATGGCTTGTTCCATGATCTCTAAGCTGACTCCACCTGCAGTTTTCACGCAGAGAGCTTCATCACTGCGAGTTAGTGGCAGTGATGCCAGTGGAAAATTCTGTACTCAGCCAATTATTCGAATTAAAAAGAAAAAAGCTCATACCTGTTCATATAGTAGTCTGAAGGGAAAGTTGTATTATCCATTATCATTTCCCTAATTTTCTTGGCATAAGATGGAGAAAGCATTTCAGACATATAGGTGCTTATATCCACGAAATTAGGGTCACCTAAGTTCATACGAACAGCCATCATGTGTTTGAGTGCTTCAATAAGTCGATGTAGACCAAGCTCGCCTTTGGTAGCATCCAAAGTTCCATAACTGTCAAGAATGTTTAAGACCTGTTTTTACATTCCTGTCAGACGAACTCAATCCACGAGCATTTAAAAATAATAATAAACTGGATTATTTCAGCTTGTCCTGGTACTAAGATGCACTATTTGCAACGGGATTTGCTTCATGAATAGAATCGTAAGGATAAAATGGGCAGGATAACCCACCAAAGACAACCCCAGCGTCCCACTCGAGGGCGGAGGCATTCCGTATATCGTGTGGCCCATCACATTCACGCTCATGGATTCTGTTGTTTCCACCTTGTAGTTCTTTAAATCCTCCATCGATAATATCCCGCCAGCTTGTCTCAAGTCATTCACCAACTTCTCACCGACTGTGCCATTGTAAAAGGCTTGTGGCCCTTGTGCTGCCACAGCCTCCAAGCTTTTAGCTAGCTCCACATTGTAACATCTATCACCAGCCTGTAACAGCTTCCCATTTGGTGCAAACACTTGGCGAAGTCCAGTATCATTCATGATTTTTCCTTCGTTTCTGGCCATGTCTAGTCCAAGATAAGGAGCAACTATGAACCCATCTCTGGCAAGTTCTATGGCTGGTTGGAACAAAGTCCTCCAAGCCAGACGGCCATGTTGCAGCCAAGCTTCATGTAGCCCTGCAATCTCACCAGGAACTCCAACTGACAGAGGACCTGAATACTTGTCTTTAATGCTGTTTGCATACATATTCTGTTTGTTGATAAAGAGATATTGAACAGATATGAGACAAAGCAAATTTATCAAATTTCCTAGTGTGGCCTAGGATACCCAGTGGTCAACAATTAAGTTTCTGGGACGCAAAGGATGGCACTAAAATAATCAGTTAATTTCTAGTAGTAGGTTAGACTCTTTAGTCACGAGCTTCGATTCCTCAACTATGAAAATGATGAATTTCTATTACTTTCAACTCATAAGACAGATTTGCGAACCTTTGAAGCAGCTAATGGAGCCGTTTCTCTCATATCAAAAGCCTGAGCCTTCAAAGTCGATGAAGACCTTACAATCATGAAAGCTCCACCCCCAATTCCACTAGCCATTGGATTGACTACTCCTACACACAATGCAGTGGCAACAGCCGCATCAACAGCGTGTCCGCCTTGTCTAAGAATTGATGCACCAATTTCAGAACAACGGCCATCATCAGCTGCAACAACACCCTGCTCTGACTCAACAATTTCAGCTTCGTTAACTTCAATCCTCTCACCGTCCGCCTCTCCTTCCTCTAATACCCAAAATGTTAAGTCATCTCTCCAAATTAGGCCTGAAACTGAAGTGCAAACCATTTGCTTCCATTAATCACTTATATATGGAAATCTTTGCCAAAGAAAAAAAGAATCCTTCTATGGCTTAAACTGCCACTATTCATCATCCTAGACCAGTCCATCAATAAGGATGATCAATGCTTACATTTTAAAATAACTCATCCTCTTGTTTTACTTCCTCATCTATTTTCTATGCATTTCTATGTTTAATATGAGAAAGGAGAGGGAAGAAGTGAGAGTGGAAAAGAGTCCCTCCTTAGTCTTTTCCCCTCTCATCTTTAGAAAGACATTCCTCCCTCCCTTCTATCATTTCCTTTTACGAAGTACAATACACAATCATCAGGAAACTTATCTACATCTTTTCCTCATCTATGTGAATATCGATGGCCTACGTGTCTTTTTCAACTCGTTACCAATGAATGAATTAGAATTAACATTAACCCAATTACATGGAACTTCGTTTTCACAGGATGGTGACTCAAGAAAATTGAACTTCCAGTCTACCAGCCAACTGGAATTTGCTAAGTTAAATTTTTTTCACCATCTTTTGTACCTGGAGGCCAATCCAAGCATTTACAATTCAGAACGATCAGCAGCTAACTTTTTATTTAGCACTGATGGTTCAGAGTTGACCAAGCAACTGATTCTATAATTTCGAAAACCAGAAAGCGAATTCTCAGCAATCCTTAAAATCCTGGAATCCTATCATGAATCAGGATGGTTACGTGACATTCAGCGAATAAAAGAGTAAACTTTGCCACGTATGAATTTAAAGCAAGCAAGAACAGAACAATAAAGGGAAGCACAGAAAACTGACTTGAGATGGTGATAAATGCAAGAAAGAAGCAAAGGGCAAAGCTTTTCCAATTTTTCTTCCTTGTAGCTGAGATATTACTGCCCAAAAGTGGAGCTTCCATGGTGATCCTTGGTTCCAGCTCTCAGAGAAGGTGAAGCTGTTAGGCGCCTAATAGAACTGCTGATTAGATTGTTTTACTTAAAAATTATAACATGAAAAAGATAGGGGGACCCAATATCCACGTTCGACGTTTCTCCATTTATAATGGTCCAACTCTGGCGCCGAATCTTGGGTTTGGTGAGACTTTCGATGGTATCGCACAATCAGAAGGTGAACAAAACATCTAATCAATTGCATTCGTCACTTTATGATTCATAGTATTCTTTTTGCATATTTCTTCAAATTACATTTTAAAGAAAAAACTATTTAGGTATAAAATACAATGTTTCTTATTTTGATATTATTACAAGTTTAATTTATAATTTTTCATTTATTAAAATTTTTATTTTTAATTTATTATTCATTATCTATACAGTGGCATTGAGAAACAATCCAGTCTTATTTTCATTAAATTTACAAGATTTTTAATATAATTATAAAGTAATTGATTATTTTTTATCACAAAGTACTTTTACTTACTTCTATGATACTAGCGTGACGTAAGAGCTAACGTACATTAATTAGAGACGAAACGAAAAGGGTGTCTAATATTGATGAAAATCAATTGTTTTGTATCCTTAAAAGTGCATTGTATGGTTGATACGGACAGAAAATTGAAACCGTTACATCCAAAGAACCATTACAAATAATCAGGGCAGGTTCACTTGAAAGCATCGGTTGATTTCACGCAGTAGTTATCGAACAACTCCAAGATTAAAGCGGCTACTCTGCGATTCCTGGCCAGGCTTCAATGATAACTCGTTTGAAAGGGATTCATAAAAAAATCAACGTTTTAAGTTAAAAGCCTTATCACTGTTACAGTGTGTTCAATCAATCAGATGATTTCATACAAAGGGGAAAAGAAAATGATTGCCTTCTTGTAAGGTAAAACTCAACATCAACGTTTCAATTGTACACCAACTATGATTAAACCAGAGCCAACAATATCACACCATTGTTACGTGCATTGTTTTCTTGACTGATATAATCAAACAACAGAAACCAAACCCATCACGTGCTTGTTTGCTCGGTAAGTTTACCGAGAATGGGAGAGACAAATATTCCAATTTATTTTTTGTTACACATTTATTAATTATTATTTTTTGTGTTGACGTTAAAAAACTAAAATTTGATCCAACGTAAGAAAATAAAATGACCCAATAAATAATTTAGCTAAGTTAGTTGAAGTTTAGACTAAAATAAATACCTTCTTGATAAAACAAAAATAATATAAGGAAAAGGTGTTGTACTTGATAATTAATCAATAGGGTAAGTACCCCTTAATATACAACTTGAGAATAACTAGATAAGAATAAATAAGATAAATAATAAAGATACAATAAAATTGATTTTAGCCATGTGTAATAGTTGAGATTTTGAGATGTTATCATCCTCCCTCCCTTTAAACTGACGAGACGAAGAGATCGTGAGCTTGTCTCAAATTCGATGAAATATAAATAAGAAAGAGCTTTAGTTATAATATTAACAATCTGAGCAGAAGAAGAAATATGTTGAATGAATAGAGCTTTGCTAGCAACCAGATTATAAATAAAATGAATATCAATTTCAATATGCTTTGTGCGAGTAATAAGAAACTGGGTCTGATAGTAAAAATATAGCACTGAGATTATGACATCAAAAGATAGATTGAATATTAAATAGTACTAGTTCACTAGGAAAAGCAGTAATCTAACATAATTCTGCAGAAGCAAAAACAATACTTTGGTACTTACTTTAGTGCTAGATTGAGCAACAACAGGTTGGGACCAAGAAATATATAATAACCAGATGTAGATCGTCAATCATTAGGACAATCAGCCAATCAGCATCACAATATGCCTCTTTATCAGCCAATCAGCATCACAATATGCCTATAAAGAGAGGGAGGGAGATTTGGTGAAGTGACTGTTATAGGAGTGTGTGGAGGGAATATATCGTTGAATCTATTTTATCACAAATCAGTGAATATTAGTGGGACATTGTAAAAATTGAGATACTTTATTGACAACAAATTGAATGTTAGGACAGATGAGACAAAAATATTGAAAAGCACAAACAATGTTGTGGTATTCAGTAGTATCAGACAGGAGAACATCATGATTTTTAGATAAGGGAGAAATGAAGTGATGGGTATATAAATTGGTTTAGATTTATCAAAGTCAGCTCGAAGAAGGAGGTCTTTGGTATAGACTGTTTTTTCTTTCTTTTCCTATGGGTTTATCGGAGATAACCTCTCTACCAATTAAAGATATGATTGCATACTACTGGACCTTCCTAAACCCTACGTATTAGTGGGACTTTCACTGTGTTGTTGTCATAGTTGTTGCGCTTGAGTGAGAAGAAGATCAAAAGAAGTGGTGTGAGCTTCAATACCTAAAAAGTGATGAAGTGGACCTAAGTCTTTTAGAGAAAAAACAAAGTTGAGATCACAGATAAATGTTATAATGAAATATGATGAAGAATCAGTGACTAAGATATTATTCATATAAACTAACAGAAAGGTTGTGTGTGAGTTGGTTTGATGAATGAAGAGAGATGTATCGGATTTAAAGGACTTAATCTTGACTTGGGCAATGAAACTAAGTTTGAGAGGTTTTTTTGAGACCATATAAGACTTTATGGAGTCTACAAATATAGTGAAGATAGTGTGGATCTATAAAGTTACAAGGTTGAGACATTTAAATATGTTCCTTTAGGCTCTGTTTGGTTGAGGGGTTTAGGATGGAATGAAATGGAACGTAACATGCTTTTATCGTTTGGAAGGAAGTTTTATAATGGAATGAAATGAAATGGGATAGAAGCGGAGGGTTTCATGTTACGTTCCATTCCATCCTAAATAGTGAAAATAAGAAACCTCCGATTTGGGGGGTTTAGGATGGAACGTAAACTAATAAATACAAACTACCTAATATACC
>JAOQMS010000179.1:11502421-11530842 GCA_027563885.1 Erythroxylum longipes
TACAGTACCCGAGTTTGTCATTGAGCATGCATTGTACATAGTCCAATTATACATTGTGCATGAATAAATGCTTATACATGTGCGATTATTAATGAGTGTGCAATGTGTGCCTTGCATAAATGGGTTGTGCAGGTCAAGTGTCCGCATTCAAACATTCCCAAAATTTGGAAGCAAATGCTAATCTGGAGCGTACTGTGAGTAGACTTAGATGGTCTCATTTCATTGTTTGTTCTATTTTGACTTTTGTATTGATTGACTACTGAATATCTACATGAATGTGATTGATTGTGTTGGTTTTCGGACAGGAGGTCCGATGATTGTGATATTTGTTTTGCATATTGAAGTACTACTTGAATGTCAATGAGATGAACTAAGTGTACCTAATGTGATTGTTAAATGTGTTCTAAAAGTGCATCTGCATATGAATGAAAGTACGAATTCTCAACCTAATGTTGAATGCCGGACTAAGGTCCGACAATATGGGAAAGTGATTAAATGAGATCATGCAAATGTGAGTGATGCATTCCATCTCATGAATGCATGAAATATAATGGCAGTAGTGACCGTAGTAGCCACCGAAAGTGAAAAGAGCTTAAAGCTCAGAAATTGAAAAGTGAAAATGATCCTCGAGCTCAAAAGTGATTAAGAGCTTAAGGCTCACTATGTATAATGAGCCCTGTATCCCCCAAGCAGATAAGGGATAGTTTAGGCACTCAGTCACAACAAAGTAAGAAATGGAAAGTGAGTCTCATGTGCATAGCATATGCATAATATGAATGATTAAGTGTATTGCATGTGAACTGTGAAATAATGTGAGATGTGCAATAACGTGATTTATGTGTTATATGACTGGGTGAGCCATCGATGATGGTCACTATTGAGTTCGCAAAACTCACCCAAAATTTGCAATTATTTTTCAGGATCAGAAGAATATCCCGTTAGGCCAACAGTAGTATACCTACAGCATACAAGAGAGGGATAGAGGTCGGGATCAGTTCGCGTCTGCATTGCATTTCTTTAAATTTGTATTGAAGTGTTCATTCTGCAACTTTTGTATAAATTTGTATTTCAAAGCAACTAAAGTGTTTTGTAATTGTGAAAGGGACCAAATGGCTATTGTAAATATTTGTGACTGTAGTGTGTTGATTGAAAATGGTTATGAATAAAGTGGGGGCCGATTTGGTTATAAATTTTTGCGAATCATGTTTGTGGTTTAAAACAAAAGAAAATTTTTATACCAATTTCTGAGTGATTGACTGCTCTAGCATGCCACCCTCGCAGGGCAAGAGCTCGGACATCACCCATCGATGTCGGGTTCGGGTCTTGCGGGAGTGGGATGCTACACTACCTACGTGAAATAATGCCCCGAATATGTCAAAAGACCACACGAATCACTCAGAGCTTCAAGCTCACCAAATTAACCTGCATGGTTGGAAAGCGGAGGAGGTGAGTACAATATGTACTCAGTGAGCAGGAAAAACATATATCGCAAACAAAACCTAGTACACACCAAGACAATCAAGATAGGTTTTTCACGCATCTAGCATGCAGATAACTACCTATGAAGTGAATATTCATGACATAGAAACACAAGGACCTAGTTTATGACTCATGCCATACTGGTTAAGAACCAGATAAGCCTAGCTTACTAATCACTCATTCAATAAACATAGGTTCCAGTTCCAGTACACAAGAGTAGAAAAAAACATCAGATGTAAAAATCAAATCTCGTCAAGAAAACAAATCTCAGAATAAACCAAAACAGTTATATGTGTCACCATTAGTCGGTCATACTAGTGTGCACACCCACCGATCCCAGTATTGGCTTGACTTTCATCTGTGGTGAGTCCAGACTACGGTTGACAAGAGTGTCATGACCTTAGGTGGTGACCTCGTCGGTGACCAGACCTCTAGGTGTGCAATCACCCTTAAGTCTTGTAGAATGTTGTCGTTACAAGGACTCAACTTTTATGTATCAGCGTTAAGGATACGGGTGTCGCTTAATTTGTTGTGCCTAGCACACGATTGGCCAATCGTTTCCTCACTAATAAAAAAATCATATACAAATATTAAGTACAAAATCAGGTAAGGTACCAAGTCTTTATTTATCGGTTCAACCGATAAAATGAAACCTTGCCGTGGCTCCAAGCTAAAAGAGAACACATACATGCAACTGGTACTGCTGTCGCCTGCAACCAAATTCAAAAAGAAACCAACTTCCGTTAATACAAATTAATGTAGTAGTGGTAAGTGGATATCATTCCCACGAGGAATTTTTAACGGCATAGAGTTTACGAGTTCAAAACTAAAATAAAGTAACGAGGGGGGGTTGGGTTCTCAATTCATGTAAAATTAAAAGAGTAGAAATAACAAAAATAGGAAATTGAAAAAAGTAATTAGATCTAAAAATTTAATAAACAAACCTTGGTTTCGGGTCACTGATGTTATCAAACTAATATGGATCCTTGATATAAAATTCAATTCATCAATAAACATTCATTGGGGGATGTTTTTAAGTGTAAATGAATAGAAACATGTATTCTACACATTCTTATCAACCAATAACCTTGATACGATCGTAAGTTCAATTGATTGATAGCACTAAGAATTAAGAAACCAATGAACAAGATAATGCATGTACGACATGCAATTAAACTAGCTAAACGTCTTCTTAGAATTTCCCACTCTAACGTAAAGAAGGTAATCCTAATCACTACTTGTGATTAACAAAACTGAACGCCATATTTTATTAATCTAGCTGTTGAACAAATCAATTCCTAGTTGCTTACCTAGAAATCAATCAATTCAATTAGAAAAATCATTCGGAAGACACTCAATGTTCATCAACAAAACAAATTTTATAAAACATCTCACACATAATAGATGATAACACGGTTCCCCTCAACTAAGAAAAGGAATTTAGCTACTCATAACGAAAGTGAAAATCAAAGAAATAATAAAAATATAAAGTCTCCATCCTTGGTCCTTTATGAAAAATAAGAAAATTCTAGTCTAAAACAAGAAAATTTTGATAAGAAAAGAGTTGCAGAGAAGAAACGTAAAAACCAGAAAAAAAACCCAGCCTATTCTATGCGTGAACAATAAAAAAGTGTACTGTTTACGTTTTTAAAATCCCTCCTGATCTTCTCTCTCCTCCATCCTCTAGTGATCTTTAGCAAATATCATCCCCCCATATTCAGGTCGTGAACCCTATCTATAAGGCAACATTTGAAATTCAAAATCATAAGAATTTCGGATAAAACAAATCTGGTTTGAATCAGATTCTGCAGATGTTTTTCCATCCTTGCACGTGGCCACATCTAGTCATTAATTTGTTACCAATCTGGAATTTCGAATTTCTTTTTTTCTTTTGCATCTTTTAACTCAATTTCATCTCCTAAGTGTTGGAAATCATCTGAAAACCATTAAGACATAAATTCATAAATTTTGAATAATAATTTCAACATATGAGAGAGATTTATATATCAAATAAGTGCAAAATGACAACTTAACAGCAGCATACATGACTTGGTTATGCATATGTAAGTTTCAAAATGTTATTCATGCAGTGAAAGTCATCTTTTGCATTCCAAGTGCAAAGTTACTCAAAAATGTAGTTTCAGAAAACAAAACATTATCCTTTGCACTTCAATTATAGGTTTGTTAAAAACAATATCATTCCTCAAAATATGAAATAAAAACATCAGTTTCACTTCAAGTGCAAAGAGTTATTCAAAACAATCATATAAATATATTAGCATCTATTTGAGAATCAATTCTACTATACATTACCTAGGTTCAAAATTCACATACAAGTCATTATGCATACCTTGGGCTGTCTTAGTCCCATTTAGGAGACATGTTTTCCCCATCTCACCTCAAAATAAGGTGTACATTCCTTTGACTTCAACAATCCTCGGTACGAGCTCCTTGATTCACAGCTCCCGAGCCTTTATATATATGTAATGTATTTACTACTCAAACATATATCTCATATTTATATACCATCACATAAGTGTATAAAACACAATATCACAAATTTTAAGCTATAGGATTTGGCCATGAAGCTTCTCAAATGGTTACTTCCTGTACTATTCACATAAGCTTTCTTTTGCATTTTCCAAGGCATTTAATGCCTTTGATCCAATACTTACACCTTTCAAAGCATAATTAAGCACGTTTTTATCCAAGCACATTAGGCCACTACTCATTAATCTAAGCAACAATTTAAGTTTACTCTAATCAAACATGAAAGGCTCTTTCTAATGCACACCATCAAAATCCTTAAATCCTAAGCTAACTTTACTTAGGCATTTTATCAAACACCTAAAGGCGTAAACTTTAAAGCCTCCTTCCAATGTACTTCTTCCTCATTTTCATCATCAATTCACATTGCGCATACACTACTAACATCATAGAATGCATTTAAACCATCAATGTCAAAAGATATTCAAAATTTCACCAACTTTCACCAAACAGAGGGCATTTCGGTTTTGGCTTAAATAAGCTTCTCTATGACTCATGTCATTCATCGAAACCATGTTTCATGTATATTCAAGCATGGAGAACAACATATCTTAACACTAAACTCAAAATCATAATGTAGAGAGAGATAAGACAAAATTTACTTACACTTTCCTTTGATCATATCTTCAAATCGTTTGAGAATTTCTCAAATCTAATGATAGATTTGAGTTCCTTGACCCCAAATTAACTTAGAACACCTTGCTTTGGGTTGAAGAATAAAAAAATGATGAAAATTGGGTGATAGCCGAATTCTTCTCCTCCTCCTCCTCTCTTCTCCTTTCTTCTCCTTTCTTTCAATGAAAACAAAGTGTTTCTAATTTCTAATGGTGGGATGCATGGCCACAAGATGAAGATGGGTCTATAATGTTGACTCTTCTTTGACCAAACATGGTGAAATTACCTTTTTTCCCTTAGCTTATGTGAAATTACCATTATACCCTCCAAACTTTTCCTAAATTTGCAATTAAGCCCAAAATTTGAAAATAACCAAAACTTTTATTTTCATTTTGGTCCTTGGGATTTTGCAAATTACAATTAAGCCCCTTAATTTTATAAAATCTCATATTGGTCCTCTAAGAATTGAAAAATTACATTTACATATGTTAACTTTTAATAATTTGCAGATAAGCCCTTACGTACATCAAGTTTTCAAATTAAGCTTTCTAAGTGTCCAATAAGTCCATAAATCGTGTACAATCACCTCGAAGGAATTAGAACATATTTAACTAGGCCACCATGGCCATATCCATCCAACAGAATTGCTTTTACACACTTAGAAGCTTATGTATCAAAAATCTCCAAGATTTCGTATACCGATGAACTCTAAGTTCATGTAAAGGCATATAACATTATATATCACTGGCTTATATACCGAAAGGATTCAAATATATTTTTGAACTCATATATAACCATGTATATGTCAATATACAGTAGTATCTTCAAGTACAGCCTAATACAAAAGGACTTAGAAAATCTAGCATTACAAGTACTCCCTCCCTCAAAAGAGTTTCATCCTCAAAACTCCTAAGTCGAGGATACAGATAAATGGGGGTACTGGTGTCTCATAGCATTCTCAGGCTCCTATGTCATCTCTTCAACCATGTCGCTCTTCTAAAGAACTTTTACCGTTGGAACTTCCTTGCTACGTAACCTCTTTATCTGCCGATCCAGAATCTAGACTAGTTTCACCTCAAAACTCAGGTCTTCTCTTAGCTCCACTGGAGGTGTCTCCAAAACATGAGATGGGTCTGGTATATACTTCTTAAGCATTGATACATGGAACATATTATGGATCTTATCCAAATCAGGTGGCAATTTCAACCGATATGCCACAGTCCCAACTCGCTCCAAGATACCAAAAGGTCCAATATATCGAAGGTTTAGCTTCCCTCAGCTCTGAAATCGGATTATACCTTTCTATGGTGATATCCGAAGGAAAATCATATCACCAAATGCAAACTCTAATGGTTGTCGCCTCATATTCGCATAACTCTTTTGACGATCCTGGGTGACTTTCATTTTCTCCCAGAAGACTTTTACTTTCTGAGTGGCAATTTCTATCAATTTGGCTCCTTCTGCTTCAGCTGTACCAACCTCATTCCAACATAGAGGTGTCCTACACTTTCTCCCATAAAGTGATTCATATGGTGGCATCCCAATACTTGTCTGATAACTATTGTTATAAGCAAATTCTATCAAAGGAAAGTGTCAGTCCCAGCTTCCTTAGAACGTAATCACACATTCTCTCAGTATGTCCTCCAGTGTCTGAATAGTCCTTTCTGATTGACCATCAGTCTAGGAGTGAAAAGTAGTACTAAACTTCAGTTTAGTCCCCAAAGATTCCTCAAATTTCAGCCAAAATTGGGAGGTGAATCTTGGATCCCTATCCGATATTATAGAAACTAGCACTCCGTGCAGCTTCACAATCTCATCAAATAGTGTTTGCTGAACTTCAAACCATACTAGCAGTGTTCCGTCATCCTCAACCACTGAGAGTCTAATACCAAGGCTTCGTATACTCATCAAATAAGTCGTATAAGGATTTTTCCTGATAGTTACTACAAAATAGGACTTACGATTCAGTGCATCAGCTACCACATTTGCTTTTCCCAGGTGATAGTCAATCATTAAGTCATAATCCTTAATTAATTCCAACCACCTCCTTTGTATAAGGTTTAGCTCCTTCTGTGACAAGTTTTCCCATAAAGATACAAACACCATCACTGCGAGCTCCAAATCAAGAGTAGGATAATTTAGTTCGTGCTTCTTCAGCTGTCTAGAAACATATGCGATCACTCGCCTAGCCTGCATAAGTACACAGTCAAGTCCCTGATGACTGGCATCACTGTATACCTCATACCCAACCCCCTGGGTAGGTAGAGCAAGTACTGATGCAAAAGTCAATCGCCTCTTTAGCTCTTGAAAACTCACCTTGCATTTGTCATCCCACTTAAATTTTACCCTCTTCCAGGTAATCGTCGACAAAGGGCCTACACGTACTGAGAAACCCTCAACAAATCTTCGATGATAACCAGCTAACTTCAGAAAGTTGCGGACTTCTGTCACATTCTTGGACTGTTCTCACTCAAGTATAACTTCCACTTTTTTTATTCCACAAAAATACCTTCTCCTGATACCATATGCCCAAGGAATCCTATCTCCATCAGTCAAAATTCGCACTTTGAAAACTTCATGTACAACTATTTTTTCGAAGTATTTGCAGCACAATTCAAAGATGTCTAGCATGCTTCTCCCTATCCTTAGAATAAACCAAAAGGTCATCAATAAAGACTATGACGAATTGATCTAAATAAGAATGGACACCCTATTCATGAGGTCTATAAACGTTGCAGGTGCATTTGTCAATCCGAACGGCATCACCAAAAATTTATAGTGCCTATACTTTGTCCGGAAAGTAGTCTTATGTAAATTACTTTCAACAATTTTCAATTAATGATATCCGGACCTCAGATACATTTTTGAGAATACTGTAGCTCCTCTCAACTGATCAAATAAGTCATCAATCCTGGGGAGTAGATATTTATTTTTAATGGTAACCCTGTTTAATTGCCAATAATTAGCACATAAGCGGAGGGTCCCATCCTTCTTCTTGACAAACAATACTGTTGCTCCCCACGGTGAATGACTTGGTCTGATGAAGCTCTTGCCCAATAACTCTTACAATTAAACCTTCAGCTCTTTTAATTCTACTGGTGCCATGCGATACGATGGTATAGAAATTGATGTTGTCCCTGGAACCAAGTCAATAGTAAAATCAAACTCCCAATTAGGTGGAAATCTAGGTAACCCCTTCAGAAAGACATCGGGGAACTCACACACAATAGGGACATCTTTAAGTTTGACCCTCTATACCGAAGTGTCAATCACATGTGCGAGGTATGCCTAGCATCCTTGACAAATCAACCTCTTAGCCTTGACCACTGATATCAAACAACTCGAGAACATCCGTCGATCACCATTAAATTTAGTCACACCTCCACCCTGACTGTCAAACTCCACCTTTTTCTTATAACAATCAACCCTAGCGTGATGCCTCTCTAACCAGTCAATCCCCAATATCACCTCGAAATCCTAGAGATCGAGGGGAATAAGATCTGCCTCTAACATAACATCACCGACCTTTACCTCACATGTCATAGCTTTATCACAAGCTACTTGCTCTCTAAGAGGAGTGACTATAATGAGAGGGGATTTAATGGCTCCAGGGGACGACTAATGTTCTTAGCGGAAGTCACACTGACAAAGGACCTTTATGTACTAGTGTCGATCAAAACTCTAGCATCTTTACCGAGAACACATATAACACCTAATAACATTACGCGTTAGTAACTCATACTATTTACGAGTTTACTGGTACTACACAGTACATGCATCACAATAGTCATAAAGACCCAAACTTGCGACGACATCCCCTTCCTCGTCCAACCATGCTATCACTATAAAATCAAAGAAAAAGATGTTATTTAATAAAATAAACCGGAATAAGCCTAGTTTATCCAGTGTCCCAAACACCTCAAGGAATGTAGACAAGCACTCTCATCGAGGTCAAAATCATCTGACCATTAAAGACATCAATTTAACGATCCGAGACTCAACTTCTCGACCAAAGACTTTCGACACCTAGACTCAACTCTTAAGGCTCATGAACCTTTTCAAAACAGTAATAATGCTTTTGAAAACGTAAAAACAATGCTCTGATACCAATTTAATTGTCACGACTTAGAACTACATCAAGCATATGACAAACGTCGTATACCCAGGCTAAGGATACTCATGGTACCCTTAACCTAACTATGCAAGGCTAACTGGATATCTTTAAAAATATTTCGGTAGCAAAACAACTATAATTTGAAAATCCCAAAATGAAAAACACTTGTAAATCAATTTCAAACTCACTTTTATATTCATATTAAAACTTTGCCACAACTTATGGACTTTGAAGTCCACTCAAGAGCAATATCAACAATAGTACAAAATGTTCATACATAAAGTCATGTACAAACCACAAGGCAGACAAGAGTTAATTTACAAAAATACAAAGCATATCAATATAATCATGAGCCATTATACAACAAAAGTACAAAATAGAGACTAACCATGTGTAATAATGCCCTGAATATGTCAAAAAAATTGTACGAATCACTCAGAGCTTCAAGCTCACCAAATTAACCTGCATGGTTGGAAAGCAAACGGGGTGAGCACACTATATACTTAGTGAGCAGGAAAAAAACATATCGCAAATAGAATCCAATACACATCAAGACAGTCAAGGTAACCCGAGGATGAATTTTTCACGCATCTAATATGCGCATAACCACCTATGAAGTGAATATTCATTTCATAGAAACACATAGACCTAATTTATGACTCATACCATACTGGTTTGGAACCATATAAACTTAGCCTACTAGTCACTCATTTAGTGAACATAGGTTCCAGTTCCAGTACACAAGAGTATAAAAAAACATCAGATGTAAAAATCAAATCTTATTAGGAAAATGAATCTCAGAATAAGACAAAATAGTTATGTATGTCACCACTAGTCAGCCATACTAGCGTGCACACCCACCAATCCCAGTATTGGCTCGACTTTCATCTGTGGTGAGTCCATACTACAATGGACAAGAGCGTCATGACCCCAGGTGATGACCTTATCGATGACTAGACCTTTAGGTGTGCAATCACCTGTAAGTCTTGTAGAATTATGTCAATACAAGGACTCAAATTTTATGTACCAATGTCAAGGGTATGAGGGTCACTTAATCTGTTGTGCCTAGCACAAGATTTAATATTTGTATATGGTTTTTTTGTGATTGGTGAGGAAACGAAAAATCACATACAAATATTAAGTACAGAATCAAGTAAGGTACCAAGCCTTTATTTATTGGTCCAACTGATAAAATGAAAATTTTCCATGACTTTAAGCTAAAAGAGAACACATACATGCAACATACATGACTCGGTTATGCTTATGTGAGTTTCAAAACGTTATTCATGCAGTGAAAGTCATCTTTTGCATTCTAAGTGCAAAGTTACTAAAAAATGTAGTTTCAGAAAATAAAACATTGTCCTTTGGACTTCAATTGTAAGTTTGTTGAAAACAATATCATTCCTCAAAATACGAAATAAAAAAATCAGTTTCACTTCAAAGGCAAAAAGTTATTCAAGACAATCTCATTTATTAATTATATAAATATACTAGCATCTATTTAAGAATCAATTCTACTATGCATTACCTTGGTTCAAAATTCACATACAAGACATTATGCATACCTTGGATTGTCTTAGTCCCATTTGGGAGACATGTTTTCCCCATCTCACCTCAAAAGAAGGTGTACACTCCTTTGACTTCAATAATCCTCGGTACGAGCTCCTTGATTCACAGCTCCCGAGCCTTTATACATACAAATGCAATGTATTTACTACTCAAACATATGTCTTATATTTATACACCATCATATAAGTGTGTAAAACACAATATCACAATTTTTAAGCTATAGGATTCGCCCTTGAAGCTTCTCACATAGTTAATTCCCGTATTATTCACATAAGCTTTCTTCTACATTTTCCAAGGCATTTAACGCCTTTGATCCAATACTTACACCTTTCAAAGCATAATTAAGCACGTTTTTATCTAAGCACATTAGGCCGCTACTCATCAATCTAAGCAACAATTCAAGTTTACCCTAAGTAAACATGAAAGCCTCTTTCTAATGCACACCATCAAAACCCTTAAATCCTAAGCTAAGTTCACTTCAACATTTTATCAAACACCTAAAGGCGTAAAATTTAAAGCCTCCTTCCAATGCACTTCTTCCTCACTTTTCATTATCAATTCACATTATACATACACAATTAACATCATAGAATTCATTTAAACCATCAAATTTAAAAGATATTCAAAATTTCACCAACTTTCACCAAACAGAGGGCATTTCGGTTTTGGCTTAAATAAGCTTCTCTATGACTCATTTCATTCATGAAAACCATGTTTTATGTATATTCAAGCATGGAGAACAACATATCTTAACACTAAACTCAAAATCATAATGTAGAGAGAGATGAGACAAAATTTAACTAAACTTTCCTTTGGTGATATCTTCAAATCCTTTGAGAATTTCTCAAATATAATGATAGATTTGAGTTCCTTTACCCCAAATTAACATAGAACACCTTGGTTTGGGTTGAAGAATTAAAAAAATAGTGAAAATTGGGTGATAGCTGAATTCTTCTCCTCCTTCTCCTTTCTTTTCTTCTCCTTTCTTTCAATTAAAACAAAGTGTTTCTAATTTATAATGGTGGGGTGCACAACCACAAGATGTAGAAGGGTCTAGAATGTTGACTCTTCTTTGATCAAACATGACGAACTTACCTTTTTGCCCTTAACTTATGTGAAATTATCATTATACCCTCCAAACTTTTCCTAAATTTGATTTGAAAATGGCCAAAACTTTTATTTTCATTTTGATCCTTGGACTTTTGGAAATTATAATTAAGCCCCTTAAGTTTATAAAATCACATATTGTTCCTCCAAGAATTGAAAAATTACATTTAAATCCCTTAACTTTTAACAATTTGCAAGTAAGCCCTTATATACATCAACTTTTCAAATTAAGCTTTCTAAGTAACAAATAAGTCTATAAATCATGTCTAATCACCTTTAAGGCATTAGAACATATTTAACTTGGCCACCATGTCCATATCCATCCAATAGAATCGCTTTTACACACTTAGAAGCTTATATATTAGAAATCTCTAAGATTTCGCATACTGATGAACTCTAGGTTCATGTAAGGGCATATAACATTATATATCACTGGCATATATACCGAAAGGTTTCAAATACATTTTTGAACTCATATACAACCATGTATATATCAATATACAGTACTATCTCTAAGTACAAACCAATACAAAAGGGCTTAGAAAATCTGGCGTTATATTATAATCACACATAAGTCTTTATAATCATAAGTTTAAACAACTCACTAACTGAACTCTAATATATAGTGTGACTTGCATATGTAATCCATAAAATTATAACCCATATCTAGTTACATCAATTCAATATTAAACTCACATTTTGGGTTGCAAACACGAACCATAACCCCTAAAAAAGACTATCAAGTTTATACAAAAATCAGTCGCCAAAAGATGACTCACTCTATAAAGATACATTGACAACTAAGACCCTTAAATTGTTGTATGTACACCTCCTCCTCTAGACCATTATTCAAGAAAGTTGTCTTGACATTTATCTAGTAAAACTTGAGAACAAAATGAATTATTAAAGCTATAATGATCCCGAATGAGTTCTTATTTAAGACGAGGGATAAAGTTTTATTGTGGTTCACTCCTTTATAAGTGAACCTCTTACCCAGTAGTCTTACTTTAAAATTTTAAATATTTATTTTAAGATATCTTTTGGTCTTGAACACCCATTTATAACCTATGGGTTTAAATTTATTTGGAATGTTGATTAACTTCTAAAGACAATTATTAACCATATATTATATCTCCACCTTTGTAGTTGTCACCCATTTATCAAAATGATCACTCCTTATTGCTTTTTCATAAGTAAGATAATCCAAATATCTTTTCTAAAACATAGTTGGTACTATCGTCTCCTATATATAAAGAATCTTCAAAGGGTGTAGGCCTCAAAGCTCTTTATGATATATTAGATAGCTTCCATCATAAATTACTTAGTGACATCTACGTTATCTCCAAAATTATGAGTTACAGTTGCTTTTAATTCATCCCTGCATATCTTTGGAAGTACCTTAATAACTCCCCCGTCAATAATAGGAATGGGTACTACTATTAGATGAGACTCCTTAACTACTTAAGCTCTTAATGATATCTAAGGGCAAACTCTAGTATCCAAGGCTCCCCATTTTGCGAGGATCAAGGGAGGGTCATCAATTGTATGCAACCTTCCCTTTATATTTTACAAAGAGGCTATTTCTATGACTCGAATTTATGACCTTCCGGTCACAAAGGAGTAACCTTACTAGTTTCTCCAAGGCTAGCCTTTAATGATATCTCTTTTACATTATTATTTAGAAATTTTATAGCCAACAACTTTATAATTTTTATATTATAACTAAGACAATAAAAAAACCTTTTTAATATTTATGATGGCCTACAAAGAACCACGAATTGTCTTAGGATCCAACTTCTTTTCTAATAGGTTATAAATTTTTATCTCAACTAGATAACCCCAAACTTTAAAATGTTTCTATCTAAGCTTCCTACCTATCAGCAATAGAAAAAGAGTTTTGGAAACTGACTTACTAGGAATATGATTCACGATGTAAAATGATATCTTTAGTATCTCACCCTATAGATACCTAAGAATCAATGATCTCACCATCATGCTCCTCACCATGTCCTTTACTAATCCATTTTCTTTAGGAGTACCTGACATAATGTAGTATATAACTATGTCTTAATCCTGCAAAAACCTAACAAAATGTCCCTTCTCTTAACTTAAATCTCCATATCTATTATAATATTCTCCATCATGATCTGACTTAATAACCTTAATGGGTATGTTCAGTTCTTTCTCAACCTCTTCTTTGAAGCCTTTAAACTTTTCTAAAGACTCAAAATTATTATTAAATAAATACATGTAATTATACTAAGAGTAATCACCAATAGAAGTCACAAATAACTTCTTTTAATTAATGGTAAGGCTCAAAGGTTCACTAATAGTTGTATGAATAATCTCCAAAAATTCACTACTTTTGGCAAAACCTTCTTTCTTACTTTTATTAAGTTTACCTCTAATACAATCTATACAAGCAATATCAATATAATCATAGAATAAATTATATCTAAGCTCTTTTCCTTTGAACTATGATCAAGTCACTTACGTTATATAGTAAATGACTTCTCCTTAGTTAATCACTTTTTAATTTATTGTTTTTTTAACATTTCTAATAAATTTACCAAGATCATTTAAATCTAAGCAATAAAGACCATCATTCAACAAACATTCACCAATGATAATATAATTGAGATACAACGAAATCTTTTTTCATTAAAAAGAATGTATATATAACTTTATCAAATTTGAAAAGATAAACTAAGCTATGTCTTTTAGATTATTCACATGTCATGTTATTTAACATTATACTACCACTTAAAATAAACTTCAGTTTTACGTCTTCAATGTACTTTGCTTTTACTTTAGTTCCATTGCCTATGAAAATGTTCACCTCACCTTCACTTAGCCTTATTCCTTAGTACCTATAATGTATTTGAAATATTAATTAAAGAATCAATATCTAACCACCAATTATTTAGTGTTATATATATGAAAAATGACTCAAACCAAACTAAAATCTTAAAGTTAACTTATTTTCTTTCTTTCTTCTTAAAAAGGCCTTATACTTTTAGTAGTCCCTCTTCAAATGCTCCATATTATGATAATGCTAACATGTGACATTATTATTCTTAACCCACCAAATGGCCTGATGGCTTTATCTCCATCATTCTTAAAACCTTTGTTATTCTTCCATTTTTGATTCTCATAATTTCTTTTATACTTACAGGATTTAATCATCAATTTCACATTTTCACCCTTCTTATGCTTTATCTTTTCCTCTCTTTAGACACACATATGTTAACTCATTCATTCTCTAAACCTCCTTTTTGGCATTATAAATTGTCTTTAAGGAACTTAAGTCAAAAGTTAACGAATTCAACAAATGATGGATCAATAAGGAATCTTAATAAGGCTTTAAAGCTAATTAGCTTATTAGATATGAACACATCTAGATGCGTCATCATACCTTAGTGAAGTCATATGCACAAGTTAACTTACCTCAAAATTTTCACATTAAATGAATCTTTCCTTAAAGATGTTATGACCTTTTGATATTTTTTTAAAACCAACAAATCACCCCTAAAGTTTGGCAAAATTGAATTCTTTATCACCATGAAGCATATTCACTCTTCCCACTTACGAAAGTGAACCTTATGCTTTACATTGCTCTTTTGTCTTATAAGAACAAGCTCATCATCAATAAGATGCATATCAAAAATTGTCAACCTTAAGACTAACTTTACATTAATCTTCTAAGCCTTAAGTTTATTCCTAACTAAGTCTCAATAGGACAAATTAAATTGTTTATGGCTACTAGACTCATTGGATTAATAATTAAACCACACTTTATAAGAAGTTAAACCAAAACCTTAAATTCACATCATAAATTCCCTTTAGGGTAGAATAAATAAATCAAACAAGTTTTAATAAATCAAGTAAGAAATAATGGTACAAACTATTATCCTCTTTAGGAAGACAGTAATTTATAAATCACATTATAACATTTATCACTCACCAAACTCATACATGATTAAGATTACATATTTTGGAAGGTGATAAGATTCATTGGAATAGTGAAAACATAGAAAAATGTGCCAAAATATAAGTTAAATATGCCTTTGTTTGATAAACGAATAGTCTACTAAACTATAGGTTTGTTCAACTAAGTATCCTTCTAAAAGAAAATTAAGAGTTGTTTCCTTAAGGACCCCTGGGTTTGATTGATTGAAGGGGCATCATTTATAATTCTATAAATAATGAATCTTGAAAAGCAAAAGGGCCCAGTCAATAGGTAGAGCGTTGTTCAAATTTTATAAATTATAAATCTTATTGAGTAAAAGGCCAATAATATATAAACTCATATCAATATCTATAATACACAAGAAACACATGATTTAATCAAAATCAAGTCACAAATTGATGACCAACCTAATTAGTATGTTGGTCCCTAATGGCACAAAAGAAGAAGGTGAATTAGATGTTAGTAAATTTAAACAATTATTTTGTATTTAATATATCCAATTTAACAAAGATCAATAAATAATGATGTAAGGAGATAATTCAATATAAATCAATCACACAATGAAAAAGTAATTTAAAAAGTACGAAGGGTAACTAATTTTATAGTGGTTTAACAAATAATCATTGCCTACATCTACTCTTTAAAACACTTCTTAGGATTTCACTAGAACTCTTCTTCTAACAAGGTGAAGATGAAACTTTTTACAATCAATCTTGTTTGTCTTTTTGTAAAGAGTGACCATTTTTAAATCTTCTTTCAAGATAAAGAGTAGTAACTCAATTGAGCTTTACTTGCTTAATTTGAAAACTTAAAGGCTTATATACTTCACAATGCAACAAAATCATTAAAAAAATTATCTAAAATGTGCTGTAAAACACTCAAATATTTTTCCATGTTAAACCCAATTAAAAAATATGTATTTATAGAATTTAAGAGCTTAAACTAGCCATTAGAGCTAAAAATTAGTTGTTTCCAACAGTTAGCTCTAGCATATTGGTTGACAACTATTGCATATAGAACGATCAATATGTATTAATTAAGAAATTAGTTGTTGTAAGCATTGGTTGACCACTACTACATATTTATCGACCAATGTGCATCATATTGGGACAACAGTCATCTAATATACTCTAGTGGCTAACTAATATAGCTGCAATAAACTTCTTTTTACAACTTTAACATGCATTGATTGACCACTAACCTATATTAGTTAACCAATACAACTAAAATCTTAATTTTATTATCTCCAAATCATCAAACTTTTTTTCTTGATAAAAATTTAACCTGAAGAATTCTCAAAATTTATTGAAAGATTGTTTTAAAGATTAAGATGATTTTTTTTTTGGAAACTAATACCTTAATTCTTCTTAACAATTGAAAAGACTTAAGAAATGAATTAAAATGATGATATACTTGTATATGATGAGCCTCTAAAGTTTCAAAGCAGCCATGTAGAAAGTATAAAGATTGCTACAATTTATTTATAACCTTATTGTGCTTCATCTTCCTTTATCTTGGTTTTATTATTCACTTGAAAGAAATTGTTTCCAACTTTTCTTTATTGTTTAGTGGGATTGATCTTGATTTATACATGAATAAATAGCTTTCATATAAAAATAAAGTCTTTTGTAATACTTATATTTTGTTATCATAAAAAATATAGATTAAAACCTCCCTTGGTTAATAATCTATTCTTTTTTAATAATAAAAAATATCTTTGTGATATCAAAAAATCAAAAATGAAATTATTATTTAAGCGTATGCAATTTTTCTGAAATTATTATTTAAGCGTTTGCAATTTTTCTATCTTAAGGTAATATTAACAATTAACTTGCCATAAATCTATGCATCATAAAAATTATTTAAATCATTTAAGCAAAAATATAATATGATCAACAGTTGTATGAAGATTAAAGTCTCAGAAATAAATAACCAAACATATCTAATAGTCAATATCAATATCAAATACACATAATGAAAATTCAAGAAATTAATTGCTGCCTTGAAGTGAATATCACTAAATTTCTCCCCCTCTTTGTAAAAATAAAATAGGAAATTAGTTGTCTACAAGAAAAAGGTGAGAGCGAATTAAAATGAATAGCTAGTAGAAGTGATGTATAAGTTAGATAGCAAAGTTTTTAATCTAAAAAGGCCTCTAAATAAATATTAAAAATATGTAATAATTCATAAAATATCACTCAAAGGCGAATGTAAGTACCAAAAGAGATCCAAATCAAAAAAACTCTTATAAATCATCCATAATTCTCTCCTAATTATGAAAAACTTGTTTTTGAAGTAAATCACATGTTAATATAGAAATTATGTAGAATATATGATATACATAAGAAGGGGGGTTGAATTGTGTATTCTTTTCTTGAATACAAAATCTTTAATTTTTCTTGATAAGAACTTCTCTAACTTGTTAAAAGAATATCACAAACGTTATACGAAAATTGTTACGTAGATAAATAGCAAATAACTTCTATATACTTGTTTAAGATCAAAATAGAATGAGTTGAGAGATAGAAGATAGACATTGCGATTTTATACTGGTTCAACCTAAACCATGGGCTACGTCCAGTCCTCAGAATTCTTCTGAGTTTTCACTATACTTCAATAAATGTACAAGTATTCTTTCTTCCCTCTAGAGCCCCTTCAGGTCTCTCACACCAAGTATTCTTGCAGCTATCTTAGCCTCTCCAAGCTCTGAGCCTTTTCTTTCTCTCACTAGAAAGGTATTGTGAGCTATTGTTACAGTAATGTTTAGCTCTCTAGTATTGCACTACAGAAATTTTTCTTTTCTAAGTATACACTTGAACACTCAAAATATGTAAGATCAAAAGTTTTCCAAAAGGTTAAAAAGTTGTGCAGTTGTAAAAAATTTTATTCAATCTTCGACTACGATTAGTATTTATAGTCTAAGTTGCCAACCGCTTCTTGAATCTTGATAACTGCTTCTTGAGTCTTGATAACCGTTTCTTGAATCTTGATAACAGTTATTTAGTTGAGTTCTGTAACTAACTCCAACTAACTAACTATTCGACGTACTCGCGTATCTTCTGCTTTATATCGTCTATGTTTTTCTTCTGTGTTTTGCTTCTTCTATATCTTTTGCTTCTTCTGTACTTCCTCTGTATCTTCTGCTTCTTCTGTATTTTGCTTCTTCTGTATCTTCTTCTTCTTCTGTACTTCTTCTATATCTTCTGCTTCTTCTGTACTTCTTCTGTATCTTCTTTTATGTTTTGCTTCCTTCTGTGTTTTGCTTTCTTCTGTGTTCTTCTTCCTTCTGTGTTTTTCTTCTATGTTCTGCTCTCTTCTGTGTCTTTTGTTTCTTCAATATCTTCTACTTCTTCTGTACTTCTTCTGTATCTTCTGCTTCTTCTGTATTTTGCTTCTTCTATATCTTTTGCTTCTGTACTTCTTCTGTATCTTCTGTACTTATTCTGTGTTTTGTACTTCTACACGCTTAACACACTCATCAAACTAGTTCATTTATTTCTAACATTATTATTATTTGATTGTCATCAAAATTAATCATCGTAAAGTCCTCTTGACTTAACAATCGTTACTCATTAGTTTAATGAATATGTCAACCAATTAATGTAATTTATCAATAAATTCTAGTCAATATATCAAATTAATAAATTATACCTCCATTTCCCTATTTTTCATATGATCTATAATAAAATGATATTTTTCTATATACTTGGTTTTAGAATATGAATACGATTCTTTATAAAGAAAATGGCAATGGTGTTATCATATATAATATGCATCTTTTGTAAGTTCCATGCTACAATCTTTAAGTTATTATCTGAGCCAAAAAATTAAGCACAAAAACTACCATTTCCCACATGTTTGGCTTCCATAATTGATTGTCCAACATAATTTTATTTCTTAATAAACAATGAAAACAATGCATTGCTTAGTAATGTACAAGTATCAAATGTTCTCTTCTTATCTAAAAGGATATTAACATATTCTACATCAAAATAACTAATAAAATAAAAGACTATATTTTTAGGATACTGAAGTCCTAATAATATGTTACAATACAGATGTCTAAGTATAAACTTAAAAGCTAAAAGATGAGACTTTTTGGATTTGATTGAATTATAACATATAAACAAGCATTAAATATAATGTAAAGCTTACATGTAGTAAGATAAAGTAAACTACCAATCATAATCGAGACAGTTTAAAATCAATTTGCTTCTTTTTTTCATCCTTATTCAACTTAGTTGTGATGCTTATAGGTTTCCCTAGTAGCTTAGCTTGATCTATTTTAAAATGTTTTAAGTAGTTCTTTAATGTGTTTGCTTGATTAATAAAGACGTCCTCCTTCATTTGTTTAGTTTGAAGTCTAAGAAAGAAGTTAAGCTTTCTAATTATGGTCATCTCAAATTCCTAGCTCATATGCTTAGAAGATTCTTTAAACATACTTTCATTAGTTGCAATGAAGATAATGTCATCAATATAAATTTGAACAATTAAAATGTCTTGTTTATCCTTTTTAATGAATAGAATTGTAAAGTTAAGTACTTAACCTATCATACTAAACTCTAAAAGCTTATTTAAAACCATATAATGTTTTGGAGAGTTTATAAATATGGATAGGTGCATCATGATTTTTAAAACCTAGTGATTGATCAATATAAACTTCTTTTTAAATAAATCCATTTTAAAAAATGCTCTTTTAACATCATTGAAAAAATTTGAAATTCATGAATGATGTAAATATAAATAATAATCCAATTGCCTTTGACCTAACTACTGATGTAAAGTTTCCTAAAAATCGATGCCTTCCTCTTAATTATATCTTTTAGCATACTAATATATCTTTTATCCTTTTTTTAAACTAAGCTCTAAAAGCTTGTTTCAAACTATATAACTCTTTGAAGAGTTTATGATTATGGTTTGGTGCATCAAGATTTTTAGAACCTTATGATTATGGTTTGGTGCATCAAGATTTTCAAAACCTAGTAGTTGATCAATATAAAATTATTATTGAATAAATCCATTTAAAGATGCTCTTTTAACATTCATTTGATATAATTTAAAATTGATGTATAATGCAAAAGCAAGTAATAGTCTAACTGCTTCTAATTTAACTATCGGTGTAAAATTTTTCTCAAAATATATGTCCTCCTTTTAATTATATTCTTTAACCACAACTATAACTTTGTTTCTTGCTATCATACTTGAGCATCTAATTTGTTTCTAAACACCCATTTGTTACCTATAATTTGGTGGTGTTTTAGTTTAGGTACTAAAGTCCAAACTTTACTTCTCTCAAATTGATTCAACTCGTCATTTATAACAATAACCCAACTTTCATCACTAAGGATTTCTTCTATAGTCTTAGGATCAATTTGAGAAATAAAATGAAAATGTGATATATTTCTAAAATGTAATTTAGTAATTACCCCTTACTGAACTAGCTTATGATTTGATTCGAAAGTTTATTCTTCTTAAACTTTTAATACATTGGAAGTTCTATGTCTTTCTTATCTCCCTTACTAAGTTTAATAATTTACTCTTGTAGGGTGACTTAATGATCATTCTTGTTCTCTTTAAGGGATAATTTCTCCAAATCCTTAGTTAGATCTATATCATCATCTTCAAGATTTTTCTTAGAGGTAAGAGGATTAGATCCATCTAAGACAACATGTACATACTCTTTAACAATAAGAGTCTTCCTATTAAAAACTTTGTATGCTTTGCTAGTTTAAAAAACACCAAGAAAAAAACTTTTATTCACTTTTCAATAAAAAATTTCCAAGTTATTCTTAGTATTTAAGATAATACTTACAACCAAACATTTTGAAATAACTAATCTTTGATTTCTTCCTATGCCAAAGCTTATGTGGTATTTTATTCATAGTAGGTCTTCAGGTACTTCTTAGAATTCTACAAAGACTTCTCTTTCAACAAGGTCCAGATGAAACTTCTTACAATTAGTTTTGTTTGTCTTTTAGTAAAGAGTAATCCTTTTTATAGTCTTCGTTCAAGGTAAAGAATAACTTCAACTCATAAATAAAATTCACAACTTAAGAGACCTTTGCTTACTTACTTTGATAACTTAAAGGCTTACACACTTCAAAATGCAACTATAAATGCTCATAAAGTCTTTGAATTATGTCAAAATCAATAAAAATAAGTATTTATATGTTTAAGAGCTTAAAATAGCCCTTAGGGTTAATTTTAATATATTGGTTGATTACTTAACCAATGAGTATTAATTAAAAATCTACTCATTATAAGAATTAGTTGACCATTACTATATATTAATAGATTAGTATAGATGCAATACATTTTTCTTAACCAATGAGTATTAATTAAAAATATAATTATTGTAAGAATTAGTTGACCATTACTATATTTTAATAGACTAGTATAGTTGCTATACATTTTTTTCTATAACTTTATCATACATTAGTCGATTGCTAACTTATATAGGTTAACTAGTGTACTTTCAACATCTTCAAATTATCAAAATTATTTTTATCAATTAAAAATGATCCAGTTGCATCTAAAATTGTACCTCAAAGAATATTCCAAAGATTAAGAGGTTTTTCTTTATTCTTAAAACTTTAGTTCCTATTAATGATTGAAAAGACTTTTGTAATGAGTTAAAAGTTAAAATAATGATAAATTTATGTATAATGAACCTCTAAAGTATCACAGTAACTAACCGGAAAGTGGTTTTATTTGTCACTTAAATTTGATTTCAAGATCTTTTTTATTATCTTCATGAGATTACTTTTGATTTGTGCGTGACTAAAATAACTTTCGTTGCTTTCATCTAAAAATGTTTTGTTTTTCCACTTAAATAAATTTGATTTCAACTTCTTTTTTATTGTCATCAAGAGATTGCTATTGATTTGTGTGTGACTAAAATAACTTTCACATTGCTTTCATTTAAAAACAAATCCATTAGTATTATATATGTTTTATTATCATCAAAGTATAGATTAGAACCTTCTTTGATTCAACACAGTGTTTCTAAAACTCTAAAATCTTCAATTTATGTTTTTCTAATTAAAAATTTCAACCTATATAATCAATTAGGAGTTGCAAAACCTATTGAAAGATTATTTGATAAATGTGCAAATTAAAGATCAAACTAAAATTATATGCACCTTAATAATGGATACTTGAATAGTAAAAATGTATTGGAAATACCTAGTTTATAAAACCATAATGATTATTTTTAAGATTTATAAATTTACCTGATTTGATGACTTGTATGAAAATGACCTAACTTTTCTCTTGCCCTCCATCACTTTTTAAGTTAGATTCTAAATGATATAAATTATTATAAATGATATAAATTTGGCTTTTCTCTTGCCTTTATCACTTTTTAATTTGGATTATAAATAATATAAATTTAGCTTCTTTATAGGTCACTTATATAGGGTTATGAAATGACAAAAGAGACTTCTATCACTTTTTAAGTTAGATTATAAATGATATCAATTTAACGACTTTATAAGTCAATTATATAAGGTTATGAAATGACAAGAGAGACTTTAGGATATGCTTGGTTCACTTGAGGGCAATGACAATAGGAACTATAATGAATATAATGAGAAATGAAAATTAATATGACTTCTATTCCTCATTATGTATTGGGAAATATAAAGTATTCTTTTAAAAGGGATATAAAAATATTGTTCATCAATTATGAAATCAAAGGGGCATACTTTTGTATCTTCCACCTAATTTGTGATATTATGGTATTATGCAAAATTTGTTATATTAAATGACATTAGGTTTTCTTACGAAATTTTGTAAGTTCAGGAAGACTATTCTTCTTATTGAATCAGAGTACAAGAAGGTAGGGGAGTCATTAGGCTTTGCTTATGCTTAAGCAATGCGTTTAGTGTACATGTTTCTCTTCGATAGGGACGCTAATTTTGACTTGGCCTAGCCCAATTTTAGCCTAGGTTGACCTGGTCATAAGTCAAAAGTGTTTGGCCCAATGGCCCGACCGTAACTTTAAAAATAACATCGTTTTTGTCTTTTTTTTAAAAATATAAGGTTGGCCAGGTTAGCTTGGCTATAGCCGACCATTCCGGCCCGTCAGGTTACAGGCCACCTAATTTATGGTTGGGCTAGGTCAGGTCAAGAGCGATTCGAGCTTGACCTGCCCATTAACATACCTACTATTCGGAAGTATCATCACGTTTCTTTTGGGAATTTTAATCGTTACATTAAGTATTTGGATCTACGTGTCTTAGAAAAGTCCCAAGGACTTCTTAATCAATATTGACACCGTTGGAGAAGTTTAATATGGGAAGGACGGTACTGCTGGAGGCTGAAGAAGAATAAATTAAAGGTACAACATGGCTTAAATCCATTCAAGAGCATAGAAAAGAGGAAAGAAAAAGAACAATACATCGCCAGAAAATGCCACTCCTGTGTGTAAAATTTAAACATAAATGATCCCACATGTAGCTGATACTCTATATGAATCTGGAACAGCAGTCTCCTCGCCAAATATTTTTAGTATTATACATCGATTCTCCCGCGATCCATCCACAAGCCCTTTACCATCTGAGCTTCTCTGGGAAATACTGCAAAAAGAAATCCCGTTTCAGATACTGAAAGCTTCAACATTAGGTAAATCAATACATATATGCCTATACTGCGGACCTTATCAATGAGGGACTGATAGTATGGCTTGACTTTGTCAACATCAACAAGAACCTTGCTTTTGCTGTAGAGGTCGTATTTGCTGCACATCGTTTGTGAAGTTCCAAAGTTTAGTTTTGGTTTGATAATTAATGTCATCAACTAGTTAAGTACGTGAAATGGAAAATCGAAGACAAAAATAAAATCAAGCTTAATTACTTGAATATATGAAGCCACTTCAGATTTTCCTCGTCTTCCTCGTTCATCAGGTGCGTATATTTTCCGGCCTTGTGTAAAGCTGGGTGATCATAAAGAAATAATCAAACTACATATTTACCCTGAACCTCTAAGTGTACATGCAGAAGAGCTAGAGTACTTACGATAGAAAGAGTGATACCGAATAATAAATAATGCGGCTGGTGGTAGGGTTGTACCATTTTCCTTGGCCACCTTCAGGTTATAAGGAACGAATTAGGCAAACTTAATAACATTACAAACTATCATAATTCACCTTCTTTCCAAATAATAAGGTGCGGAAAGATACTACAAATCTGATACGTACCATATACATGTAGTCATCGTGTCCCCATGACATTGCTACGTTTTCCAGCCCACATCTTTCCTTGTAAATACCATTCTTGGTGTCGTAAGCGGGATTGTCGTTGTCCGGATTGTCCCTGAAGTACTGCAATATAAAGTATTTTGAACCTTTTTTCAGTCTCAGTTCATTACTTAATTACACCCTATCTAAGACGGCTAGCCAAGGGTTTCAAGCGAAAATTAAGACCTTGTGATGAATATTGCCTTCGTCAAATGCACACCCGACAGGGAAAGTGTCTCCTGCAAAAGGCTAATTCGGTTACAAATTCTTTCTAGAAATAAAGATATAACCAAAAATATGGATGAGAGACGCTCCACTCACCAACAACAGCCCATTGAGGAAGGCTTCCAAACTCTGGAAGAAGGAGAACCTTTCCAAGATCTGCTAGCAATTTTAGAATGTTCTGAGAAGGCAAATTTTAATCAGAATGGGTTTGAGGATCGATATAAATGTAGTTACATACCATGAATGAGAGCGGTCAAGTGTAACCAATCTTCATCTGGATGGTCTTCTCTAATTGCTTCAGCAGACTGAAGCAAATGCTGAATTTGTGGCTCATCCAGATCAGGATCACTGTCATCAACTACGCTGTTTAGAAGTTCACAACATTCCCAAATGCTCATAACGGCTTTGTCCAGCTTCTCATATTCTTTACGCATTTTCTGTACCTGCATTTGCATGACAAGATATATCCACATCAGATCAACGACAATTCTTATGAGCTGTTGGTTAAGTATTCAAAGGTTTTTTCTTACAAAATCATATGTTTGGTTAATATGCTGCTGCTTGTAAAATTCCTCGACGCCCTTCTGCCGTTCAGTTTCGGCGTTGTAGTCCCTGTAGAAAATTCTCTGTTAGATTTTGCCAATCTGGTACAATAAGGTTCAACTTTTTCTCGAGAAGAATAAAAGAACTTGTCAATAATCAAGACCTGAATGAGTTGCCAAATGAATTGATTTCCGGTGCTTCAAATCCAGAATTTGAAATGGGTGATGGCACCACAAATCCGCCGTCCAACACCAACTCCTTGGAATCAACATGGCGTTTCTGTTCCTCAGCTCGCGATTCTAAGGTAAATATATCATGGGATCATACAACAATGAACATTCTTTGAAACATATTAAACATTATAAGACGTCTAAAAAGGGAAGAAAGAGAGACAAAACGTAACGTACCAAGAGCAGGCTGTTCAATGAGGATAGTCATCTTCACTCAAACCAAAAGCACGAGCAGCTGATCAAAATCAAAGAAGAAAAGAAAAGCCCTTGTCAACAGATAGCTGCGCGGTGGTGCAGTTTGTTGCTTTAGGAAAGTGCGTATTTATAGTACCGGCCAAAAAGTCCTTCCTTGAGAATTGGAAGATTTGGACTCCTCAAAAGAAATATCTAAGTTTGTTTCCTATTTTCTAATTATTTTTTGTCCTTCTATGAACGAGGTTTAGTTTATCCCCAAAGAAGCGGTCTTTGGACTTCAAACATGTGACAAAAGCTATCCTCTCCTACTCACTCTCCTCATAGCTCAAATGTCACATGGCTTCGTTCAGATTTCCTTTTGGTTATCCACAATTTAAAATGTCTAGAAAAAAGGATAATCTTCAATTATCCTGATAATTTCTTACACCTAATTTAGGATTTATCCTAACATTAATTATCCCGTAATCAGAATTATCCCTGTCTTTGGGGATCAATTCCAATCCAATCATGACCAGATATTTATCTAAAACGTCCTATTTTTGCGAGCCCATAACGAGTAAGTTAATCTAAACACCAACAATCACACGTGCACATTCGTACGGTTGACGAACTCAGACTTGTTTTAGCCTTTAGGTTTGGTTTGCTTTGAACTTTAAGTTTCACTTTTTACATACAAGGATATGATTCTGAGCAAATTCCTTTGTGGGCCTGCGTTTACAATCTTTGACCTTTTGCAATCAAGGATAAAATTTGTAGTAAATACAACGTTAAGGACCTGAAGCTTCTATTTCAATGGTATCAGGACCTGAACTCTGTTTTACTGGAGTACAGACTGTATCTGACTCAGCTACGCGTGGATAGCATTATCCAAACGTTTGACGCAGCATCTAGTCAGGACCAGCACCTACCTAGACTTAATATTTATTTTAACATTTTAGATGACTTCCAATCAGCTTATAGAAAACAAAACGTACATATTAATTCATTTTCTTAATTGGTTAATAAATTCCTTTTTGTTAAGAAAAATAAGACTTCGATATTATGTTGATGGCTTTACTTTTCTTTCAATTTCAAACCAATGGCCAAGCTGGGATGTTATAGATGAAGCAAACCCATGATAAAAGAAGGTGTTGCCACGTCAGATGCAGAAAAATGCTTGTCCTATTGGCTACAGGTTGTGGGTAAGGGACTTGGGCAGCAGCCGGCAATTAAATATTTCGGAGAAGGAAGCTCCAATTTTAGCATTGCTTGAAACGAGAGATGTGAACTCTTTGTTGAAGGAAAGAGTCCGGATCTTTTGTTTAATGTTAATATGTCTAACTCCAACCATTAAAAAAAACGTCTCGTTAAAGGTTGTGCAAGATTGGCCGTGCATTTGTGACGTGACGCGTGAATCTTTTTTATTTTTATTATTTTAATTTTAATTATATTAGTATTAGTTTAATAAAAAATAAATTAAATTTTAGTTATAATTATACTTCTATTAATTTTATAAAAAATTAAAATTAAAATGAAAAAAGTGAAAAAAAAACAAAATAATTACATATATTTTTGTTTGTATTTGTGTCATAGATGTGACACGTGACACATATTTGCATTTCTTTTTTATTTTTAATTTTTTGAATAAAATTTTTAAGATTAAAATTTAAATTTTAAAAATTGATTAATTTATTAAAATTATTTAATTAATTTATAAATTAAAAAATATTAAATTAAATTTAAAAATTGATTTATACATAAACAGCTAATATTAAGCTGTTAATTTTACCAAACGTCTTTAATAAACAGCTAATGTTATCCGTCGGTTAAATCAGTTGATATAATTAGTTATCAGCTGACCGCTAATAGAATCAGTTAACAGTTAATGCAATCAGTTGATTGTCAAACATGACTTTTATCAAACATAAACACACAGATTCTATCACAAAAAATATCGCATTCTATAAATGAAGAAACACTTTTTTAAAGCTAAGATTAACTAAAGAAATTGATAGGGGTTCACATGACAAATAGGTTAATGATGAATATAGCTTAAATAATCAGATTTAAAAATTAATTAAACAATTGTAGTAAATTAATTAATTAAAATAAGTTGTTGAAATTAAAATCAATTATTCTACATATATAATATATTATATAATTTATTTACATTTCACAGTCATTCTATGTGGAAAAAAACTTCATCATAAACATACAAGATGTTTAATATTGCATTAATATACATACAGACTAATATAATAATAATAATAATAAAATCAATCAATTTTTACTTTAATTTAATATTTTTTTATAATATATAAATTAATTAAACAAATTTTAATAAATTAACCATTTTTTGTTATAAATTTTATTTAAAAATATAATTAAATTAAAAATAAAAATAAAAAACAAAATGTGTCATATATGACACAAATTTTAAAATATACATTTTATTTTAGAAATTTAAAATTAAAATAATTAAAAAAACAAAGATCAATTTTTTGTTAATATAATAATAATAAAATTAATCAAATTTTAAATTTAATTTAATATTTTTCTACAATTTATAAATTAATTAAACAATTTTAATAAATTAATTAATTTTTAAAA
>JAOQMS010000179.1:11530942-11541794 GCA_027563885.1 Erythroxylum longipes
AATATAACTAATTAAAATATAATTATTCATTAATTAAACTATTGTAATTAATATAATTATTCATTAATTAAAATATTATAATTAATTAATTAATTAAAATATAATTCATTAATTAATTAATATATAATTAATTAAAATAAAATTCATTCATTAATTAAAATACTGTAATTAATTGACATATAATTAATTACAATATAATTAATTAAAAATGTAATTAATTAAATATTGAATTACAATATTTTAATCTTAATATTTTTTACGAACCAATCATTATCAATGATAATGGTAATCATTCCTTCCTCTTACTTAACCATCATAATTATAATGATAATATCCATTCTCATTCCTCAGCATATTCATTCCTATTCCTATTACCATTCTCTCATGCAAATCAACAGCTGCCTAAATCTTATGTCATGTGTAGTGTCAGGCATTTGCAATACAGACTGTAAAGTATGCCGAGTTTCCTTAGTAATCGAAACTCGGAAGCCCTTTTCTTTTCAGGATTTGAGTTTCGATCAAAATTTTAAAAATTAAATCAAAACTTAAATGTGTTTTATAAAATAAACTAAAATTTAAATAAAATTTAAAATATGATCAAAAGAGGTTATTTTTATTTATTGATAAGTTTTAAATTTAATTAATAAATATCGTTAAAAAATTAATTGATTCACTTTAGTTTATAAGAATTTAATAATTTATAAAAATTAACTGATTAAGTTATTAAAATGAATAGAACCAAAAATTTGAAAAATAAAATGAAAAATTAATCAGTTCAATATTTTTAATGGTAAAATTGACGAACCAATTGAATTTTTTAATCAATAGTTTCAACATAAGTGGGAGGTAAATTATGGGGTATCTAGTATTTAACAACTCAAGACTCTTGTTTTGATTATGAGGAGGAGCCCCTTTTCAATATCATTTTCATGTCTCTTACCAATGATGCAAAAATTGAATGGGACTAATCGAATTGATTGGGTTAAGTCTAAGTGGACTCAATTTGACTCGACTCAAGTTTATCGGAATTTGAGCTAGGTTCAAACTCTTTCCTATTTTGAAGTTTCAAATCGGGCCTAAACTCAGGCTATCCATTTCTACTCGGCCTGAAACTTGAATACATTAATTAGAAACAATATTGTTTTTATTTTTAATTTAAAAATATCATATTTAAACTTAGGTTTCACAAGCCTAATCGAACTGGAGCTCGGTCTAGGTCCTAGCTCTTGTAAAAAATTTTGAGCCTTAGTCCGATTATAACCTATCTCATTGCTGTTGCTAAACAAAACCGTAAAATTTCTATATTTTTAGTGTTTACATTTGTCATTTTTCTTCTTTCGTAAAGAGAACAAGAAGAGTGATAATTACGAAGGAATGATCAATGTAATAAAGGAATAATCACTGCAATAGATCTTGTAAAGAGAAAAATTGACATTATTGTTTTGATCTGAATTGATTCGGATGATGTTATTTTACTTAATGACTAAATAATTGATTGACCAAAATGAGGACATCTTTTTTTTTTAAGTTTAGATAAAAATAACTATATTGAATCTATTCATTGCCAACTTTAAAAGGATTATCTTAATAAAAAATGATAACTTGTATAAGATCTCACAGAAAAACATGATAGTCCAATTAACTCACGTGTAGTATGTTCACGAAATAAACTTCATTTTCATATTAAACTAGAAAATCATAAATGTCATTAAGAGAGTAAAAATAATGAAAATAAAGTATAACTAGAAGAATCTACAAATAGTGAGGGAGTAGAAGCTTTAAGAAATGTTGAAATAGCTTTCCTATTAAAAAGGTAGTGTTAATGATGATTCTTTTAATCCAACAAAATTGAATAAAAATTTTGAAGTCTTCGTATAACAATTAAGTTTAAGTTTATTAAAGTACAGCTCAATCTTTTAAGTTTAAGTTTATTAAAGTATAGCTCAATCTTCCTTTATAATCGTAGATTAATAATTATTTTAGCTTTTTGTAATACTTCACGTTATTTTTAATTGTTTCACTCACTCTTAACAAGTAAATATTTAACACAACTCAATTAAAAAATGAAAAAGAGAAATTATGACAAGATCAAATTTTCAATAAACTATTTATGCAATAAATAGTATGAAGGATAGTCGAGATACTTCTTCCTTCAAACTCTATATAGTAAACACTTAAGATTTTATATTTGAAACTTTTTATGATGACTTTTTCACAAATCTTTTAAACTTGTTCTAGGCAAAAGATTGAATGTAATGCTTATTAAGATGAACAATATGAGACGTCTTTATATAGACTTATAAGAACTTAATAGTTATGTAAAATAAACTACTTCCCTCTACCACTAAACTACTAAGTTAGTAAAGAGCTACTACTTTTTCCACTAACTTTATCTAATTAATTGAGAATTATACCTCTTAAGTCACTAACCCTAATAAGATAATATAGAACATAGTATCAAAAATATTTATTCCCACAATACTAAACCACTTTTCAACTACTTAAAGAAATGCTCCTACTTTTTTAGATAGTGGTCCAGTTTCTTTATTTTTGTCATGCATTACTACTTCATGACCTTTTTAGCTAACAAATGCCTTGACGAGCCTTCAACCATCCTCTTGGAGTCATTTTAGTGTATCATCCAAATATAATCAAGGTGTAATCACATTATTTCATGAATAGGTTAAACAATAATCTAGCCACTATATAATATATATTACTAATTTTTATACTTATGGAATTCCTCACAATTTAGTTGCACCAATCATCTTTGATCTCATATTCAAATCTCATTCATCGTTGAAGATTTTTACTAATACATACCAATACATATCATCCCTTATATACTCTTGAGGATTTATTGATATTACCTATTTGTTTCCCCTACTTACATGACTTTTTCTTATTTTCTCCTCCACATATTGTATTCATATTAATTCAAATGTCAGTTATCAACTATAACTTACTAACACTAGCATAATTCTACCATTTAAACTTAACATCTAAACACTTGCATAACATTCCCATTTAAACTTAAAAATATAAATTTTGATAGTGATGATGAACTCAACTTACAAATCCATCTATCTAATACCCATATCATTCCTTTATATTAAGAACTTCCTTTCACATAAGCTATTATGTCATTATTTTTGTGAAAGGAAGAACTTATCATATTATAAAGGTGGATAGAACATCTTAAGATTTTGTATATTCACAAATTTTTATTTAATATAAATATATTTTAATAATATCTTATTGAATATTATATCAAAATCCATTAATAGCAATCATCAACTATTAATGATCAATTATCATCAAGTTTTCTAATTATCTGTTATTATTAACTAGTTTTGAACTTATTATCTATCTGGTACATATTCAATTTAACACATTGTATTAAATGCACCCTACATTTTTTAAAAGAAAAATTTTTCACCAATTACTAGCTTATTACAATGCTAGCTGATAGGGCCAGTTATCTAAGAAAAATTTAAAGAATAGGATATCCCAATATAATTGCAATGGATTTTTTTAATGCAAACTTTGAAATGAGAGGCATCGAATATGCCAAATACCAGCAAAGATAGGATATAAATGTCTTTATTACTCAGTAGGCAAGTTAAGGTTATGGGCAATGTAACTATATTAGCTAGGATCTACTGATAATCTTGGGAATGTAACCACATAGGTTCGATTGCAAGGTAACAACTATGAGTTTATAAGAACTTCATAGTAGGCAAGACAAAAGTTTAGTTTCATTAGTGGAACCATTAAGTTATTGATAGATGATTCGCTAGTGCCAGGAAAATAAATAAATTAATCAAGCTTGAATGAGCTGTGCGTGAAAAGGTGACAACGACATGCATGCTTCGTTAATTGTAGCCAAAATCATGATGTGCTTATGGTAAGCAGAGAGAGGCTTAACTTTCTTCCTTCTTAAGCTTCCATCTTGATTTAACCAAATTTATGGTCTAAGGTTTCTTGTGTTTTAAGATTCTATTATTTTATTACTTTTTGTTTCTTATACAAGGGAGTGTAATCGAGCCTATGTTATGGTAATGTATTTAGGATTGAGTTAATTCTTCTCCTCTTCTCTTTCTCTCTCTCCATGCATATTTGTGTGAGTGTATTATGTCATTTGATAGCAAATTGGTATCAGAGACCCTTAAATCCAACTCCATTTTTTAAAGCGATTTGTGAGAGAGAAAAAAATAAGAGAGTGTTCTTATACTTATGAGAGAGTGTTTTATTTAAAAGTGAGAGATGTCAGACAGTTATAATATTGTGTGCTCAGATCCCAAATTAGATAGTAAACTTAATTATAATTGTTGGGAGATTTTAATGTCTACCCCACTTTAAGGCTCACAATATTTGGAGTCTTGATGATCCACACTTTCAAGAAGGAGTTGAAATAAATGCTTAAAGGAAGGACTAGTTGAAGTTTTGTCAAATTGTTAATGCTAAAATTGCTAAAGAAGTGTGGAGTATCTTGAAGCTGGCTTACAAAGGTATAGATAAGGCTCAAAAATCCAAATTACAGTCCCTGTATAGATAATATGAGAGTTATGAAATATATAATTCAAAAACTAATGAACTATATTTTCTCGTGTTATTGAACTTGTCAACAAGATGAGGATGTATGGAGAATATATTTGAGATAGTAAGGTGGTGGAAAAAATTCTATGCACCATGCCTATTAAATTCGACCATGATGTGAATACAATACTAGAGTCACATGATACAGAGACTATGACTATAGCAGAGTTTCAAGGAAGCATTGAAAGTCATGTTAGCAAAATATTGAAGAAAACAAAAAAGACAACAGAAGAAGCCTCAAAAGGCCAAGTGAATTTCAATAATGTTACAGAATCTATCAAAATGCAGATGGTGGAGGTTGTGGTTTTAATAATGGAGGAAGAGCAGATTTAAGAGGCAGAGGTAGAGGTAGAGGAAGAGGTCATGGTAATAATTTTAACCAAGGGAGAGATAACAATTCCAAAACATTCAATCAAGGAAGAGCAAGAAATAATTTTGGGCGTACCAAGTAAGGAAGAGGACTAGGTAATCAATATCAATAGAGATGTAATTTTAATTTTTTTAATTGAGAAAGCTATGGACATAAAGCTGCTAGTTGTAGATCTAGATCTCAAAATAATTATCAGTTTAATGTTAAAAAAAATTGGTACCAACATTTTGGTGAGAATTCTAATAATGTATTATTTATGGCAAGCAACTCTTTTATGGAAGATGAAAATATTTTGTATTTGGATCCTAGTTGTAGTAATCATATGTGTGGGAATAAGGAGTTATTTTCCTCTTTAGATGAAAATTTTCAGTCAATAGTTAAATTTGGAAATAATTCAAATATTCCTATTTTGGAAAAAGGTTCAGTATCCATTAGGCTGAAGGAAGGTTATAAAAGTTTTATTCAATTATTTAAGAAAGTTTATAACATGTAAATTCATCATGACTTTTTCACGTTGATAGATAGGATTGGAAGATCTATTGCAAAGGTAAAGATGTCTTCTAATCATCTATTCCCACTAAAACTTCATCATAAAAAGTTTGCTTGCTTGAATTCTATGATACCTAATGCAAATTAGCTATGGCACATACGTTTTGGACATTTTTTTCTGGATTAAATTATCAATCAAGGAAAGAGCTTGTGTCTGACTTACTTGTTGTGAATATTCCTAACCATTTATGTGAAACATGTGAGTTCAAAAAAAACATAGAGATGTATTTCCAATTGGAAAGTCCTATAAAGCAAAAAAGCTATTGGAAATTGTTCATTCAAATATTTGCAATGTTGAAGTTCCATCTAATGGAGTAATTGGTATTTTATTACTTTTATTGATGATTTAGTAGAAAGGCCTAGGTGTATTTTTAAAAACAGAAATCAGAAGCTTGTGTTGTGTTCAAATCATTAAAGCATTTGTGGAAAAGCAAAGTGGCTGTATAATTAAAGTATTAAGAATAGATAAAGGCCAAGAGTATCTTACATGCATAGAGGTCTTTGAGCAATATGGAATTCAACTTCAGTTGACCACCAGATACACGCCTTAATAGAATGGAGTAGCAAAAAGGAATAATAGAACTATCATAGACATGGTAAAATGCATATTAAGATCTAAACTGTAGCACCCTACTCTCATAGGGCATATCCCTGAATGTGCTAATAGTATTCGAGAACATACTCTACAAGGGTGGCACGCTAGGACAATTAGTTAAATTCATTGCAAATTTTTTCGAGCATCACACGTAATTTTAGAAAACCAATAATTAATTTCAACTCATTTTATTCAGAAACATTTCTAGTCACAAGTGTCACAAACATTAAACACATCATCAGAATTCCAGTAATCATTTGGGCCCATTACAATTGCAAAACCTGTTTAGTCATAACTGTTATTACAAACTGAATTCAAGTATACATTGTACAGAATTCATATATACATATTCAGTAGTTGCGGAAAACAAATCTTGAAAAAAATGACAGAAGACATATACAGATGCGAACTGATCCCGACTTCCATCTCTTATTCGATTTTAGCGGCTATACTCCAATTTGTCTAACTGAGTATCCCCTAAACCTGAAAGACAACGTTGTAATTTTGGTGAGTTTCGCAAACTCAGTGAGCGAACCAGCCTTGATGGGCTCACCTATATCAACATAGAACAATTCATATATTCATATTCACAGACAATTTACACATTCATTTATTGCGCCTCATTTCACAATTCATTTTCATAAAGTTCATATAACTCATTTCAATCATTCACTTAATACACATCAATTTATATATATGCAATGCACATGTGACTCACTTTCAGTTGTTACTTTGTTGTGACTGAGTGCCTTTAACTATCCCATATTCATTGTGGATACCAGGCTCATTGATAATTGTCCCATATCCGTTGGAGATACCGGGCTTATTATATATAGTGAGACTTTGGCTCTTAATCACATTTTGAGTTTTAAGCTCTTTTTTCGGTGGCTACTCCGGTCACAACTACCTTTATTTGATCATGCAAATTATTTAATGAAATTCATGAATTCACATATATGCATTCAATTACATTTATTCAGTACACATTCACTTTTTTTCATTTTCATTGGATCTATGTCTGACATTTAATGAAATGTTGAGAACACTTATTTCTTTCTGATTCACATTCAATGAAGCACTTCCAATACATTCACAGTTATCAAACTCCTCAGACTATTAATGTCTGGAATTGTTTCAATCACATTCACGTCAGTAATAATTTAATACAAAAATTTAAAATAGAACATCAATTAATTTGAGACCATCGAGGTCAACTCACAGTACTCTCCATATTAGCATTTGCTTACATAATCCGAAAATGTCTTGACGCTGACGTTCAATCCTGTGTATTAACTTCAGGTAATACACACATTTTACACACATTACTAATTTGCACAATCACTTAAACATTCAATCATACACATATGTATATGTGTAATGTATAATGCATGCTCAATTTGACTATTTCGGGTAGATTTCTTTAATCACATCTCTTGATCATTTAACATCATCATTTGTGTATATCAAGCCTGCAATTAGGTTTATAGCTTAAATAACTTGTTTATTCCAATATCATAATTCAATCATTCATCATTTCTTTTCTAGCACCATATGATCACATAATATTTAAGTTCTCATTCATTCTTACTTAATACACATTACTCTTCTCCTTTGAATCACTACATTAGCCTTTATAAGTTCACTTTCATTTATATAATCTCTCTAAATTTCCATATTTTGTTTCATTGATATCAACCATCCATGCTTAAGTTATAACCTCAATTATCACCCTAAACATATCACACATTTAATCACTTAATCCATCATCAAACTAAGTTCATTTCAAGCTTCATTTAAGCCAAAATGCATTATAAGGAAGTACCCAACTATTTGTTGTTTCAATCATCATTTAAAAGAAGTGTAATTCACTCAAAAGTCATTCCCACGATCGTGGGTTACACCAACATAAACTTTCCAGAACCTTTTTCATTTCCCACGATTATGGATGTATTCCCACGATCGTGGGTTGTTATATTCGAAAGTTTTCCAGCCATTTACATCTACATTTTCCATATTTCTACTCTTTACTTACTATATTCAACACCTTATGCATAGTTCATCATTTCTAGCTTAATTCCTCATCATTTTCATCTCCATTTTAACTCAAAAACACTCATCAAATGGACCATACATTATTGTTTATCAATCATACAAAACAGAACATCAATGTATACATATATTCATCAATGTTTCAGCTCACATTCAACTTCATTATCAACTTCACTTTATCTCTAAACTATCATCTTATTTCTTCCCTTTTCAAGACACTAAACTTGCCTTTTCTTTAACTTCAAAGCTCCATCTATTTTCTCACATGACAACTTATAACTTATGGTTTTCATATTTTCAAAAATAGAACACAAGATATATATATTCATCCATCAATTTTCTAAACTCTATCCATACATTGAATTAGGTCATACACACATCTCTTCTTTTGTCAATTCTCAACTCTTATTCAAACACTAATTTCATTATTAATCATCCATAAAACAATAATCTATTATTTATCATTATATGAAAATAGAACATCTATAAATTTTCGTGTCTTCACCAACATATCATCACTCTTTAACCATCATTTTTTATAATCATTTCCTTTCTTAAACTATCATAAAAAACATTTCCATAACAATTCATAGATTATTACTCATCATAAACTCAAAAGCAAGACATGAATAAGTCCATTTATTCATTCATAGTACACATAAAAATCAACTCCATTTTTATTATCATTTAATCTCAAACTATCATCACATATGTTTATAATTAAGCAACCCATGAAGATTTCCATTCTCCATCCATGTTACATATATTTTCAACATAATTTTAATAATCATTTTTTCTCTTAAACTATCATAAAAATATGTCTATCAAGTAAGCAATGAAGAACAATGTACTACTTGATTAGCTCAAAGCTTCTTCAATCACCATGAAACCATAGCTCCTCTATGATACACAATCATCAACATTTAAGGTGGAATATAGTGGGTCTTTTAGTAACAAGATGAAGAAATGGCAAGGATCTTGAAGTATAAAGTGTAAGATGATGGCAAGGTTCACGATGGTGAAGGTTTATGAGTGTTGTGGAAATGAAGAAGAAGAGAGAAGAAAATAATGAAGAAGAGAAATATCGTGGATGGATGTGTGACAAATGGCATGAAACTTATCACTTGCCACATGTCCTATTCTTATGGCTTCACTTGGCCCCTTTTTAATAACTAGTCCATTTGTCTCTAATTTCTAATCCAATTGTCTCCCAATTTTCTATGATATTTGTCAATAAATCCTATGCCACTTATCAGTAATTTTTACTGCCATTTGACAGTTATTTCTACTATCATTTATTAATTGTCTTACTGCTTGACATTTTTCTTAGTCCAAAAATACTCATAAGTATCAGAAATTTCTCAAATTTTCACCAAAAATTCTAAATCAATATTTATAATTACCAAATCATTCAAGACATAACATTCACTATTCACTTCATAATCACATTAGAACCATTTATACTCTATAATATGTCAAATGAGTACATAAACAGTCATTGTAATGTGTCTAAAAATCAATTCCCATGTGCGTGTATGCTACTGATATGCATGAGTATACAATGCACCTTATAATTTCTCAATAATGGTTCTCATGTACAGTTATCTAGGGTTCTAACCCTTAGTATGGGAAAACGAGATACTATATAAACAATTGTCTAAAGAATTTTGGGTAGAAATTATTGCTTGTGTTGTTTATATTTTAAACAGGAGTCCAATAAAACACCTTAATGACAAAACACCTGAGGAAGTTTTGAGCAGGAGGAAACCTTCCATTCAACATCTTAAAGTTTTTGGGTGTATTGTTGATGCCCATGTAGCAAATAAGTTAAGGAAGAAGCTAGATGACAAAGGTGAGAATTGTATTTTTATAGGCTATAGTACAAATTCAAAGGCCTACAAATTATACAATCTAAATACAAAAGAGATGATTATTAGCTGTGATGTAACCTTTAATGAGGATGGAACATGGGATTGGTCTTTAACTTTCCAAAAATAGGCCAGTGGTAATTTCAGAAAACTATGAAGAAGAAAATACTTAAGTAGATTCAGTATCTCAGCCAGAGACATCTAGTAGACCCCAATGACAGCGTTAGTTACCAGCCAAATTAGAAGATTATATGATAGGTACTGATAATGATCTATCTGATAAAGAGATTATCAATTTCGCTTTATTTGCAGACTGTGAACCAGTTAATTATAAGGAGACATCAAATGACTTGAAATGGAGAAAAGTCGTGGATGAAGAAATATATGCAATTGAAAAGAATGAAACATGGGAATTAATAGATCTGCACATTGATAAAGAGCCTATAGGAGTAAAGTGGGTGTATAAGACAAAGTACAAGCTTAATGGTGAGATTGACCGTTTTAAAGCTAGATTGGTTGCAAAAGAATATAAGCAAAAACCAAGTATTGATTACTTTGAAGTATTTTCTCCTGTTTCGAGATTGGATACTATTCACATGATTATCTCCCTCTCAGCTTAAAATAACTGGAAGATTTATCAAATGGATGCAAAATCTGCTTTTTTAAATGGAACTTTGGAAGAGGAAGTGTATGTTGAGCAACTTGCAAGGTATGACATGAAGCAATTGAATGTTATGTGTTCTGTATGATTTTGTTTACTGAAAATGAGTGAGTTGTTGAGTATTATTACATATGTATATATGTTAGAATTTGTGCTAATTG
>JAOQMS010000179.1:11552734-11564480 GCA_027563885.1 Erythroxylum longipes
ATGTGCTATTTTGCCCAATCTTGATGATGATCCTTGTCTTCAATCCTTCCTCAATGCTCCAAACATGTGTTCTTCACCCAAGGATGGTGTTTCTACAGGTGAGTATCGTCTCCCCTGAAGATGGAGGTTTAATGATGTTTTTATAATCCAAAAATTCTAGGTTTAATAAAGCCTCGCAGATTGCCTCGGATTACAATTCCCACACCCGTGGGAGTCTGCATGATTCGCACGAGTGTGGGAATTATAAACAGAACCACTCTTCATTTCTGTAGTGATTTCTGACATTCGTGGAAATTTACCTAATTCCCATGTTCGTGGGAATTTGTCCCAGATGAACTCCTTTTGTCTTTTCGTCTTTAATCTCTTGTTCATCCTCCAAGTTGCTCCCTCTTATTTCCTACACAAAAATAATCAATTATTACTCTCAATTAGCATCAAACATAGAAGAACAATACTAAAAATCAAACTTACTAAAAACATGCAAAATAAATCCTAAGCTAGAACAACAAATAACAATTATGCTAGAAAACACATGCCAATTACCTATAAAAACATATCCTGATGCACATCTATTAGCATATCATTTGGCAAGAATTTAAACATGGTCAAAAAGTTTTTCTATTTAATTCTCATTTAAACTTGTTTCTAGGAAAATTACGATCGAGATGGTCTAGACCTTTCGTGGTGACCAAGGCATACCCATGGAGCCATAGAGATTGGGAGGGATGAACAAAAGCCCTTTATGGGCAATGGGCAACGACTCAAGCATTATTTTGAGGGAAAGATGGTTGGATACATTTCCACCATCACATTCCAAAATTGACATCATGGTGGCCTAGTCTAGCTGAGGACATTAAATTTAGCACTTGTTGGGAGGCAACCCAACGTTTCTAACTCTTTGTGTTGCTTTGCTAATTTCATTTTTTTCATATCTACTTATTCTAGTTTATTGTGTGTTGTATAGGGCTAGTGTGTATGAGACATCCCAATGACACCTCTTAGTAGCATGAGGAATTACATTATCACGACTCATTGATCCTAGAGGTAAGACCCATGTTACGCGTGGGAGAGGTAAGTTGCAATATCTCTTTGTTTCATTTAATATTTTTATGATTTTCAATCATACATCATGCATATAGTCCTATGGTATCATTGAGTAGTTTGAAGGGGTAAAATAGGAGTGAACTAAGTGAGATGGGCATAGAAACACTTGAGAAGGCCTACTTAGCGGACATTATGTTCGCTTAATAGATAGTATTCAACATCTGTAACTCAGGAAACCTGAGAAGGTCCACTCAGTGGACATCATGTCCTCTTAACGGACTGAACAACCTCAAAATAGAATTTTAAACCTGAGAAGGTCTGTTTAGCAGACATTGCTAACTGTCAGTTTTTAAAAACCCTTTTTTCCCCTTTCTTTCCCGCACTCCCCCCCCCCTCCCCCAATTTTCTTCCTCCCACCTTCACGCCACTCTCTTTCTGTGACCCATTTTCTTCCTCTCTTACCTTGTTTGCCCAAATTTTCTCACGTTTTCTTCTCTTCTTCCACTCCCTTCGACTGCCACATCCACCAACACGAACCCTAGTCGCCTCAATCAATTGTGGTTTGCTCTCTTCCACGCCAATACTTGCCACCACACTCATGTTGATGGATTTTAAGGATTCCTTTGAGGTTTCAAGATGATTCTACGCACTTGCCACTTGAATTTAGCACGAGTAAGTGTTCTTTCACCATTAGGGGAAAAATCATGGATGAAATTGTTTAGAGTGAAGGATTTGGGACCTTTCAGAGCACTTTATGATGTGTTTATGCATTTTTCCTATAGATTCGTGTCATATTGTGCATTTGTTGGGTTGATGCTTGAAATCCTTAGGATTATTGGTTGATTAAGACTATTTTGTTAAGCTTGTGATAATTATTGACATTGGGTGTGTGTTACGAGCGCTCACTAGTGTTTGTGTCGAAAATGTTGAGTTTTGGTTTAATTGGCGTTGAATTTTGGTTAAATTATGGTTGAGCTGTGGTTGAATTGGGGTTGAATTTGTGGTTAAGATTGCCATTGTTTTGGTTCTGTATGGTTGTCATTGCGTTTATGGTGGCGAATTGATTGGTTGTTGGGTTGAGCTCTGTCTTGTTAAGATTATACCTAGTTGTGTGCTCAGCAGTCAACGTCGTGATTTAAGCAAATTACGCAGAAGAGTACTGCTTAATCTTCTAGAGCTACTAGGGTTAATGGGAAGGAAGTGATCATAACAGAAGAATTGATTAGTAGGCATTTAGAGCTGCCAATGGGAGTACAAGTTCCATCTTTTGATAAACGTGGGAGATGTGCAATTAATAGTGAATGGGATAAGTCCAACGTTATGTCTCACCTTGGGATTAGAGCCGCTATGCGCTTCACCAACCAGCGTACTTTTATGCACTACAATTCCCTTCATATTGGACCGCGACTGGTGGCATTCTTACTTGCTCATAATGTACTGCCTAAGGCTAGTGATTTGGGATGCCTCCATAATGAAAACTTGTACATTTTGGACAAGATGTTTTTCCAGGATGATCAATTCCAGGGCATTGCTATTGCCCAAATGATTATGACTGCTATGTGGAAAGTGGTCCATCACAAGGCTAAGACGAAGCGGTTTGTGTTCTCAGTGTTATTAAGCTAGCTATTCGAGAGTTTTAGGGTCCTCAAGAGAGATGAAGCAGTGGCCTATACTTCTGATGTGGATGTCATCAATACGGATGAAATGAGGGAATTCAACTATAGAGAAGATGCTCCAAACAGGTGGGTCAATCTTCATCGAGAGAGGGACGATCCGCATACACCTGCTGCACAGCAATATAGAGGGGACAATCAGGTTATGGCTCAATTGCAAGAACTCTGGGCAGTAGTTAGAGATCTTCGAGCTAAATTAAGCAATCTCGTGACTTCACAAACCAGGATGGAAGATATGCTAAGGGCTTTCATAGAGCAACAGCCACCTCATTTGGGATAGCGATACCATAGGATCCTAGGAGTGCATGTGCATTTTTAGTTTCCTGCATTCAGCTTCACACTTTATGTTAATTTGACCCTATGTTTTATTTTGTTTCTTCTATTTTAAACAATTGTAAGGATAACCTCAGGGCTATTTTGTTCTATCCCCCTAATTTTTTTATGTATAGTTTGATGGGTGATAGGAATCCAAGGTGTAGAATTTGGTTTTATGACAATATAATCTGTTATTTCAGTTGGTTTCTTTTCCCTTACTCTTTATTCCGTTCTTTGCATTATCCTTTCTATTTTATCATACCCAACATTTAGGACAATGTTGATTCTAAGTGTAGGGGTGGGATAAATTGATGGTTTTGCATGCATTGTGTTGCATTGAATTATCCTGCAATTTCCATTAAAAAAACTTTTATTTTGTGTTAGTTTTGCATTAACTAATTTTGCATACTTTCATCATACATGTTTGCATAATTATACATCTTCCACATTCTAATTGTCTTTATAATCCAATTTAGTGAGTTAATTGTATTATAGGTACGATTGATCTTAAATACGATACATAATATGATTAAATTGATTACATACCTTGTCACAATTGGATGCTATAATGTCAAATTGATTGAATGAGCATGCTATTAAATGAGTAAACATCATCGAGTGAGTTATTTTGAGCCTAAAGGATTGCATCCAATCCTATTTTTCTTGTGAGTGATATAATTCTCTCTTCTATGTATGTTTGCTTCTAGAACTTGCATTGCATCTTTTTGAGGTTACATAATCATGCTATGGTATGTTCATGAAAGTGATAAAAAGCACTATGATTGAGCTTGAGCCAAATAGCCAACCCTTTTTATATATCAATCCCCTAATGAACCCTCTGTGCCTATAGATTGTATTTGAGCCTTTTTCCTTGTAAATCTATTCCAAATAACCTTGGACCAAGAAAAACAAATTTACTCTTGTTTGATGGTTAGTAGAGCTATAAATGTTGTGCATTCAATACTCTTATTGATAGGGATACAAAGGAAGAAGTGTGGGGATGTTTTCTACAGAAATTGAAGAACATGATGGAAAAAAAATTGGCATCTAAATGGTGTTTTTGAAAATTTATACATGTTCATTTCAGATTCCAAGGTGAAAGAATGATGGAAAATTTTGATAATATAGTTGGTGGAGTTTCCTAACTATTATGGTTTTTAGGCAATTTCTCAATAAATTTTGCCAATGATGATTGTAATATTTGTAGTTTCTGCTCTACTAATTATTGAATGTTTGAATTCCTATCCTTTCTTTCTTAGCTTACTTTACCCGTTGGCCCCATTACAACCAAAGGAATAAAGACTTTTTTGATTCATAGATATGCCATAGATGGGAGTAATGGAGAAGTAGATAAGATGTAAGCTTATGATAAGAGACATGCATTAAAAGATGATTAAGAGTCCCTCAAACACTTATGTGTGAAAGTGAATGCTTTATGAGAGACTTCATTCATGGCATGTGATTTTGATTAATTGAAGCATTATGAAGTCTTATTGTTGCTTAGTTTGTGATCTAAGTTATGAAGTATTATGTGGCCTTGTGTATATATTTCAATTCTTTTCATTTTAAGTAAACCCTCAGGAGACTATAACTCCTCCATTATGGATGCATAGTCATTTAAAGGCTTGTGGCATATGCTAAATGCCACCGTAAACCTACAAAAGTGCAATCAATACCTTGTTTGCAGATTTAATAGTTAATTTTCTTTTATTTTTGCTTGGGGACAAGCAATAGTTCAAGTGTGGGAGAATTTGATAAGTCAAATTATTTATATATGATTTTTGGATGAATTGGAACTAATTTGACCTATCTCTACATGAATTTTGCGCTTTATTTGGTTAATTCTCGCACATTTCAAATCTATTGCTATAGATGTTAGATTAAGATCATTCAAGTACACTTTCGAAGAGGACTTCGAGTTCTACAATGTTCATGAAGACTTCAAGAAGAGATTTTACCATAAAAGGTCAAATTTGCATATTTCTGGAGAGGACCTGAGAAGGTCTGCCCAGCAAACATTAAGTCCCTCCAAACGGACATGAGCGGATAGGGAAAGCTGTAAGACCTGAGAAGGTCCGCTTAGCAGACATCATGTCTACCTAACGGCCATTCTCTGGGCAAATTTTCTCCAGAAGATAGAAAAGGTCCGCCCAGCAGACATTAAATCCGCTTAACGGACTTTGTCGGCACTGTTACGATCCTTATTTCCTTATTTGGCAAAAACTAGGTTTATTTGACCCGAAGACACTATAAATACTCATTTTTAAGACCAAATTAGGGATATGGCACTGAAAACAAGGCAGCACACTAATGAGGCAACCAAAAGAGGAAAAGAAGAGGAAGAAAGAGGATTGAATCAAGATTGGAAGCAAGCATATTTTGCTTTCTCTCTCTATCTCGTCTCTCTACCCTGTCTTGCATGTTGATTGTCTTTATGTATCTGTATTCTTTTATTATATGCTGGAACTAAAATCCATTTATGCTTAGGGATGTAGCCTATTTTGGGGTTTGATTTATGTTTTATGGATTGATTGGTATTGAATGAAAGTTCTTGGGTTATATTTATCTTTCTTGAGCTTCATTATTGTTTCTACGCTTGATCACCATAGATGCAATCTTAGGTATCATATGATAGACTGAGAGGTGAAGTATGATTTGTGCATTAGGAAGATAAACACATTAGATTTAGATATAGAGATATCCTAAACTAGTGTGATAACTTATGGTTGCTTGTTCTTAATGAATTTGACTAGTTAGGTTTCGCATTAAGATATAGTAATCAACTAGTCGGGTATTCTTATATCTCTTAAGAGAGAATATAAGTGAATTTGTGTAATTGTTATTATAACTTGTCATTCAATCAATTCCATAATTTATAAATCAATCTATTAAATTGGTGAACCCCAAAGCCCTAAGTCTAAATCATCGGATTTACTTTGGTTGTATATTTACAGTCTTTACAATTTATTGTTTGCTCTAATCCAATCATCTTTTAAATTTCTTGTTATTTTGGTTCAAGTAATTAGGATTAATTCAGTAGTGAATATCTTAGTCCTTGTGGGATACGACCTTGGAATACTTGATTTGTAGGTACTAGAAACGATTCTGTGCACTTGCAGATTTTGTCAACCAATGATTTTCTCCTTCACCCTTACATTTTTTAGGATATAAAAATAATGATTTTTAACATCTACCCAGATAAGGCATTGGGTCCATAAATAAGGGTTTCTTCTAAACTCATTTTGTTCAGTTATGGGTAAGAAGGTAAGTAAAAAGCCCTTGTGTACCCTTAATGATAAGGTTTTTATTATAAGTTTAATGGTCATAATTAAGGATTTAGTAGTCTAAAAATTTGGAAGAGTTGGAAGATAGTCTATAAATCAACTTAATTTATTGATTATGCCTAGATTGTTATTTTTATTCTATTTATTAAAAATAGGTATGCAAAATGTTAGACAGTTGAAGATAACTTGATTGAATTTTGTTATATTGATGAATGTAAGTGCAATTATTATTTAATAATGAATCAAAAAATTATCTTATCTTTATGATATTTCTTATCTTATCTTTTTTTCTTCCTCTAATTTTCATTTATGCTCACCTCCTTCCTCTTATTATTCTTTATTAACGTTTTGTTAATCTCTTAACATTAAGAGTTGTGTTTAATATTAAGATTTGTGTTATATTAGTACTTTTATTAGTTTTATCATAATCAAAGAAATGATCATTAATTACCGGACTATTGAGGAGATTCTTTTCAAAGTTCTCAAACCAGCACTAAGCTCACATTAACACACTCTCTCAAATTTAATATTTTCCTTCTCACAATGCAACAACAATCATATGTCATTATCACAAAAAAATTCTTTTTATGAGGGAATTCAGAAATCTCTCTTAACTTAACAAATAGTCTTAATGGATATGATACAAAAACTTTGCTTACCTTAAGCAGTAACCCACATCGTCATCCCTACTCCCTGCTCACTCCCTTCATTTCCAAACTATATTTCATCTCTTCCTCTCTATTTCCCATCTTCTTCCATCTTACATTCATCTACTCATTCCTCTATCGAAACCTCCTCTATTCATAATTGTCTCCTAACAAAATTGGAAAATTTTTGTTCTCTGGTGATAATGTTCTAGTTTGGTTATTTTAGAGTAAGTACTTTTTTTTTCATTTTTATAACACACCACCAGATTAACAGTTTGATAAGGCTCCTTTTTATATGTCAAGATTAGCTTTTGACTAGTTTTAATGGATGTACTCCACTTAACAACTTACTACTTAGGGAACTTCTGACCATGCTCTGAAAACTTGTCTTAGTCATTCTTCCTTTCAAAATCATGAGGTTGCTCTATTTGAACTCTGATAAACAACCAATATGATTGTTTATAAGGTGAAATTTGAATCTCTTTCCACTCGTACCACTAACCTCACCCATACTATTCTTTCGAATTATTTTATTTCATATTTATGAGAGGACATAAAATGTAAAAAAATTTGTTCAAACCGTCCATCTTACCTAAGGTAATGGGTATGACAAAATTAATTAAGGATAAATTAATGGTGGCTTGCTCACTTTCATCTTGTAACCCCACCTTATATTCCTCTCCTCCACCATTTACCATGGCTTACTCATTATCACCAAAACCTCCCATCTCAGATCACCTATCTCTATATTATTTGTTTGACTCTAGCATAAATGAAGGTTTGCCATGAAAAAGGACTATGCTTTAACTGCAATAAGAAATCTATACCTAGGCGTCATTATAAATCTTCATAACTTCTATGTTAATTAGTTGAGGATGGTGAGAAAATCTCTTTATCCATTTTAGATCTCTCCTTTGAGTATTTAGATCTTCCCCTACTATTGGTTGAGAACATGTCATCTATTGACTTTTTAAGATCTCCTTCATGCACTTGAGGGAAAGTTTACTCCTAAGAGCCTTCATTTAGAAGGAACTTAGATCAGACAGTCATCATTTTGGTGGATATTAGGTCAACCTACAATATTATTCAGTCCTATATAGCTCAACGTTTAGGCCTTTTTATCCTACCTTTTCATTATTTAAATTTCATTGTAAGTAAAGGTAACTCCCTCCAATTTATAAGCCTTTCTTCCTAAGTTTTACTATACTTGAACCAAACTTATTTCTCAGTAGACTTCTATTCACTACCCATTTTTGGAACATATTTGGTCTTAAAGATCCAATAGCTAGCAAATTTTTGTGAAGTAAGTATTGAAAATTATGTATGAAATTTAAATATCAAGGAGGTCGAGTTCATTTACAAGGCAAACCATCTTATCTCTCTCAAATATCCTTGAATCAACTCAAACTCATAGAGAAAATAGAGGCCATCATCTTTGTTTTTAAGATTGAGATGGCTCCTTTATCTTCACAATCTGTAACACAATTTAACTCTACCACACCTCCTAATTTAATTTTCAAGTTACAAACCTTTCGCGATCGTTTTTCTCCTATGATTGTTAAACCCAAAGGTTTTCCCTTATCTTTACCTTTTGACCATGATACCCCTCTATTGTCAGCCACAGGTGCCTTTAATTTCTGCCACCATATATATCCTCACTACTAAAAATTAAAAATAGAGCATCTAATCAACAAGATGCTTGTTAAGGACATTATTCAGTTACATAATAGCCCTTTCTTATCGCATGTACTTCTGGTGAATAAAAAAATAGTCTTGGCACTTCTATGTTAACTATCATGCCTTAAAAGATGTAATAGTTAAGTGTTATTTTCCAATTTCTACTATTGATGAACTATTAGAAAAATTTTATAGTGCCAAAATTGATGAAATAAAAAGACAACATTTCAAACACACTATGGTCATTACAAATTTCTTATAATGACTTTTAGGTTCTTCAATGCTCCTTCAACATTTCAAAGAGTATTGAATCACATATTTTCACATATTTATCATAAGTTTGTGTTGATATTACTTGATGATATATTAATTTATAGTCCCTGTTGAGCAACAAATCTACATCACTTAAATGCAGTTCTCTTTATCCTCCAACAAAATTCTTTTTATGTTAAATTAGTAAATTGTGAATTTGGTAGTCAATCACTTACATATTTTGGTCATGTAATTTTTATTAGTTATGTCTCAAAAGATTCTAAAGAAATTGAGGTTATTATGGAGTAACATTTATCAAAATCAATTAAAGAGCTATAAGGATTTCTTAGTTTGGCTAGATATTATTGTGATTGCCTTGTTCCCTGCCTTCAAAGACTTTTTGAACGTAATCCATAAGCTTTTACTATGTTATACTTCATTTCAGAGTAACTAACGAATCATCCTCATTATATAGTTAAGGATAGATTGGTAATCTATGAAAACAAAATTTTTGTTTTGGCAAAATTTTGCTTATCATCCAATCCTCCTTCAAATGTTCTATAACTCTCTACTAGGGGGTCATGTTGGTGCTCAATGCAATTTAGCACGTCTTGCCTCCACCTTTTACCGGTCCAACATACATCAATCGGTCAAGGAGTTTATGGTCCAGTGTACTATTTACAAAGAGTTTAAGCTTCTAAATATTGCCTCTTATGGCCTTTTACAACCTCTTTTTATACATGGTAAGACTTATGATGTCTTCCTCACCTATTTTGTTGCCTAATGGCCTATTTCTAGTGGAAAAATAACAATTTTAGTAGTCATTGATCACCTTTCAGAATATATATACTTTTGTATTATAGGCTCTCATATAACTATTCCTCAGCTTGTTAAAGACATATGTCATCTCATCGAAATTTTCATGATCATCTATTTATGAGTTCTCTATGGAAAAGTAATATTTAAATTCTAAGGTATCTCCTTGTTATGAATAACTCTTACCATCCTCAATCTAACGACTAAACTAAAATTGTAAATCATTGTCATGAAGATTATTTGTTTGCTTTGTCACTGACCAACCAAAAACTTGGATACAATATATACTTGCATTGGGACGAATTAAACTACAACATTTTGAGGCATTCTTATTTTGAGCATACTCCATTTGAGGTGGCTTATGGTTGTGCTCCTTCATTACTGTGTGGTTACATTTTTATAGTCTGTCGATGTAGCTTCTATGAATGAATTACCAACTGATCTGGATCAAATTATTGTTAAACTCTAATCTAACCTTATATGGGCTCAATTACATATGAAATCTCAAGTTAATCTTCATCGCACAAATATTCAATTCTAGGTAGGCAATCAAGCGTTTGTGAAGCTCAAACCACACCATCAATATTCGACTGCTCATCCTCAATATAACAAATTATCCAAGAGATATTTTGGCTCCTTCAAAATATTGATCTGCATCAAATCAGTAGCTTACAAGCTAAACTTGTCTCCTGAAACTTGAATTCACAATGTCTTCTATGTTTCTCTTTTAATGAAGACAAAAGGGTCAAATTAGACACTAATATTTTTATCAGAAGTTAATTTAAACCTAAATGTCTCAACACGTTTAAAACCCATTAAGAATAAGGTTGTACATGATCTAGTGCTGGTGTAAAGCCTGTAAACACTGTACATGTTCCTGACTCTAATTGGCCTAAACAAACAGGAAGAGTGCAAATGACAAGAAAAATGTCAATTATCATCTGTAATTATATTATTTAAAGTACACCAAGACCGCTTATCATGGTGCCGAAGGATTTAATAAAGAACCGAGACTTGGGCTCGACAACTTTTTCTCAAGAATAGATGAAATTGCAGCAGTCAATTTCTTGTTCACATTGGGACCTAGACCACTAATGGATACAAGCTCACCATAGGTTGGTTGCTTAGTTCCTTCAAATTCCATAGGTACTGATCCTTTCAAGACAATCATCAGATACTGCAAAGTCAAAGACATGGAATGATTTAACTTATGTCCGTTTCGAGAAAAATTGAACAAGAAAAAAAAAAACACACCATTGGGGAAAATCCATCACTGTTGTCAAATGATCTTAACAGGTAAAGAGAAGACTTTATCATTGTATCATTATTGGGTTATCTGAAGATTACTGTTTTGCCACGCATACAAAGTGACAAAGGAGGAATTGGTATTTGGCCATGAAATGAATCTAAAATTTTATGAATGAATATGTCCAAGAAAAGAATGACTCTTCAACTTCATCCAACAAAGATAAGATGCAAGATATCATGTAAGTAGTAAAATAGTAAGATACGGACAAGAATATTATTCAGAGACAAGCTCTGAAATTACAAAGTATAACTGCTTAGGCATACTAGGAAATTAAACTGCCCTAAAGTGTAGGAACTCAGCCTCTCAACATAAAGATTTAGACGTTTATGCCATAAAACTCCCATCAAATGCTTAAAATCTGCATTCCTTTTCCCTTGCATTGCTTCGTACTAGTTTTTTCCCTTACGCAATGTTTGGTTACTGTCTTTGTCAACGGAGACAGATAACAAAATACAAAAATCATATGCCTCGCAGTGTTTGGTTGCTAACTCTACTTATTTTTGTTCTGACTTCAGACGACAAGAACAGAAATTTTTTATTCCTTCTAAAACTAAAGGACAAGATTTCTTGTCCCTGTCATAGAAACAAAACACATAAAAGTTGGACAAAAATACCCCTCACGACTAATAAAAAGCAAATCCATTTTATTTACTAAATTTATTTTATTTATATTTTTCTTATTTTAATTTAATAATTTAATATTTATAATTGAATTTATATGACTAATAA
>JAOQMS010000179.1:11564580-11578010 GCA_027563885.1 Erythroxylum longipes
ATTCCTTATTTATAGATACAATTAAAAAATACTAATACAAATTATTTGTTTTAAAATAATCAATGAATTACATATTTTCAATCAAATTATACTGTCAGGATACTTTAGGCATTGATACTATTTTTTATGTTCTGTCAACTTCAACTAAATATATTTTTGCCCTCGATACGAAAAAATTTTTCTATATTCTGTTTATTACAATCAAACACTTCATTATCTCTAATTTTTGTTTTGATGTGTCTCCAAATTTGTATTTGGTTCCATCTCAGCCTAAGAGAGACAGTAGCCAGCGTAAATGCAATTACGACAGAAATATTGTGATTGTGATCCGGAACGTGACCACGATTTGCTATAATTACGACCACATCTTTTTGCAATTGCCTCTTGACCGTTTAACACAATCCATTAAATAGACATCTACATGCATAGCACAAATAAAACAACTTATCAATCTAACCTAAACCATCTATTCTCACATAACAGGAAAGCCCATAAAAGCTAGCAATCTTAATATCAAAGACAAAGAAGAATTACTCGTTAAGTTTCTTCATTAAACAAAGTCTCAGCCTTTCTTAAACTTCAACACACTTGTAAAAGGGTGTCATCAAATGAAGACACTTTAGAACAGACCAATGACGCCTGGTCTTCCTTCTTCCCGTTGTAATTGGTATGTTTCTATATTTGCTCACAAGTCGTGTAATCTTCCTCAGTTTGCATCTTTTATATCACAAGCCTCTGCTTCAGTTCTCTCTTTAATTTCTGGCCCTGACGCCATTGCTCTTCAGCTCTAAAAATAAACAAACTTCTGAGTTACACGAATTAGAAACACTCTGTTAGTTCACTTAATAGGATGACATTCAGAAACGTCCCATGTCGCATAAACGAAGAGTTTAGCAGCATATATAATTATTTCTCTGGTCAACAATCCAATAGTAAGGAGGTGACACTCTGTATCGGCAAGTTCATTGTGTATCGGGAAGTTCCTACTGCATTTCTTTTTTATTCTTATTTTCTATGATACAAATGCCAGACTATAGCGGAGAACTGTGGCAATTGCTTGCTAGCTTTGATTTCTATCAACTCATAAGTTTCGTTATATATAGGCTTGGAAAGAGCAGCCCGAAAGTTTTATTCTGTGTAATCACAAGTTTCAAGGGAGTGAGGGAGATGAGAGAGGAAATATTGTTGGATATTTTCGACTTTTCTCGTAAAGTTAGACAATATTTAATTGCATTTTTTTATTATTTAATAACTTAATCGGTTAAGTTAGGTAATTTGATAAAGTCACCTAATAAATGATCTAAATCAATGGGTCAAAGTTCAGGTGAAATATGAATCCCGATCAGTGTGGACTTAACCCATATCGGACCTATGACGAAGAAGCCTAATATGGATGCTATATAAAAAGGTTAAGGCCTCCTGTAGTTATTCATATTATTCGTAAGTATAAGGATTCTTTGACCCATTAATAGAGCTTACATTTTGAGAAAACTGTAGAAAGACGTTAACTATATTCCAGTGAGCAATTCCCGCGAAGACGGCGATGGATTTACACTCGTTTCAGCTTCGGAAAGCTCGTTTGAAGTTATGGAACCGAAATCAAGTATTTTCTACATTTTTTCGTTTATTGCCCTTTTACGTTCGATCCGGGATACGTAACTAAAGTCTCGTTATATATTATATGTGGTGTCAGAGCGGTGACGTAATCGGGTGGTTAAAAATGAAGATTTTTTTAGCTTTTTCTCCATAAGATTTTTAGAGAGTTAACTTTCGTTTCGTAGTTTTTTCTTACTTTTTATTGTATGAAAGTAGTATACATGTGCTTAGCCTTGATAAACGAAGTGAAAATGAGCCTGGGAGTGTGAAAAATAAACCTGAATCGTGCCAAAAATCACCATTTCCTGGCATTAAGACCGAGCGCGTGTCTGGCATCGATGGGCGCGTCTGTGCGTCGTCACGTGTGCTACATAAATCTCCGTGCAACAAACTTACCATAAGGGAGATACATGAGTTTTTTGTGTATCGGGTGGTCGGTTCAGTGTCTGGTGACGCACAATAGTCACTCTAATGAGATTTTTCCTTTACAAAAGTCTCAAATGAAGTTTTAAAAGAATGTCTTCAGCACAAGTATGTGACAATGAGACTATACATTCGGGTTTAGTATTTATCGATGTTATTGTCACATACCATATGTCCGTAAAGAGTGTAAGGATAATATAAAGATATATCCCTTATGTTTGTAGACTTTTTAAGTGCTGATGAGGATGTAATCACCAAAGTGGTTTTTCAAGTCGGAATTTTGAATTGTCCTGCTTGCATGTTGGGTGATGTCTCTGGTTTTATGTTTGGTTATTTTGCCCAAAAGTGTTGGCCTTACATAAAATTTTGAGATGTACATAAAGGCATTAGATGGAGGAAAGTTGTTGCTCAAATGATCTATTCGCCCAAAGGTGGTAGTGTTATAAGAGTTGATAGTTTGTACTTTGATCGCTTTTATATGAAGGTCTTATTGTATATATTATGTATTCAGCCCAAAGGTATTTCATAATATGTGTGATCGGGTTCTCAGCATAGATAGTATTCAATGGTTTTGAGTATCGTTGTTGTCCTACATTTGTGCTGATTTAAACATTATTATTTTGCTGTCACTTTTTCAGTCAACAATATCAGTGTCACTATTGATGACCGGTTTCAATACAAGAAGTGGACAAAGGATGAATGCTATGGAGATAGCTAAAATTGATATGGCCATACGAACAGACAGGCCATCTCCACCTACATCTATAAGCACGAGAGCTCATAAAGCAGCTTATACAACCTAGGATCAATATAACAGATTATGTCTTACAACTATTAAGAGATCCATACCTGACTATCTGCATAGTGGACTTCCAGACACAGATATAATGAAGGAGTTTCTTGGAAATATCTCCCAAAGGTATGCAATCTCACCTAATGTTGAGATGAGCGCTTTGATGAAAGAATTATTCTCCATAAGGTATACGAGAGAAGGAGTGATGAAGTACATATCAAGAATGATCCATTTTCATAGTAGACTAAAGATGCTAAATATGCCTCTTCCTAATGTCTTCATAGTTCACCAGACTCTGAATACACTCCCTCTAGAGTTTAGTAATCTAGTGATGACATATTATTCCCTGGATGAGGAATGGGACTTCAACACTTTGATTGCCCATTGCATTGCTGAGGACGAGAAACTTAAGCTTGCTACTCCTACATGCCTCGAAGCAACTAAAGGGAAAGCAAAGATGAAGCCTACTAAGCTCAAAGGTAGAAAGTTAAAATCTTCTCCACATGCTGATGCTGAACAATCCAGTTCTGGTAAAGGTCCTGCGGACATAAAGAAGCTAGCAGTATAAGGCCTAAAAAGAAAGATTGAGACCACTAGGTAACTCCTTGGCTTATCAATTTATGAACCTAATTTTGCGATAGTTGCATTAAGTTTTTGATGACTAGATAGTGGAGCGTCTGATCATGGTGTTTCCACAATGCAAGGGTTCATATCCAGGATACAACCAAAAAAAGGAAAGGAGGAACTGATGGTTGACAACAATAAAGAAGCGGATGTAATATCTATGGGGGATGTATGTACTGAACCTTGTTGCAAGGTTCATTTTGGCTTTTTACATGACACATTTTATATGTGATCTTTGTATCAATTTTGGACAAAGAAGGTTAACATTTTGTGTTTAATTCTTCTATTGTACATTTGTTGTTTAATGCAAAACATAATGGTACAGCTTTCTTATCATATAGTTTGTATAGAATGTATCTTATCTCAAATTAGATATATGCTTCTTCTTATCTTACTAAACAAGTTATACATGGTGTGACATAAAAATTTAAGCTACATTTCTAAGGCTAGGGTTGAGAGATTGATTAATGACAGCATTCTCTCAGTTCTAGATTATGATGATCTGGAAATATATGTTGACTGTTGCAGAGGGTAAGTTGACTAATAAGGAAAAAAAGGGTTAACTCGTACTTCTAACTTGTTGGGTTTGATACATACAAATATCAGAAGACCTTATACAGTTGCATTATGCAATTCTAAATGTAGTTTGACATTTGTTGATGATTATTCCCATTACAGTTATGTGTTCTTGCTTAAAGATTGAAGGTTGAGATCCAATTGGGAAAATTCATAAAGAGTGTCAGATCTAACTGTGGAGGAGAATATCATGTCAAACATGGTGTTTTAGGACATGAATAGGTCCGTTTGCCAAATATATGAAATTAGTTGGAATAATGACTTAGTGCACTATGCCAAGTAGTCCTGAGCAAAATGGTGTGTTACTGAAAGGCATAAAGGCACCCTAAGGGACATGAAAAGGTCAATGCAAAATAGGACCAATCTACCTGATTATCTAGAAGTGTGAGAACCTAGCCTTACACACATTCGTGTATGGGGCTGCCCTGCTGAGGTAGTATAATCCTTATAAAGAAAAAATTGCATGCTCATTATGCTTATTACTATTTAATCAGATATCCTAATCAATTTAAAGGCTACAGATCTTACTGTAAAGAAGGAGGGACCGGAATAATAGAACTACAATAGCTAAGTTCTTATAATACAATGTCTAAGATGATGGTGGGCCCTTGACCCTTCAAATGATAGTAGGAAGGATACTACAATTATTATGTACCCGTTACTCAAATAGTTAGATCCTGTGGATTTAGGTCTTTGTACCGTGCTTTTATAGGAACAAGAACTCATACTTGTATACATAGAGATTCCTGGGGATACAAGATCTGATGCAGTTACGTAAATCCACTAAAATGAGACGACCTGCTATCTCATCTGATTACATAGTCTATTAGGTGAATAGGACTATGATATTATGAATCCAGTTAATTTTACAGAAGTTGTTTCTGGACCCAATGCGGATTTGTGGTGGGATGCAATAATTGATGAAATGCAAGCCATGAAGCATAGTAAGGTCTAGGAGCCAGTTTATTTGCAACAAAACTATAAATCGTTTAGTCTAGTTGCAGATGAAGTTTAAGACCTAAAGGATTTCGGGATAAAGTTTAGCGATTTATGGGCTCGCTCAGTTGCCTGATGGTTCACTCAAGGAAAAAGGTTGACTTTAAAGTTTCTTTTCTCTTGTATCCTCGAATGATACATTTTGAATGATTATGGCAACTGTAGCTCATGATTATATAGAGTTACATCAGATGGCTGTCAAAACCGCTTTTCTGAATAAAGACCTTTATAAAGAGGTCTATATGGTACAACCTGAAGGAGTTCAGGATCTAGATGGAACTGATATGATTTGCACGTTAAGCAGATCAATATATGATTTACATCAAACCTCTCGAAAATGATACCTTACAGTTGATGAGGTTATTACCCCTTTCGACTTTATGAAAAATAAAGCTAAAAGATGCTTGTACTATGAGGTCAGGGGGAGCGAAGTTATTTTCATAATACATTGCTCAAACTGAATAACTTGACCATATTGTATGAGGTTAAGCAACTTTTAGCCAAGCATTTCATATATGAAGGACTTTGGTGAAGCATCTTTTGTCCTAGGTATGCAGATTTACCGGGACATATCTCAACACTTATTAGGCCCCTTTCATAGTTCATACATTGAGTATGTGTTACAAAGGTTTAATACAGTTAACTGTAAACCTATCGTAAAACCTATCTCTCATAGTGAGAGATTGTCTTTGGTATAGTGTCAAAGAATAAAGTAAACAGAGAGGTTATGAGGAATGTTCCTGAAACTGGTACAGTTGATAGCCTGATATATGCTCGGGTAAGTATTAGGCGAGACATTGCATTTACTGTTAAACTGTTTGATCAATATCTAGTTAGCCCAGGTATAGACCATTGGAATGCAGTCAAGCGAGTGTTGAGATACTTAAAATGGAACTAAGGATTATATGTTAACATATTGAAAAGTCAACAATCTAAACCTCGTAGGAAATTCAGATTTAGATTTTAGCTATATGTCTGGATAATAAAAAGTCTACTTAAGGTTACATTCTTTATGTTTGCAGATGGTACAATGTCCTGAAAGAGTGTCAAGTAGACACAGGTGATTTTCTCAACCATGCTTGCAAAGTGTATGATATGGGGCTGCTTCACAGACGGTTTGACTAAGAAACTTGATTTTTGAGTTGTTTAAAGTTAATTCAGTGGCTAGACCATTCGGTTGTACTGTGATAATCTTGCTACTGTATTGTTTAATAACAACAAAGAATATCACAGGGTCTTAGCATTTGGAGGTCAATTATTTGACCATGAAGGAGTTGATACGAAAATGTGACATTAAGGTTTGGGCATTTAAGGACTGAGAAAATGTAAGCTGATCCTTTAACTACTGGGCTTCGCCCACTTGTGTTTGAAAGACAAGTATACCGTATGGGTGTTTTGAAGTCCTTAGAAACTGTTAGTTAGGGTATCGTTATGTTTGCTCCATGTACATCTGTATATTGATACATTTGATGTATTATGACAGTATGATGATTCATCAACAAAGATGGTCATCGTTTATCCTCAGTAATACGTGTTATCATACATTGTCATAATACATATGAAAGTCTTAATATTTGTCTTGATCATAAGCATTTAAAGGTCATTGGGAATATTTACAGATTAACCTTAAGGCTATGTCATTAAGACACATATAGTTTTATACGAATATCCATAAAGTTTGGCATGACATAGGAGGATATAAGTTTTAATCCCATAAAGGTTCTCTAATGCAGTTTAGCATTCAGTTAGAGAACACAAAAGTTTCCTCTGATGTTATTTAGCATTCGATGAGGGAAAAAAGTTTTCTCTAATGTTGTTTAGCATTCAGTAAGAGAAAACAGGATTTCTCTATTGCAATTTAGCATTTGTGATTTAACATAAAGTTAAAGAAATTGATGCCTACAAATGAAGATGATATAATTTAGATCATACAGGTATCATCTTAGTTTGCCACACTCCATTTTTCCATTCATATTAGTGAGATATTAGATATGCGTGATTCTATTAGATCTGTGTCGCACATGACACATGTATTTGACACTTTTCGATATCGAAAGTCTTGCAGAACGGAATGATGGATCTTCATTATCTTTGAATCAAATGTTTTATTTTTAAACTTAGTCGACTAATAAAGTAGTGTGACTTAATCGAGTTTTTTTAAACTATTTTAAACTTGAGTCAATACTACAATTAAGTATTGTCCAAGAGAGAGAATGTTGAATATTTTTTACTTTTCCCGTAAAGTTGGACAACATTTAATTTCATTTTTCGATTTTTCAATAACTTATCGGTTAAGTTATGTAATTTGATCCGGATAAAGATAATAAAGTGACCCATTAAATGATCTAAATCAATGGGTCAAAGTTCAGATGAAAATTGAATCCCGATCAGTATGGACCGGACCCGTAGCGGGCCTGTGATAGGCAAGCCTGATATAAATGCTATATATAAAAGTTAAAGTCTCCTGCAGTTACTCATATTATTTGTAAGTATAAGGATTCTCTAACCCGTTAAGATAACTTACATTTTGAGAAAACTATAGAAAGATGTTGAACGCGTTCCAGTGAGCAGTTCCCGTGAAGACGGTGGTGAATTCGCGATTATTTCGGCTTTGAAAAAACTCGTTTAAAGTTATGGAACCAAAATCAAGTATTTTCTGCATTTCTTCGTTTATTGCCCTTTTATGTTTGATCTGAAATACGTAATTAATGTCTCGTTATGTATTACAATATATTTTTAAAAAATTGGGTTCCACTTCCAAAGGCTTACGAAAGATTTAGCTGTAACTTCTTAGAACTGGTAATGAAGAAATTGGGTTTTGCTTAAGGAATTTCTGAACCTTATTGGGCCGTGCGTTTCCTCAGTGAGGTGTGTTGGAGGAGTTTATTCTAAGAACATGTAAGGACCGTTTATCCATCTTAAGCCTCGAGCCACTTGCAGCAAGATTACAATTTGAGAAAATTTGTGGTAGGTGTCGTGGAATTTTTATATGACACGGATGCCATACCACTCAGTCTCTCAATTTATTGTTTGCCAAAGACTGCATTTTATTTCTCAAAAATTCTGCCAAGGAATGTCAGATCATAAAGAGCATTATATCGGACCTATAGAGAGCAGAAGGCTTTGTTCCTTTTTTCAGCGCGTCCACTCTAACAGCAATAAGCGAGGATATTGCTAATTGGCTCCAAAAGATAAACAGTTACTCCAAGTCTGTTATTCAAGGTATACCTGCGTATCCAATGTCAGCATTTTTATTATCGAATTGTTTCAGTAAGGAGTAAAACAACATAATGAGTCAATTCTTGGTGGGAACAACAACTTGTGGTGAAAAACTTAGGCTGGATTAGTTGGGTTGATTTTGTGTATGGGCAAAGTAAATGGACCGTGATTTTCTAAGCTTTAACGTCGCATTGTTATTAAAGCAAATATGACGCCTAATTCTCTATGAGCTAAATATTATTCTTTGGGAAATATTTTTAGGCGAAGAAAAATGTTAGAAGCATCATTCACGTGGAACAGCTCCAAAGCAGCTCTGTGGTTGCTTGAAAAATATGTTGTGCTTTGTATCTTGGCAATGGGAGACAATTTGAAAAGATACATTTCTCAAAATCAACTGCCTAATTAAGATTTTTTTGCGAAGAGTAAGATTGAAGTTAGTATAATCTTTAACTTTTGAATTTCATCTTTTCTGAAGTTGAAAGAAGCAATATCTTGCGATTGTTGCCTCAACTGTGTATCTTATAAATGATAAGTTGACTTGAATGCACACTAATAACGAGAAAACAACCTACCATTTCACTTCTTCCTTTCCCAATCGGCACCCTTAGGCCAGTTGCTCTATTTCAGCTGTGAACTCTAATGTTTGAAATGGTTCAAGGAAGTTAAACATCCAGCAAAAGTTAAGCTTTACTTCTGGCGTGATCTTTGGAATAGCCTTCCAACTCAGTGTTCCCACTGTTCAGACGTGTTATATGTTTGAGGTAAGAATATTGAATTTAGTCTGAACTAAAGTCACAAAATTAAATTTAAGTTGATTTAATCCTCCTTATTTGCAAGCCTAATTTAAGGTGGGAGTTGAGTCCTTTTTCATGCACTTACACTTCGTCAATATCCCAAAGCATTTTGGTTCCATTTCAAGTTTTATGGAATGGTTTTTAAAGGACTATTTCTATTTGCGACGAGGATTTTGTCACATTTTTTTGTCATAGATATGCTCATAGTCTCTCCGTTTGGATAGAAACCAAATTGAGCAGACCAAGTGGCTATTCCTTCTCTTGTCTCAAATATTGTCCAACTTTTTAATGGTTGAAAAGTTGCTTATACAACGAGTTCGAATATTTCTGGCAAGTATCCCTCCAAGATGAAATCCCCTTCTGAAATGCGTCTTAAGAATTAATATTGATGAAGTTTAGAATCTGAAATCTGCCAAGACCGAAAGCAAAATTGCTATTAAAATTAGAGGGACTATCTTGTGGTGGCTATTTATGATCTAATTCATTTTCCGTGTATGGTCGAAAGTGTGTTGTATTGAAAAGGCTTAATTGTGGCATTTGCCATTTCAGTTTGCAGGGGAATGTTATTGTTGTCCTCTCTCAACTGAAATCTAGTGATAATTCGTTAGTAGGTTTTTGGTAAAGAGGTCTTCAAACAGTTTTTTCACAAAGCAATTTTCATTGAAAAAAGAAAAGAGGTCTTCAGACAGAGGAGCCGAACAATCGGAAGAAGCCATAAAATAAAAGTTGATGTTTGTTTTTTCGACGTACCGTTCACTTGATGTTTACCCAAACACATCTCACCAACTTTTTAGTTCAAAAGCCATAAAAAGAAGACAACTTTACGAAAAGGTTCAATCTCTGAATCAAGTAATGGGGTTTGTTTAATCAGCGGTCACCAAGTTGGTTGGGAACTCATTATTATTATATGAGCATGCACCAAGTTCTGTCTAACTACACCAACCTTATCTGTTTCAGGATTTTTACAACCATTTCGGAAGTGGTTGCTGGGTACCACAGGACGTCTATATATATATATATGTGTGTGTAACTTTCAGATATGGATGCACAGCGGCACAGGTGTAAGCTTTATTCCAGGCCCCCTCTCTATTTGGGCTATATAAAACCTACTACCCTAATATACTAGATTGTAACAAGATAGACTTGCGGGCAATAATTTGGAACCTTTGCCTTTATATGTTGGAAGAAGCCCTACTGACAATAATTCTAATTAGTGCAATGCCCATGCCAAATCATGAGTTACCTGCAAGTGGTCAATAACGTACGAAACTTTGGTTACTTCGAAGAAATTAGGAGGCAAAAAAGGTTAGGGACTCATGAGAAAGCTCCGGGTTTAAATTTCAAGCACTTACTTTTCTAAGCTATAAATATGAGAGCTTATCTTATAATGTTCAGTGGCAGAGCCAAGAATGTCCTGGAATTGGGACTGATTGGACAACAATAGACTGGCGGCGAAGACTTCCGACAAATTTAACATTAATTCAAAAAACAATTTCACAAAGCACATTCATAAATGAAGTTAACTAAAATATTCAAATTACAATGTCTTTATACATTTTTAGAGACATTAGAGCTAATAGATGATAATTGTTTTCAACGAGTCGTCATGGCTTGAAAACGCTGTAAAATAGTCTCATTATCAATTTTTTTGAAGATTTCTCTCTCATTGTATACCACCATTATGTAATTCACCCATTCGTCTCCCATCCTATTTCGCAAATTATTTTTTATAAGTTTCATTGCAGAAAATACTCTTTCGACAGATGCTGTCGCAACTCGAAGGATCAATGTCAATTCAATTAACCGATACACCAGCAGAAAAGCTTTATCTCTTCCAGAAGCAACCAAAATCTTTGCTAGATTTCCAAGATCTTCAATATTGGAGAACTCGGCTTTGTCAATAAGTTCTAAGTTGATAGGAAAGAGTCAGTCGTTCACTCTAAGAGAAGTCATCCGGATAAAGTTCTGAGAGAGGACCAATTTATCAACATTGAAATTAGCGAAGGAGTTCTTTGGACTAAGAGAATTCATGCAAGTAAGCAATTATGTATTTGCTTCTGAAAATCGATGCTCCATCTCTTGAATAATTAAATCAATAACCTACCAATGTTAAGAAAACAATTAAAGGGAGTAGATAAAATACAATAAATCTCACAGTCAAATCCAATATTTGAATGAAATGTAGACATTAGACTTACCTCACAATAAATCTCCGCCTTATAATGATGATAATGAGTTACAAGACCGTCCCGCTTCATATGCACACGAGATTTGATGAGACATCTTGAACCATGTCAGTGATCAACAAGCTACTGTGGTTGGCATGTGTGTTGATTTCAGTTGCATTTCTTGCACTGTCATATGATGTTGTGGGAACAAAGGCAAGGTGGTTGGCCCATTGGGTAACAGTACTAGGAACGGTGATCATGGTAACAACAATAGGGACTATGTGTTATTGGGTAGTGATGCAGAGAATTGAATCTTCAAAATTGCGCAACATTCGAAGATCTTCCACGAGCAGGTCGCTTTCGGGATCAATGTCAGTGTTGACAAAATCAGAGATTTTTGAGAATGAGTATAAACTCTATGCAATATAAGATCATCACATTTTTTAGGTTTTTAGAGGGGCGGAAGCTAGGGCTGGCGCGGGGGCTTATCCCGCGCTAGCTCCGCCCCTGATAATATTTTTATTTGTTATAGCTTCTTGATTCAATTCTTCCATTGGATATAATTCTTTTGGTCTCTCTCAGCTTATTGTAGTTCATATGGTTGAAATTTAACTGTTAATTTCAAATTTTATAATGAAAATTGATGCTTACCACGAATTTAGACCTACCAAGTCGAGGCTAAATGATCTTTTGACAAGGTATGATGCAACACTGTGAATTAATTTGAAAAGAACGATACGCAGACATGTAATTTGCATTTCACAAAAAAGTGCAAAATTTTTAGTGATTGTTATTAATATTTTCAAAAAGAGTCGGACATTAATATTAAATTTAGACAGCAAAAAGAGAGCAACTTAATTTCTTAATACGGGGAGTGTAAGAACTAAGACGACTACAGTTTTACATATGGCTCGCATCTATGCGTTGTGATATGAGTCAGAGCATGAATAGGCCCTAGTATGAGCGAGACAAGACATAATGACATGTTCTCGTAAGAATGGTGCATTATACTTTTGACACTGGGTTGTGGATAAATATGAACTTCCACAGAAGACGAGTTGGCCTGTAACTCAGATTTTACGCTATCGGGGGAGAATTCTAAAATATTTCTCTGGTTTCGGATTGCAGGAATGTCTCGCGATTGCACCCATTCGTTTCAATTTGATTTCAACCGTTGGACACTACCGTATATACCGGAAGAAAGTTGTCCATGAAGTAACTCATTCTTACACTCGACTTTAATCTGAGACAAAACTGCAACATATAAGCCTCAACTTGTAACCTGAAAATTGAGTAAAGCAATCAACAACTTATCAGTCTGCAACCTGCAAATGTTCCTTCCGTAAACTTGCCTTGCAATTTATCATCCTATTATATGTTGTGTCTCACTCTAGTGTACGGACTAGCTCACGTTTCACTTCTAGAACCAGATTAAGAACTTCTTCCAAAAATGCAGACAGACCTTAGGGGTATGTAACATGGTGGAATGGCCCTAAGCAATCTAGTAACTTTAAAAGAGAATCGACAAATCGGAGGCAGAGAAGTGTGTTGGGGATTAAGATCTGTTGTTTTTTTTACTTTAATGGCCCAATTTATATCCCATATTGGGAAGAGATGAGGATGGGAGGAGTTTTTCAAGTTATAAAATAACTCCTCCCCCTCCCATATCTAGATATCTCAAAATTTGATATATACTCAAAATTTGTACACATATCAAATTTAGTGTTCTCTTCTTAATAAGAGCAGGCTGCTTTAGTGGTGCTTCGGAGACGTAGGCATATTTGGCCGAACTCTGTTATCAAATTTCTGGGTGTGTTCTTTCCTTATCACTTTTATTATTCGGCATTTATTGGCTTGTCTCTTTTCAAGTTGTAGTATAGTATTCAATATTGTTTGTCGGGTATATTTGTAGTGTTGTGTTCAATTTATTTGGGTATATTTATTATTCGTGTGTGTACACGGGTTAGGTTGTGATAAATATACCGTGCACGTAATTTCTGTCTAGGAGGTCGGGTTTTAAGTGGGACCGTTTATGACCCTTCCGCCCTTTCCTGGAATTTTACGTGGAATGGTAATACTATCTAGGAGGTCATTGTGATCTTTCCTAAGTATTATCGAATCGGTTCACTTCACTAGTTATTTATCTTAGAGGGAAAAATTACCTGATTTTTCCAACAAGTGGTATCAGAGCTAAAGGTTCATCTTTGGTTTGTTTGTAATTTTTGTTATATTGAATACTAT
>JAOQMS010000179.1:11592900-11607334 GCA_027563885.1 Erythroxylum longipes
AAATTTCAGGGACTATTTTATAAATTTAAAAAATTATCCGAAACGGTACCCGGTATTGACCGGTACCGGTACAGTACTGTACCAATGCCCAATCCGGTACCAAGTCCAGTACGGTATTCGCAACATTGGTTATAAGCTTGATTTTTTTAATTTCGCAACAAATTTAAATGAGTAGTTGAATAGTCAAATCTTAATTAATTTAGGGTTTAAGATTTTTTAAAAGCTTTATATATCTAGACTTAGATCATCTAACCTTATGTCATTTAGAATTACTTAGAGAGACTTATGATAAAATAAAGACAAAATAGTCAGTTTTTAATTGTGCAGATTTTATTATGTCATTAAGCATGTTTTCTTGTTTGTATTTTAGCATTAAGTGCCTTTAATTAGTCTAGAATTCTCAATTGGCACTATAAATGACCATGTAATATTTCATTTTTATTAGAAGAGAGGAAAGGATAAAAGTTTTATTGCATATCTCTTATTTTATTTTTTTTGAGTGTATAAGTATTTATGAACATCTTTTTTCTTTTCCAAAATTTGCATCAATTTTCCTATGCTAACCAAATCAGTCATAATGATAAATGCTCCAAGGTAGTTGGAAGCTGAACTCAAAGCCAAACTGCCAAAGAAGGGACTTTCTACCTCTCCCAGAAATGCTCATGAATGAAAATACAAAGTTATCTTCCAAGGTTTCAAAGATGATAGTTGATTCCTGGGATATAAATTCAGTTAGCAATGGATAATGGTAGCCCTAAATGCTCTATGGGAGGAGAAGAGGACAAGGAGATTGCATAGTTCAATCGAAGCTATGAAACTCACTAAAGTGATAACTACAAGCATGCTGCCAACAACATAAAGTTAGGAGGAAGCAATGAGAGAGTAGGCACTGATGAAGTATAGGTTACAGATATGTCTTGACTTCCTTGCATTCAAAATCTTCCGAGTTTCCAAATAACAACAAGATGACATTCTTGTTTATTGAAGGTTTTATTAACTTTTGAAAACTATTTAGGATCAAGCATCCAAACCTAAATTTTGATGATCTGCTTGTAAGACATGAAAAGAAACGATAGACATGTCCATTATGATAAACAAAATGGAAATGCGGAATTTAGATCTTATACCTCCTGCCATTGATGTTGAGAAATTCAAATGGGTGAGAGGGCTCTTATAAACTTTTAAAAAATTCAATAAGATGATTTATCAAAAAATGTCAAGCTTAGGGACCCAATACCTCCTTGCACATAATTTATATTCCCTGTTGTCTTGCATCAAAACAACAAAAGGAGATGACGGTTTGTAGTGGAAGGACATGAGGTTTCAAAATGAACAAACACGACCTATCATAAGGAAACCAACAGATAACAGTCTCCCACTTAGGTCGTAGATGTAATCTAAAAGTCAGAAAACCTCTACTCAATTAAAGAAACCAAATGCACGAATCATGGTGATAAGTCCACTAAATATGAGTATTATCTTCCATGTATCACGATGCATCATATTTCTTATTCCACTTTAACTGAATGAATAAACCTTTATGTTTATTCTAGGTCCATAATAATTTTAATTCTCAAAATAAAAATGTGTACACCAGAATAAGAAAACAACAAAATTGATAAGAGTTTCATGAAAGTACATATAATAAATCACATAATGGAACCGAGTCACATTCTAGTAACATGATCCTTAAAACTCTTTGGTGGCATGCCTTTTGTTAAAGTATCAATAATCATTAATTCAGTGCTAATATGTTGAATGACCACCTTGTTCTCTTTGACACGTTCCCTAATTGCCAAATACTTAATGTCAATGTGCTTACTTAAACTACCACTCTTGTTTTTTTGGGCAAAGAAAACTACAGTTGAATTTTCACAGAACATTCTTAATGGCTTAGAAATGGAATACACAATTCTAAGCCCAGATATGAAACTCTTCAACCATACACCATATGAGGTAGCCTCAAAATAAGAAACGAACTTAACCTCCATAGTAGAAGTAGCAGTTAAGGTCTGCTTTGAACTCCTCCAGGATACAACATCATTGGCAAACATAAACACATATCTAGACGTTAACTTTCGTGAATCAACATAACCATCAAAGTCTAAATTCAAGTAGCCAACTACTTCGAGATTCTTAGTTCGTATATACATAAGCATGTAATCTTCGGTCCCTTGAAGGTACTTCATCACCTTTTTGGCATCTCCCCAGTGGTCTATACTTGGGTTACTCTGATATCTTCCTAACATTCCAACAACAAATGCAATGTCAGCTCTTGTATAAACCTAAGCATACATTAGGCTCCCTACTACAGAAGCATATGGAATATTTTCATTTGTTCCCTTTTAAGCTCATTTTTCGGGCATCGGTTCAAATTGAACCTATCACCCTTCACAATAGGTGCTATACTCGGTAAACAATCTTTCACCTGAAATCTTTCTAAAGCCTTATTGATATAGGTTTCTTGGGATAGACCTAAGATGTATTGAGATCTGTCGCTATGGATCTTAATACCAATTACATAAGATGCCTCACCCATATTCTTCATATCAAAATTCTTACGAAGAAATTATTTCACCTTATATAGCAAACCCTTGTCATTGATGGCAAGTAAAATATCATCCACATATAGAACAAGGAAACAAAGTTTACTCCCACTAACTTTATAATATATGCATCGATCCATAATATTCTCTACAAAACCATATGAAGAAATGATATCATGGAATTTCAAATACCATTGATGGGAGGCTTGTTTCAATCTATATATGGATTTCTTAAGCTTACACACCAAATGTTCACAATCACTAGAGGAGAATCCTTCCAGTTGTTTCATATAAACTTCTTCCTCTAGGTCTCCATTTAGGAATGCTATTTTTACATCCATTTGATGTAGTTCTAGATCAACATGGGCAACTAATGCCATAATTACTCGTAAGGAATCTTTTTTTAGATACAAGAGAAAAGTCTCTGTGTAATTGATTCCCTCTTGTTGAGTAAATCCTTTGGTAGCAAGTCAAGCTTTATATCTTTCAATGTTGCCAAGTGAGTCCTTTTTTATCTTGAAGACCCATTTTCATCCAATGGCCTTTGCACCATTAGGCAAATTGACAAGATCCCAAACTTTGTTAGATGCCATAGAATTCATCTCATCGACCATGGCATTGTACCACAATTAAGATTCATTGCAACTCATGGCTTGTGAAAACATTTCAAGGTCATTTTCAGCTCCAATGTTATAGTCAGCTTCTTGTAAATATACAATGTAATCACTAGGTATTGTTCATTTCTTCTCTCTATTTGATCTTCTTAATGTTGTATTAACGCCCTCCTGAGGATGAGCTTATACAATTGGTTGCTTAACAGCCTCTGGTTATTATTGAACAATCGGATGTACTAGATTGTCATCAGCAGCTTGTGGAACTTCAATAATTAGTTGTTCAACACCCGTTTGACTTTTGTTAGAGTAGTGCTCTAAAGGCAATCACCTTTAGCTATGAAAAATGCCTTTCGCTTAATCTAACAATGACTCGTTATGTTATGTAGTAAGTACATCGGATGACCCGCTATGAGATTATCATATGGATGATCTATCGAATGTCAATGATTAATCTCATCATAGCAATTGTGCAAATATCCTTAGACTTGAGGTACTCAAGGATGTCTTGGATACGAATCATGTGTTTTGACATCATTCCTTGTTACCTCAAGACAAGGTCGCTCTTAGGGTGGTGATTGGGTAGAGCTATTTGTATTCAAAAGTAATTAAGTAGCCAATAAAGGATTCACCACTCCTGATAGAAGAAGATGATACCCACGGCCTCTTGTTGGGATCATTACTCATGAGTCTCTGGCCAAAGCAATTATGTGTCATAAAGAGAGCCTTCAATGACACATAGAGTAATGAGATCCCAGGACAAGAACTAACATCATTTGGATTAGATGTGACGTAGTCAGTCTAGTGGGAGTTGACACATAGCTCATACTCCAAACCAAGTGGGGTATAGTATGGTAAAAGCATGAATTGCATGGTAATTGTCTATGAAAAGGTTCATAAGTTGGATAATTAACTATCAAAGCATTCGTGGGTTAATCCATTTATATTTCAGCAAATTGGCATCATGAAACCCTTCATGATTTGATTGAATTAAGATTTAATTCAAGTGCATAAAACAACCGGGAACCTAAGGGTCACACACATAAAAGATCTGATGAAAAACATAGTGTATATGGCCAAATTTAAGCAGGCCACGATCGTGACTCATAGGCTATGATCGTGGCTGAAGGCGAGCCTAGGCCAAGATCGTGACAAAGGGCACAAAATGGTACATAAGTGAGTTCTTCACTAATGTACATAAAGTTTACCACTTCTTACATACTCAAGTGAGAGATAAGGGCTCTAGAGAGTTCTAAAGTGAGAAAGAGGTATCAAGAACCTTGTTCTTGCAATTCATGCAATTGTTGCATGAATCAAAGTGCATGTAACAAGATTCTTGATTTATCTTCCATCATTATTGAGCATCTACTAGAACTCATCTAGTTTGGTGCTCAAATTACCCTTATACATTGTCTCTTCATCTTCTTTGCATGTTCTTGGGTGATCAAAAAAGGTTTTGGTGTTTGCAACAACCCAAACAAAGAGAAGAAACTAGAAAGGAGGAGAAACATAAGGTAAAAAGTTTTATATTTCATGTTCTTTTACATATCCATGCATGCATGTTGATTCTGTGATTTTCAGGTTATCATGGTGTCGGAATCTTAATTTTGACACTTCCGCTGCAATCATGCACGTGATGCATGCAACCATGGAAAACCCAACAACTTTGAGGGATGTTATGAATGACAATCAATCAATTACTTGAAATAGGAGTTTATATTTCACAATGCTCCTTCTCAAGAACTAAGTTCGAGATTGATCACTCTCATTGATCAAGTCATTCTTAAGAAACTTTGCATTTCTTGATTCCACAAACCTAGTACTATGAGATGGACAATAAAATCTGTACCCTTTGGACCTTTTAACATAACCAACGAAATATCAACTTATAATCCTCAGATCTAATTTCTTTTCTTGTGGATTATAAACTCTTACTTCAGTAAACACGTATATGTGGCAAACTCAGTTTCCAACCTTTCTATAACTCAAATAGTGTTTTAGAAACAACCTTGGTTGGAACTCGATTTAATATATACAATGTCGTTTTAAGAGCTTCAATCTATAAGGATTTAGGAAGTTTAGAGCTATTAAGCATACTCCGCATCATGTCTAATAATGTTTGATTTCTTCTTTCTGCTACACCATTTTGGTCCGAAAGACCCAAGCATAGTGTATTAAGTTATTATTCCATACTCCTAAAGAAACTTTGCAAATGGACTAGGTGCTTTTCTGCCCTCAGTGTGTCTACCATAAAATTCTCCACCTCTATCTGATCTCACGATCTTTATTTGCTTACAACATTGTATCTCTACTTTCGTTTTAAATACCTTAAAAGCATCTAATGCTTCGTTCTTGTTATGAAGCAAGTAGAGGTACATATATCACAAGCAATCATCTATAAATGAGATGAAGTATTTATGACCATACAAGTCCAACTCTGGACTACGAATGTCTGTATTTATGATCTCTAATATGTCTGAACTCCTTTTAGCACCTTTCTTTTTCATGTTGTTCTGCTTTCCCTTTATACGGTCAACACAAACATCAAAGTCAGTAAAATCCAGAGTATTAAGTACTCCATCATTCACTAATTTTTTAATTCTTTCAAGGAAAATATGTCTCAATCTTCAGTGCCACAACATAGAGGATTGTTCATTCATAACACATCTTTTAATAATAGCATTACTATGGACATGCATTGTATTATGAAAAACATTTTCTTGCAAATTAATTCAGAAAAGACCATCAATTCATTGTAACATTCCCAACAAGATTAGATCCATAATACAAACCAAATGATGTATTTGAAAAGTTAAGGAATATCCCAAAGGTATAAGTCTTGAGACTGAAATCAAATTTCTAGAGAAATATGAAATATAAAATGTTCTTTCCAAATTCAAAACAAAACTAGAATTTAAAACTAATTTCCATGTCCCAACAGCTTCCACATGTAAACGCATCTTGTTGCCTGAATAGATGCATTGTTCACTGTCCACTGGCTCCCTGTGGTTTAGAAAACCCTGCAAGGTATTGGAAATATAGATTGTAGAACCAGAATCAATCCACCAAGTGTTATGAAAAACATCAACCATATTAGATTCATAACAAACAAGTGAGATTGAAATACCTTTATTTATAATCCAAGCCTTAAATTTGGCACAATCCTTCTTTTTGCGCCCTTTCTTTTTGTAGAAGCGACACTTAGCATTGAAATCCTTTTTTATCTCAGTACGGACTGGTATTTTACCTTTTCCTTTTTGTCTGGCTTTCTCTCTATTCCTTCGTTCTATAGCCATATGTGCACTTTCACCCAATTCCATTACCAACCTCCCTTCCTCTTAAACACACATAGTCAGCAGTTCATTGATAGACCATTTGTCCTTATGTGTGTTGTAAGAGATTTTAAAGGGTCCATATTGAGGTGGAAGGGAATTAAGCATGTAATGCACAAGGAAAGACTCAAACATCTCAAACTCAAGAGACCTTAGCTAAGTCGCAATGTCCCTCATTCGCATGATGTGCTCACTCACACCTCTAACACTTGTGAGCTTCATTGATGATAACTTGGTCATTAAGGTGCTGGCTAGGGCCTTATTTGAAGACTCAAACTGTTCATTAGTAGCCTTCAGTAGCTCCTTAATATAATCACACTCTCCAATAGAACCAGGAATACTAGGATGAATTTTGGTCTTTATGTACATCATGCTAAGGCAATTAGATCACTCCTAATGTTCATAAAGAGCAATTTCAGCCTAAGTGCTAATTTTAGTAAGTATAGCTGGTTCATCTTTTCGTATAGCATAATCAATGTCCATACTCCCTAATTGGAGGAGAATCCTCTTTTTCATATTTTATAGTTATCACCATTCAATTCGGGAATATCACATTGAATATCAGAAAAAAAAAATTCACAGGTTGAATAATTGCACAAAATTCAAATAAACATGCTTTTATCACTAAATTTGTTGAAGCAAAGAAACATGTATCATGTTTTAACAATGTTAAAACATGCAATCATATTTCAAATGTTAATCATATAAAAATTAAAATTGCTTATAGGCTAAGCTTTAATTAAAAGATTCATATATAACCTTTATTGTGAAACTATCAAATTATATTCTTTTCTTAATACTTGTAGGTAAATTAAGAAAAAAATAATTTACTACTCCATTATAATTAACCATGCAACTATAATAAATCTTCCTATGAGATAAAATTTATCATATGTGAATATGATTAATTACAATTGTGTCGTTTACTAGATATGATCCATAACATTTAATTTTTTTTTTCTTAATCAAAGATGTTGTGGCTAATCTTCAACTAATTAAAATTATATTGATCATATGACACCTCTTTTATGCAAAATATGAATAAAAAAGGTTTCAAATAATCCTTTTAAAATTTATTAATCATGCATAAATATCATATATTTGCATAAAATTAAGTATATAAATGAATTTAAAATCAAACAATGATTTAAATCATGCAATTTTAAAAATTGGGTTAATCTGTCAAACCTGAAATATTTATGGGTCCAATCTGTAAATTTAGTATAAATATTGACTACTTTCAATCCGTAATTATATTATATATAATTTATTTTTTACAAACTTTCATGATAGGCCCCACGTTATAAGTATAAAATCAAAGATTTTATGATGGGCCACGAAATAGTGTTGAGTTCTAGAAATCATGTTTATGCTTTACAATTATAAAACTAAAGCTTGCAATGATGGCCCCACGTAAATAAGGTTCTGTAAAACTTTCCAATGATGAGTCCACATAAAACAAAGTTTTGTTTCCAAAAAATTGTTACAAAACCCGTATTTAGCAAAAATGAAAACGTTGTTCGACGTCTTTAACCTTCAGTCGGGTTAACTTGACCCAGATTCGACCCATTTATCTATCCAACTGTATCTTCACTTCTAATACTCCATTTTTTATGATTCAAAAGTTATTTTAAACAAAATTGAATTTCGTTTAAATATTGAAGATCAATTTCAGAATATAGTGACTCTAACATCATCAATATGTGCAACATAAAAAGCCATTCATCTATACATAAAATCACAAAAATTCAATTACATCAAGGCAGAGGTAAATAAGTGCTTTGATGCCAACTGTAAGACATGAAAAGAAACGATATACATGTCTATTATGATAAGCAAAATGGAAATGCAGAATTTAGATCTCATACCTCCTACTATTGATGTTGAGAGATTCAAATGGGTGAGAGGGCTCTTCTAAGATTTTAAAAAATTCAATAAGATGATGTATCAGAAAATGTCAAGCTTAGGGACCCAATATCTCCTTGCACATAATTTATATTCCCTGTTGTCTTCTATCAAAACAACAGAAGGAGATGACAGTTTATAATAGAAGGACATGAGGTTTCAAAATGAACAGACACGACCCATTATAAGGAAACCAACGGATAACACTGCTCCCCCGAGATGTACCAATTGAGACTCTAACTACAGATGACCAGCAAATTGATGATGAGTTCACAAGTCTGCTTTCGAGTAACCGAGTTGAGCCTGAGGTTACACGACTGCCAGCCCCCGATGATGAAACCTCCTTATTAGCTCAATTTTTCATTGTGCGGGTGCATATGAAATGTCTTATTTTGGCACACATGGTTTTTTATATAAAACATTTAAATATAAATGAAAAATTTTTCACTCCCTAACATCATCCCCTTCTCTCCGCGGCTGATGCCACCACCTTAGATCCGCCACTCTTCACGTTATTCTTCTTGGATTTAAGAAGATGAATGTGTCTTGAACTTTCACATCTAGGGCGAGCGGGAGAGCTGAGCAAAGATGTGAAGCAGAGTCCGAGGCCTAACCTTCTACGTGCTGACGCAACAGTAGAGCAAGACGAACTCTTTGCACAGCCGTCGGGTCCTAACTTGCCTAGCTATAGAGAACGAGTAGTTGGTACAGATTTCTCCGATGGGTTGCCCGATGTTTAGATCTGGGCTGTGGGTTGCAGATCTGGCTTACTCTGTGGTCTCTAGGATTAGCAGATTTGGGTTGTGTTTGGGTTATGGGAACGGCGTAAGATGGAGGAGCTGCAATATGAGGATAATGATGGACGAAAATTCCACAAGAGGCAGGAGGACAATGACCTGAATCTCATGGAAGGGAATAGGGCACCTTCACCCCTGTCCATGAAAGATTTCCCTGTGCTCACCTAGGAGGTTTGTCAACAGAATGCATCTGGAAAAGGGGGTAAGCTCAATAGCTTCAGATTCACATAATCCCTCCCCCAAGATTGGTGCTTGGACAAAGAAAATTCATGTACAACAGCCTAAGACACATCTGAAATACTACCCAGAAGCTATAAAGGATGGTGTGGTTAGTCCACCGATTGAATTGCTGCAAGCTAGAGCGAGGGCTTGGTCTACTACCATGGTTGAATCCTTCTGGAGTAAGAGGCCGGCATTTCCAATCATAAATGACCGGGCAACTGTTCGATGGGGTAAGAAAGGTTTGGAAAAAGCTTTATTTATGGATGATGGTACTATTCTGTTTAAATTTACTGGTGATAGTAATTTGAATGAAATATTGGAAATGGGACCTTGGCACATAGGGGGCCAACCAATTTTTATTCATAAGTGGAAATCTGGGATAGTTTTTGATAGGTAATATGTAGAATTTTTTCCTATGTGGGATGCAGTTTCATAATGTACCACTAGAATTTTAGACAATTGAAGGATTGAGATTTTAGCAAGCTCTTTAAAGAAGCCATTTTGTGTGGATACTCAAACTTCTAGAATGGAGCGAATTGGGTATGCAAAAATCTGTGTGGAGGTAAAAAGGAATGCCATATTACCTGATTATTTACCAATACTCAAATTAGGTGAAACAGGAGAAATTGAAAAATCTGAAATTAAGGTAACAAATTCCTAGAAGCCTCATAATTCAAACAAGAAATAGGTCCCTGCGGGAAAACTTTTTCAAACTGGATGGCACGATGAATTATTAAGGGTTGATTATTCTACAATAGAAAATTATGATGTTGTGAGTGCCCAAATTGATGCTAATGATAACTCAGCAATTGATATCCCAGATACTGAGGGTAGGAAGGCCAATATAGCATCTAGACACACCTCTCCCAAAAGTTTGGAAAAAGGAAGTGCATCACTTCACCTCGCAATATTTGGAGCATTGTCAGATGGATTGGGCCAACTTGTTGACTCCATTAGCAACGGTTGGAAAAAATGAGAATTCTAAGGCTAGGCTGGAGAATGAAGAACAGACAATAATGGTAAGCTCCAGTGATTATGGAGTGTCAAGTAGGGGGACTAGGAATATCATCTCTCAGAATGCATAACAAAAACTAGGTTCCCCTCGAGAAAGCAATCTAGATTTGACAGCAGAGGATTGTGATTCTCCATCAGCTGCAGACCAAATCCCTGACATTTCAGGAGATTTTTGTATGCAGGTAAAAACTGCAAAGAGGAAATCAGTCAGGAAGAAAAAGAAAAAACCCAAATACTAACAATAGATGATTAAACGACCTCTATGGAGATGAAGTATAAATGATGTCTTTAGTTGACTTGTGTTTGTCAACAAATACTACCTTTCTTAAGGAGTTGGGTTGTCATATTGTCAATATGATGATGGAAGAGAGCTGGAAGCCTCTGAATTACCTCTGTTCTCCTAGCCTTAATTTGGAAGCATTAGCATCTTAGTGGTGCAAATGAGAGGAGTCTTTTACCTCTTTACAATCAACTTGGCTTTGATAAGCAACGATGTCCTTACTATGCCGTTGTCCTATTTGATTTAGGTTGTATTGAATACTGTGTTGTTGTTTTTGTTGTAGGAGACCAAGGAAAGTACTATATTTCTCCTAACGTTGTTCTTCATCTCTTATCTATCAATCCAATTTTTTAATTTTTCAAAAAAAATAATAATTTAATTCTAACTAACGATCAAATATGTGATATTAACTCTTGTTCGTGTCATAAAAAGATTTTGTCATTGACAACCCTATCGTATTCTACTTTTAATTAATCGCTTAATCATCACGCAAATTGAATTTATATTATCTTTGTTCGACTTCCAACTAAGGTAGATATATACCTTCGGGTTGCATATTTTTGCCCTTTGGGTCATATACTTACATTCTAGATAGGTCTGCATTTAGCTACGAATTTTAAAGTTCTGCCTTAACCCTCACGTGATTACCTTTTTAACAAGTCTTCGATTATTATGAACTTTGGTGTTCTTCACATGCGATCTTTGTTTAAGAGACCATATTTTAGATTGGTGTGCGTTGAATTTGTCTTATGCAATCTTTATTATCGCGATTCTAATTTTGAAAGAACCAGCGCAGTTTAATGCTAGCTCTTCTAGTATGTGGTGCAAACCTCTAAGTTAGTAAATCTCTAAACCCTTTGTTGGATCTCTTTGAAAATGTGTGTCTTGCCCAAGAGTAGGAACTTCTATAAGTGATGATGCCTCCATTAACCTTTTCCTAATGCTATAGCTACTGTAATTATTGGGTTTGAATTATTATGGCCTACATATTGAACATCTACATTTACGCCCTATTTGGTTCAGGGGTTGGGGATGGGATAGGATGGAACACACTTCCATCGTTTGTTTGAAGGTTTCATAATGAAATGGAACGGAATATGATAGAATCGGAGGGTTTCATGTTACATTCCATTCCATCCTAAATAGTGAAAATAAGAAACCTCTGATTCGGAAGGTTTAGAACGGAACGTAAACTAATAAATACATACTACATAATATGCCCCTATAATTTTTCTTAATTCCATCTTGCATCGTGTCTATGATTTGTCCATCCCAAAGGCCTAGACGATTTAGCACCGATGTGAGTGCCAATCCGAGCAAGGAGTTGATCATATCTACACAGTTTATCATTGCCGATCAAGCGACAGCTGAACCTCCTACGGATAAACCTGTAGCGGAGGTAACCGGTGGACAGAATAGGAAAGCTTGGGGCTTTTTGAAGTATGCGATTGTTGGGTCTCTCACTAGCGCCTCTGTTCTAGCTGGCTAAGCAACTTACGGTGTGCTAATTTTCTTTTTTTGCTTTTGATTGCTTTTGGAAATAAATTGGTGTTTTTTCCCATCACATTCCATGCAAAGTATGATTTGGTCGTAAAATTTTTTATTTTGATTTATTTTTCTGAATATGGTGTTTGTGCTTAATGTTTGTTGATTGATTGAACAGACAGGAGAGGAGGTTAATCCCAAAGCATACCCTCTTGCAGATGTGCAGCTGACAATCACAATATTGGATCTGGTTCAACAAGCTGCCAACTACAAGCAGTTCAAAAAGGGCGCCAATGAAGGTTGGTTTTTTATTTTTTACAAGCTTGGTTTTCCGAGTTTACCATTCTTTGTTGTTGATTGTTGAGAAGGTTTCTGATTTGGGTTTTTGCTCTTTCTCAGTGACTAAAACTCTTAACAGAGGTATCTCCGAGTTTGTAGTTATGGTCGCCGACACTAAACTCCTGGAGATTCTTCTCCATCTTCCTTTGCTTGTTGAAGATAAGGTCTTGCCCTTTCTTCTTCTTCTATGAATTAATGTTTACTCATTTCCTTTGCTACCTTATTATGTATAAGGAAATTAAAATGCAAACTTTTCGGGGTTTTTGTCTGATGGGTATTGTTGTTTCTGAATTCCTTTTCTTGTGTCGAGGTTCCTATAGTTTTGAGATATAAGTTGAGAGGCTAAAGATTAACTGGTTATCTTGTTTGCTTTAACTGAAGTTATTTACTGGTGTTTATCCAACTCTGAGGTGCTCTAAGATGATTATTAGAAAGTTGTGTGTACTGGATTTATCGGTTATGTATCAATTGCCAATGTTCAGTATGCATTTGCATTTCATTTTATCATGTTTTGACTAATTTAATTGGATTGAGCATGCTATGTGGAAGAATAAGATCGTTTCAACATGGGATTTGCTTCAAAATCGCCACTACATCATTTTAAAAGTAGACCAAGTGTAGGGCTGCGGAGCTAGCTGATCAATTCTATGTTATTTTTTTTATGCATAAGAGGTAGCAAATAACATTGTACTTCTTTAGATGTTAAATATCTTGCTGATGCAAGTGTTGATTGGTACTAACTCTTTTCATTATCATTGCTTAGTGAATACGTACTATTGAGTGTTGTGTTATTTACTTTCTATGTCTAATCTTGCTTATGCAAGTGTTGATTGTTACTAACTCTTCATTTTCGTTGCTTGGTGAATGGTTCTAATGAGTGCTGTATTATTTACTTTCACGTCTTAATTTTGCATAATGTGCCCCATGTATTTGTTCCTTCAAAGCAAGCACTTGGCCGAGCTTGTGGTGTCACAAGGCCTGTCATTGCTTGTTCCGTGACATCGAATAAGGGCAGCCAATTGAAAAGCCAAATTCAACAATCAAGGTACTTACATTCAATCTTAATTCTGGAATTCAAATTAAGTCAACTTTGTTGACAATTTGATCCAGGCATATGCTTGTTTGCCATCATAATGCAGGATGCTATTGAGAAACTTTTGATGTGAAGAATCACCTATTCGAATTTGGCATGATAGGCCTCTTGGATCATTATCAGCTGCTCTTCTAGGGGCTTTGACCGAAGAAGCTGTACAACAAGGAATGATAATAAAATTCATTTCTTTCTTTCTTATGCAATGAAGCTACTGGATGTGTTAGCTTGTTTAATATGAGTTGTTTCCTTTTTGCTTCTTGAAGATGGTACATTTGAATTTCTTACCATATCTTAGAGTTACAAGAACTACCTTGTGAGCTCTGATAAATAAAATAATAGATGAACTCATAATAGTAACTTAAAAAATTTGCACATACTTCTGTTTATGAAACCCTAATGACAGAAAGAGTAACACTTACAAATTACCCAGCATGTATTGTTGTTTTCTTGATCCATATTCTTGCTCGTGACATTGAGTTTCCACCTCAAGAATGTCTGTGAACAAGTATATGCCCAGATTTGTAGGTGTGAAATTTGAACACAGTTTGATTTGTATAATGAAGTGCCCATTTAAATTATTATGACGCAATATCTTACTTTTGCGATCTACTATTTCATCTCATATGGGCATTATTAGATTCCAATATAGCGAATGACAATGTGGATCTAATTAATGATTAATTGAAACAATTTGACTATATAATTTGATTTTGAATTTCTACATTCTCGATATCATTTTATGCGATAAAGCGATTAGAGAAGGTTTAGCAACAAAAATTGTATATAACTAATAATATTTTTATATTATTT
>JAOQMS010000179.1:11617200-11641759 GCA_027563885.1 Erythroxylum longipes
TTAATAATGCTTAATAATTATCACTTACTAATTATAAACATTGCTTTCTGATAGGACTAAATACAACAAAGCATTGAACGACGGTCTCAACAATCTGAAGTTGTTGATGACACTGAAACTTATCTTGAAGCAGTGGGTGATAGGGACCGTCGTGGGAGGATATTCATCTTAGGTTCATTTGCGAACACTTGTTATTCGCAATCCTCCACGTCGTCTAGTACAGCAACATCTACTAGGTGGCCCACCACCAGTCAAGTGGAAGCACTTGAGAGCACAGTACAGACATTATTGACTCAGTTGCAACAGACGTTGGAACAGTTGCAACAATCGATGGCACAGCCACAACAGTCGATGCAGTTCATCTCTCAGCTCTGTCAAGAGGTGGATGAGTTGAAGCGTAAGGGTCAACTAGAGCATCCTCCATCTCCAGATCAATAGTGTACTTTGGTCATTTAGTTTGTATTACAAATACTTATTATTTACAATGTATTGTTTTTATTATCAGTTAAGATATTTTAACTTTTAATCATTAATCAAAATTTCTATTTCAGCAAATTAAATGTATATTATAAATTTATAATTATTAAAATTACACATTAACCATAATTTAAATATAATGACAATATATATTATATACATTTAAAAAATTAAGTAACGCATTTACCGATGAAAAGAAACGTCATCGATAAATACATGACCCGTTACTGACGGTCCACCAGTTTTTCATTGGTAATGGTAGAAGGAATTACCGACGGTACAATATATCCGTCAGTAAAGCTTTTAGCAATATACCGACAGTAAGTTTGTTACCATCGGTAAATATGCCGACGGAACAAAACAACCATCGCTAAATGGTACCGACAATCAGGCACAGAGTAAACCGTTGGTATATTTACTGACGGTTAGATAATATACCATCGGTAAATTTACCGATGGTATCAAATTTACCGTCAGTAAAGTTACCAACGGAATATGCTTTAACCATCGGTAAGTATTAGCTATGGTCGATTCTACGACGCTTTCGTCTGTCGAAGAATTCCATCGGTAATCTTTATTATCTTCGGAATGGTCATGTTTTCTGTCAGTAATTTCCGTCGCAAAAAAGCATTTCCCTTGTAGTGACACCTAGTATTTCTCCTTAGGTTATTGTTCCTCTTATTGTATTATAGTCGCATAAGATGTCTGAACAACAAATCAGTATTCAAAACCTACAAGATGAATATGTAGGTAATGAACTAACTAATGATGTGCAAGCCATAAATGAGCAAGTGGTAGACGAGCCACGAGAAATAGCATTATAAAGGTTTGAAAGGCAAAAAAGACTAGCTATTTCAGATGACTAAATAATTTATCACTTGAACAAGAATGCGACTTAAGCATTAATAAGGATCCAATCTTGTCCAAATAAGCCATATAATGTGGAAATTTTGATAAGTGGTGCAATGCTATGATAGAAGAGTTGAAATTAATAGATGACAACAAAGTTTGGGAGTTAGTTGAGTTGCCTTAAGGTTCAAAGTGAGTCCATTATAAATGGGTCTTGAAGACCAAATGAGACTTGAAAAGCAACATCAAAACATACAAAGGTAGACTTATCACCAGAGGTTATACTAAAAAGTATGGTATTTGTTATAAAGAGACCTTTTCTTCAGTTTCAAAGAGGGATTCTTTAAGGATTGGTATGGCTTTGATGGCTCATTATGATCTAGAGATTCACCAAATGGACTTAAAGATCACCTTTCTAAATGGTGAATTGGAAGATGAAGTTTATATTGGTGTGTAAGTTAAAGAAGTTGAAATAAGGACGAAAATAAGCTTTCGACAGTGGTATCTTAAGTTTAATGATACTATACATCATATGGTTTTATAAAGAATATCGTTAATCAACCTACCTATATAAAGATTAGTGAGAGCAAGTTTATTATTTTGGTCCTATTTATTGATGATATCTTACTTGTTTCTAATGATGTTAGCTTATTGCATGAAGGAAAGAAGTTTCTCTATAAAAAACTACAAAATGAAAGATATGAGTGAGGCATCCTAAGTGATAAAAAGATAAATATTTTGTAATAGATCGTAAGGACTTTTAGGATTGTCTCAAAAACGTTACATCAATAAAGTGTTAGAGAGATTCAAAACTTTGCAAGAGTAGTTCCAATTTAGAAAGAGAACAAATTTAGTAAATACAATGTTCCAAGAATTATTTAGAATGGAAGGCAATAGAATATATTCCATATACCTCAATAATTGGGAGCCAGATGTATGCTTAGATATACAGTCAGTCAAATATCAATTTTGTTATTGGAATGTTAAGTCAATATCAAAATAACCTTAGGATGGACCATTAGAAAATTATAAAAACAAGTCTTTAGATATTTACATGGCACCAAAGATTGCGTGCTCATATATAGAAGGTTATATCACCTCAAAATGGTTGGTTATTCGAATTCAGACTATACTAGATATGTGGACTCGAAGAAATCCACATTCAGTTACATGTTCCTATTGGCTAGAGGAATAGTTTCATGAAATAGTAGAAAATAGTCCGTCATTGCTTCTTCCACTATGGAGGTTAAATTTGTAGCATGCTTTGAAGTTACTGATCATGTATTGTGGTTATGAAATTTTGTCTAGGGCTTGATACTGTTAATAGTATAGATAGGTCACTAAAAATTTATTGTGATAATTACACTGTTGTCTTTTTCTCTAAGAATAACAAGTACTCAAGTGGTGGAAAATGCATCGATTTAAAGTACTTATCTATCAAAGGAGAAGTACAGAAACATAAAGTGTCGTTTAAGCATATTAATATTGACTTGATGATAGTGATTTGTCAACTAAAATATTCCCACCCAACATATTTTCTAGTCATGTTAAGCAAATGGGCATTATAAAGAAGTCCTTATTAGCATAATAGTGTAACATATGTATTTGTGTATATAGTTGACTTGTTAGTATTGTTATGAAAATTGTGAATTCAACTAATTAAAGTTGTATTTATTCTTGTTTGCTTGTTGACTACATTATATTGTATACATGTTTTATCTTGGTGTGATGACAAGTTATGCCTTTGAAAAACAATAAAGTAGAGGATGATAGTATTCCTAAATTAAATTGTTCTGAGTTGAGTTGGTTATGTAATCTGTAGAAAGAATCATGTCGTTAAATGACCTATAACCACCATAATCCAATTACTTCAATTCAATTAAAGATGATGACTTAATAGATTACATGCTTATGGTTAATTATTAAATCCTTATGTCATTACATAGGCTAAGTGGGAGATTATTGGATTATTTTTAATAATCAGCATGACCTTTGTAACTTTGTTGGACTAGTTCTAATAAAATGTGTTTAATATAATATTTATTGGACTAAAAGATATAAAGTTAGAAGACTTTTTTATTTAAAAAATTCCTCTCCTCTCTATTTGAAAAAATGGTAGTTAAAAAAGCCATGAAAGTTATTGTAAATTCTTGACCATCATATAATTGAGAACAACGGGAAGGGAAAAAGCGGGAAAAGAAAAACTTTGGTTTTGTTACACGTAAAGATACACAAAAAACTATAGATGATAAGTTTCTATTAAAATTATTGTTTATATAGGATCAGAATATATGAGTTTGCAAGATTTGTATGATTTAGACTGAAGTTTTTTTTACTTTTCTTTCATAGAATAGTAAATGTGAAAGTGTTATCACGGGTGGAGTTTTGTTGGTCGTCTCTACTCTCTAGACTTATCTGAGAGGGGTGCAAGCATTGCTTCTCCCCACGGTATTTTCTGCGGTCTTCGAGTCCTCCCCCCATCACATTACTAGAAATCGGAACTAAAACATGGCCTTTCATCTAATGCTTATAGATGACGCGAATTAATTAATTCGTTTCGCCAAGTTCAGGCCTCCAAGGTTGAATGACTTTCTGGGTTGCGTATGCTGGAATACTACGAATCAATTTGAATGATATAATTTGCAGACATGTAATCTATGCTAGATATAATTTCGGCATAAAGATTCCGATGCTAAAATTAGAAAGAAACTTATAAAAGGTGAAAAGAGAATAATAAAGAGAGAACGACTTCCATTTAAAAGGTACAAACTCTTCTTTCTTTTTTTGTGTGGAATAGTTAAGATACAAACTCTTCTTATATAAAGAACGTAAGAGGATTGCAACCTGCACTTAACTCGCATCCATACTTTGTGAGATGAGTCATAGCACTTACAAATCCAGTACAAGCAATTCCTATATTATGATAAAATGGCATGTCCTGACAAGAATGATGTACTAAACGTTTGTATTAATCGTGGTCAATTTAGGATTTCTCAGAAGCTGGACTTAATTGAATCATTTAAGTTTAGACTATAGGGTATCAAAAATAAGGATTTAGACATTGAAAGCATGCATCTATGAAGCATCTATATTAGAGAAAATATTGGCTAGTAATAGGGTTGGAATCGCACATCCCTGAAAGATATAAATAATGCAAAACTAATAAACTATTATTTTCGATTGTGACATTCAGGTTTTAGCGGTGTAGAAATTTCGCACGTCCTTTTCGGCCTGCTAAGCTTTTAGTCACTTTCCATTTTGCATTGTTTTAACTTTTTTAAGACTCAGATCGTGGCTCGTGACCCTCCTACTGCCAGTTTCTGATTTGGGTTGATTAATGTAGTTACTTACTGCCGTTGATTAGAGTTTTTATAATCAGATAGCTAGCACTGAGGGCCAAGTTCCCACGGTACAGTTTGAATTGACAATTACTTTTGCATTCTTTAGTCAATTGCTTCACATTACACAAGAAGTTTTGGATTGAAATTTAAAAGAAAAAGATTAGCAGGAGCATATGTCAAGTTTAGACAACGACGTCTTAAAAAAGTTACACTGGACTACTCGAACAACATCATGTCGCATCATGCGATAGAGCAAATGTGCTTGAACATTGTGCAAGTTGCAAGAATAGTTCGAAGACGGTATCTGTATGTGTGTGTGTTTTTTTTTTCCATAGGGGGCAAATCTTGATGTGAAACATACCAGACCAGATCCTCCATTTTTTCTTATTACCGCTATTACAAGCAACATATAATTGATCATAGGTCGTAATAACCACTTGGGTATAGTGAAAAATCAACGTAATTGAAAGTATTAAATACTGTAACAGATTATTATTACTACTAAACAGTTGTTTCTTCAATTGAAAACTTGTGCCGGACGTATACTTACGAAGCATATGTCAGTGCATGAAATACCTTCAATGAAGTGGCTTAAATAAGAAGAACGATATCATAATTAATGCACAAGAGAACCGTTCCTAAGAACGATATCATAATTAATGCACAAGAGAGCCGTTCCTCTGATACCCTCCACTAAAATTAGAAACAAGATTCCGACTTTAAGAATTTCAAGCATGGTATGGTTTAATATTATCTGAGTTGGAGAGTTTGGTATAAAGTTTTTAACTTTTTTTTTGGTCAATATCATGAACTCTTTTAACACGGTGTTCGTCTAGTAAAACGTAATTACTAATTAGTGTTTATGAGAAAAGGTCTACTAATTAACACGGTGTTTATGACCTTTCGGTGAACTTGGCTGAAACTGTCACCAAGTTAGGCGACAGACATGTGTGAAATGGACTAGAAAGGTCTACCGATTACCCTAATATATGTCCAACCAAAATTTTAGAATGCTACAAAATCAAGCACCCTTTTTGCTTATATTTGTTTTGGTATTGATTTGAGACAATAAATCACTAAAACAAGGAAAAAGTAGGTAAATTTTGACATGTTCGGAAGTAGTCCCTTGTCACTGAGACAATGATGCCACACAACTACTTTACAAAATGTTATTTTCATAAATATTAAATACTTTACCTTTTTTTTTTTTGGGTTCAAGCTGACCCTACCACTTTGATTAAATACCCCGTTGATAAAAAAAAAGAAAAAAATTTATTGACTTAACTCTTTTAAACTAGTTAGTTCTATTCATTTGGCACATAATTCATCTTGACATTTATATCAAAACTAAAAGAATAATTACTTTCTTTGTACCTCATTCTATTGCATATGATCTAATATCATAAATTTGACTTAGATTATAAGTCCTACTTCATAAGGATTCATATAAAACTCAATTTGGCACATAAACAAATGAATTGAAACATGTAAAACTGTTGTTCATTTGTTAGACAAGTTAAATTTACATAAGAGATCGAATTTCAATTCATAAGGTCCGGAAAAGCCTTAATTAATATAATCATTTAAAATTATTAATTATTTGGCTTGATGAATAAAATGTTACTCATCTCCCGTTTCATTTATAGCTTTCTTTTATATTGTGTATTATTAACTGAGTGTTTGGTTAGTTTGTAAAAAAATAAAGAAAAAATAAAATATTTAATAATATATTAGAATTGAATTAACATAATTTCTATATTAACGTTTAGAACAACATACCTCCTCATAATGATTACGAGGAGGATGATTATAAATTTTATTACTATTTTCCCAAACCAAGCACACCCTAAATCTGATTTAACCATAGCCCTCTGCCTTTGCCTTGTATGTTGGTCTTATTTGGCAAACAGTATATTACATTAGATATCAGCAGATAGCTGATTATATTAGGTAATTTGATTAACAGATAACATCATTTATTTATTTAAGATGTTTGGTAAAAATAGCTATTCAGAATTAGCTGTTGATGTTTAAAATGACTTATGAGGGCATGATTTAAAAAATACACAGGCATGAATATTATATTTCTTAGTATTTTGTTGAATATTCTTAGAAAAATTTAGATTTAGATATTTAATTTTACAAAAATTAAATTTATAACTTTAATAATAATAACAATAATAATAATAATCTAACGTTAAATTCTTTATTAATATGAATGATGCAGCGAGGTATATCATATTAGTATTTTTCATATAATATATATGAATTTTATTATTTAATAAATTAAAAATATCTATAATTATAGTATGAAACAGATACGATATATAGTAGCTATATACTAAAAATATTAATTTAATGTGACTTTTTATGTTAAAAATTTAATATTATAGTATTTTTAAATGTAAACTAATATTATAAATTAAATAAAGATAAAAACTTTAATTAATCTCTTTATTATATTCTTCCAGACTTTATGATATAATTATACGGAAAAAAAAGTCAACTTTAAAAATATACTTAATAAAAGTTGAGAGTATAGTAGATAGTTATATTGGCATTAAGCAAATAACTAACTCCAAAAATTCTTCATATAAACTTTTAAAAATGAACTTAAAAAATACAAGGACATGAATATTATATTTCTTAGTATTTCGTTGAATATTCTTATAAAAATTTAGATTTAGATATTTAATTTTATAAAAATTAAATTTATAACATTAATAATAATAATAATAATAATAACAATAATAATAATAATAATAATAATAATCTAACGTTAAATTCTTTATTAATATGAATGATGCAGCGAGCTATATCATATTAGTATTTTTCATATAATATGTATGAATTTTATTATTTAATAAATTAAAAATATCTATAATTATAGTATGAAACAAATTCGATATATAGTAGTTATATACTAAAAATATTAATTTAATGTGACTCTTTATGTCAAAAATGTAATATTATAGTATTTTTAAATGTAAACTAATATTATAAAATTAAATAAAGATCAAAAAGTTTAATTAATCTCTTTATTATATTCTTCCAGACTTTATGACATAATTATACGATAAAAAAGTTCAATTTTGAAAATATATAGAATAAAAGTTGAGAGTAAAGTAGATGATAATATTATCATTAACCAAATAACTAACTCAAAAAATTCTTCTTATGAACTTTTAACAATGAACTTATTAAGGTTTAATAAGCTAATTAATAATTTATTCATTAAATACTTCAATAATTTTTTAAGATGTTGAAGAATTAATTTTTAATCAATCACCTATAAAACAATCGATAAGGTGTTTGTCAAGAACCTCCGTTATAGGCATTCTGGGACCGCCTTATCTGTGACGATGCCAAGACGATAAGGTTGCTCCACTCCATAGGTATTTGCCACGTGCTTCACTAGTTTGGAACTCCTATGGCTAAACTAAGTAAATACCATGAAACTACTACTATACTATTACTTGGTCTTTCGAGCGGGTCTGTCGCTTTCACTTTAGCATATCACAGATCCTCTAAATCCCAACTACGTTGACAACCTCTCACGAATATGCACAAACCTTTAGTTGGTAAATTTGTGCATCAGCCCTACAGGTATCCATCTATCTCAAAGCCTGTGCATGATTGGTTCACTGCCGTCTCATCACGGCGAAACAAACGGACTTGTCAATCACATGTGGGTGAGGTTAACAAATTGCCAATCGTGGCTTTCATTTCATTTTCAATCAAAAATCTCGTCCCACCTCTGACTTATCTATTGAGTTCTTGACAAGTTGGCCACCGTGAATTATTGCTAGCCCACTGCACTCTCCTTGTCACTTTTGTGGGACGAGACCTTTTGATTTCGTAGTTCATTAGGCAGCAATTGTCATCGGAGTCCTCGTGTATCTTTCATATGGAAAATTGGACACGACTTATCAACCTGATTTTGTTCTCATCGATAATTTTTTAACAATTGAATAAACAAAAATTTTATTTCGGTTCCTTATATTGTCTTTATTTCTTATTTAATTTTTAATATCAAATTAAGACTAAACTTTATTAATTACTTTATATAAATATTTGTCTTTGATTAAAAACTTACATAACATAACATAAATTAAACTAAAAATAGTGTAACAAATATGCTAACGTAAATCAAATTAAAAATATTATTATTATTTAACGATGTAAGACTAACTTAAATATTTTATAAAAATTTCATTAAAGAGATTAATGAAAGGTCATCAGTTTTTGTGAAATTTTAGTATTTAAAAATAATTATAATTTTATAATTATCCTAAAAATTAGATTTTCAATTTAAAAGAGCTATATTTTGAAATTTTTGAGAAAAATATTTTCTACGACTTATGTATAAGTTATTATGCATCTTTGCTAGCGAAAATGTTAATCTGTTCGATAATTATCAATGCGGTCATGCCACAAACTCCAAGCTACATTCAATCCTAACGATCAATAGCCATTCACGAGATGGATGCCACTCCTATTATGATATCTTAATTTATTCATATATGATACAACATACCTAAATATGATACACGTATAATGAACGGCATCCACGGTTACACCAACACTATAAACTTGCTCAACAAAATCTTAAATTTTGGTTTTGACCCTGCAACACAAAATTCGTACTTTGACCACCGAAATGTGTTTCGTCCTCCTTCAGTTTCTACGTCCATTTCCTGGGTACTTCCAACAGCGATTAATCACTCACTTAATTACCTACTTTTTAATCAAAGTATTTAGCATAGAATGATAATTTTGAAAACTTTATTGGTGTTTCACATGTTGTGCGTATAATTGGTAAATTTTATATGTTTAGATTCTAATAATACAGAGAAGATCGGAAGGTAGTTACTGGGGTGTCATGGCATTTTGTGTTCTCAATTTTCCTCTAATTAGGCCAACTAAGCTACAGTTCTGTGATTTCTCTACTACATTCAACCCTAAAATATTTCACATGTAACAGATAATTAACACCGCAACCACAAAATAAGTATACATATCAAAATCACGACAAATTTGGCTCCGTCACTTCCTGTCAAAGAGTAACACAAAGCTATTTGTTTCCAACCCATCTTTTGGATCGGAAAGCAAAGAATTGGAAGCGACTCTCTTCTTGCTGCAAGAAAATAAATAATTACCGACAGAAAAATAACGACAGAACATATTTTGTCGCTAATTATCAACGAAAATTGACTCTTTGTCAGTAAAATTGACATATTTATCAACAGCTAAAACATTCGTTAGTAAATATGGAGGGAAAAAAATTCCGCAAGTTTTCCGTCGTGTTATAACGACGAAACAAGAGAGTCCGTCGTAAAATTAGGCGGCGTCAGCTGTCAGAAAAAATAATCAACTTGGATACTGACGGGACAATATTTCCGTCCGTAAAATATCGACGTAAATGTCGATCCGTCGATAACTGTCAAATTGTCATAAAATAAAACGACGTTGTTTGATTTTAATCTAAACAACGTCAAATCAAACAACGTCGTTTTATCACCACCATTTATGAGACCCGAAGCTCTCCTTCTTCTCCCTCTCCTCTGCTATTTTTCTCTCCTCCCACCATTAACGTCGTCGGTTTTCTTCTTTGAGTGCTTCCACCTTCGATTTTTGCTTCATTTTTGGTCCATCGCGCATCATTTTCAGGTAACAACTCTATTGGGTTTATTTTGTCTCAAAAAACGAAGGTGTTAGATGTTTATATGTATGATTGTTGGTGCGTGGGTGGGATTGTTGGTTTATGCGTTCTTTAGTTGAATTGTTGGTTTATTTGTTGTTTAAATATGTTATTGTTGGTAGATAATAAAAAATGCAATTGTTTTGTTATTAGTTAGAGATAATTTGGGTTACCTATTAATTGTTTGATAAAATGTCTCTTAAAACAAACATTTTCTTGTATATTGTTTGGCCATACATTCAAATATTACTCTGAGGTATTTACTCATTATAGTCAAACTTTTATTCCCATAATAAAGTGAATGAATTACTTATATGTTATGAGCAATGGTATTTTTTTATTCATAGAAGTTGTATTGAATGCTTAGAGTTATAGTATCGTATGTGTTGATGCATAGTATTCATTATACTTAAACATGTTATTCTCGTTATAAAGTGAAAGTATTACTTATGTGTTATGAGTGATGTTATTTTTAATTCATAGGAGTTGTATTTAATGCTTGGAGTTGTGGTATTATATATATTAAGGTATAGTATTTGAAACCTGCAAATAGAGCTTTCTTAAAGATACACAAAACAAACAATAGAAGTTAGTATATGATCATCATGTCTTTTAAAATTAGCTTTGATAACATACTTGCCTAAAATTGACATCAGACAATATTAACTCCTACTTTGATTAAATCCAGGTAATATTCAAATGTGTTGTTTTTTAAAGCAATGTTTGCTTTATTGTAGCATTGAAAATTTTATTATTACCAAATTTTATCTAAAATATTTATTATGTAAACCATTTCTTTAAGCACTCGAACATGTTCGTTGATCAAAGTTGGTTAATATATGCAACACTAAAATACATTTGTTCAAGTTAATATAGGCTTTACTCAAAGAAAAGTTAATATAGGAATATTCACTTTAAAATTTTCATCTCTTTAAGAACTTGAACATGCTTCGAGTACACCAATTTTAGCTTCAGAATAAGAGCAATTACACACCAAATTAAATAGTAGAAGATAAGCACAACTATGACAAGTTTTAGGTTCTTATATTCATGTTCACCAAATTCTATCTTTTTCACTGTCTTTGTTATTGTTATTGTCTCTATATTCTTCTTCAATACATCAAAAGTGAATGTTGAAGCCAAACCACTCATTAGAAGATCCAATCATTAGAAAAAATCACATCCTTTTACTTATATACCGCAAAAATAATGTCAAATCAAGCCATTATTAATAAATAACACATTAATAATTTTTCTTGTCCTTAATTGCATACATCTAACGAATCTCTTTCATAAGTTAGTCGTCATCATAAAAGTTCTAATAATAACTTTGGACAAAAAACTGAAAGAAATATTATGTAAATAGTTGAAAAGTCTAAAGTTTTCCTATGGTTATGTTTCAAACTTGGCAAGGTGTATGGACATGAGGAAGCACAAATTATTTGGGATGAAAAATCATGATTGTCATGTGTTTATGCAAAGGCTAATTCCAATTACATTTTGGTAGTTGCTACCGAATAAGGTTTGGGAAGTAATAACATAATTAAGTTTTTTTTTCAAAAGCTTAACATCATCTGAAATTAAGTTGGCTGAAATGGAAAAACTAAAAGGGGAAATTCTAGTAATTTTGTGCAAGTTAGAAGGGATATTTCCTTCAAGCTTCTTTTTGAACAAATATGAAGTCGTTGGTAGCAGTATTGGACATCAACTAAGGCAATGTCCATTTCAGAGAGTAATTCTACCAACAGACATGTAGGACCGGGGGAGAGAGTCTTCTCCTATATACAGAAGGATCTACTACTCACGATGAGCATACTGAGAGACTTCTAAGTTTCTACACTTTACATTTATATTTTGATTTCTTTAATTTGTTGTATTTCAATTGAATTTGATGTGTAAATTTTGGAATGAAAATATGTGTATTATGGATAATGATAATGTGATAAATGTCTGGTGTCATATATGGCTGTGTTGTTGACTTGTTTTCTTTGTTTAATAAAAGGTAAATATCATAAAAATAGAGGAAAGTGTGCCAAAATTTTTATAAATTCTAATTCACTTATAATATTTTATTCTTATGCCGGAAAATTCTATGGACATAATGCCTATATTCCGTCAGCACTTTTTGCATACTCACATTAAGAAGCATAACAGTGTGACATTCGTTAACAGCCGTTGTAGAGAACTAAATGTATATGAAATTTATGGTTTAATATTAATGCTTAATAATTATCACTTACTAATATAAACATTGCCTTCTAATAGGGTCAAATACAAGAAACATTCAACGACAAATTCAGTAGTATGAAGATATTGATGAGGTTCAAACCTATCTTCATGCAGTAGATGGTAGGACGGTCGTGGAAGGATATTCGGCTTAGGTTCGTTTGCGAATACATGTTATTCGCAATCCTCCACGTCTAGTACAACAACATCTAGTGGGTGATTCACAACCAATGAAGTCCAAGAGCTTCGAAGTACAGTGCAGACATTGATAGACTATATAACAGAGCTCCGTAATGAGGTGGATGAGTTGAAGGGTAGGGATAACATCTCATCGCACTAATCAAAACATTCACTATCACTAAATCAATATTGTATTTTTGATCATTTCATTTGAATTACAAATATTTATTATGTACAATTTAATATTTTTATTATCAATTAAGATATTTTTAACTTTATAGCATCAATCAAATTTCTCTTTAAACAAATTAAATGTATACTATTAAATTCATAATTGTTTAAATTATGCATCAAGTATAACATTATCAAATAAAATTTATTGATAATATATATATATTTAAAAATTTCTGGTTGATTTACTCACGAAAATTTGCAACTCCGTCGGTAAAATTAGTATCATTTATCGATGAAAGACGACTAATCGTCAGTTATCATAGAAGAAATAACCAATTTCACCGTCAAATTTACCGACAGAAAATAATCGTCAATACACTCACCCCGATGGAACAAATTTAATCGTCAGTAATGTTTTAACAAACTTACTGATAGAAAAAAGAAACAAACCGTTGGTAAATATTCTAATGGAATAATATTATCCTAGGTAAATTTACCAACAGTCAACTGTACAAGAAAGTATTGGTATATTTACCAATAGTATAATATTAGTTTATTTTTATTGAGAATTATTAGTTATGGTTATTTTTATGATGCCTTTATTTGTTGATAAAGTCTATTTTTTACCGATAATTACCGTTGCAAAATTACGTTTTTCTTGTGCTGATTGCTAAGGAGGATAATAAATGAAATAGACAATTCAATTTTCAGACTGTTCGAATCCTAACCCGACGGACTGTACATTATAATAGTGTTTGCTGCAATGAATGTTTAGGTGACCTAACAAATAATTATTCACACTTAAATCTCACCTTGATCTCGGCGTACTTTGTATTTCTGATCATTTTCTACGAAAGAAGATGTAATTACTGAAATAATGCCACGTGAAAGGAACTCGCACAAACCACACGTCGCATGGAAACCATGCATGTCTGGTCTTATGCTACTGGCTTGCATGGAAGAGCAATATCAGTTCTTTTATTACATGTTTATGAATGGACACCCGTCTACATATCGATTTCGAAACTGTCGGCGATCAATACTTTCACAGAATATATAATAATTAATACATTGAATGAGAAACAAAGCCATTAGGGTGAGCAAATGCTAGAGTATTATAAACTTCCAAAAAAAAAATGCTATATACAACTACGCTAGAAGCCTAGAATACAACGCAATCTTGATGCTTACTAATTTTAGCATAAGGAAAGTCTGCCTATCATATATAATATTTAACGATCAGTATTCTCTCCTTATATCACGAAATTTTATGATGCCTATAGTAATATGATTTAGTAAATCATATTAGTAACATTCATCGTCATATACACTAGTTCTATGTTTGAGGTTATCAATGAAACATTAGCATTTCACATCTGTTTTCCCACCCAATGTTGATTATTGATCGCTAAGGCATTTATACGATTTAATGAATCTTATCATGCGTATACTTATGCCAAAGAATAATGTTAAAATTTATACATTGTTTTAAAATGTATTAACAGATGAACGTTCGTTTTTCTGGTTTTTGCATATTTCTTTTGATATATGTGGTTTCCGCGTATCGTTCTCGATATCCTTTTTTTTTAAATATTTGAATAGCTGTACTTATATACTTTAGATATTCTGTTATGCTTCCCTCTGTATATATATATATATTGCTCTTATAACCCGTTATCAGTGTGTGAAACACATCAATTATTTGCAACTTACTTTATTGATTAAAAGGATGCATAATATTCAAATTTTAGTAGAAGCTAGTGCGAAACAACATTTATTTTATATTTACTTCGTTATAGGTCTTACTTTTTTTTTTTTTAGAAAATTGTAGTTTAGTAGTTAAATGCCTTGACTCAAAATTTTCGTGGCGACATAATGCACGAAAAAGGTATAGTTAAAAACAAACATCGACAAACGTTGACCACTTCTTCAACACCTTTCAGAAGCGTATCACATGGCGTCTTGTGTTGCTACTAACAATTAAGCTTCGCTAGGTTCTTTATGTTATGTATGTAGCTCGGTTGTAGAGTCGTTTCAATGCCAAGGAAGGAAAAGCAATAAAGAGAGAGAGAGAGAGGGAAGCGGCGGTGTTAAAATCACGGAAATCTCGATATCGGTACCCATGCAGATTGCGTCACGTGGCTATGTACACCCATAGATGGCAGTCACAGGTCTGTCGTGTCACTGGCAACAAATAAAGACAAAAGCCACGTGTACGATCACTGCGATGGATAAGGGAGACACGTATAGAGATACTCCGTACAAGGTCGCCCCAGATTCAGAAGCTGAGAGACTAACATAATTGTATATATTATTTTTTGGGTAGGACTAGGACGGGCATGGTCTGTTTTGTCGGGTTGCGAGGTACCTACTTCCCATCCACTGTTGGTGGTCCGCAAAATACAGCCACGTATCCAATGGGCATGTGTGGGCATCACCCTCTTATCCCATGTTTTGGTGCACTGTCCACGTGAGACCAGCAGCTTTGTTCAAAGCACCTAAGAACAAAGGCATACCGGTGTTTTCTTTTTGAACCAAGACGAGCCGGCTTTTTCCGGTATGGCATTTGAGCCTTTTTCAGAAATTGAAGCAATTGACTTTTTCTTTTGTCATTTTAGTCCCTCGCCCACTTCTGAAAATTTCATTTCAGAATGGAATGTAATTTTTTTTAAGGAATTAATATGTCTGGTCGTATTTAATGTTCAAAGTTATGGGGAAGAATATATTCCGAGTACGATATGAAATATTTAACGGGTTCTTTTATCAATCTTTAAAGTTAAGTTGAGTGTGTGTTAATTATTGAATAAGATTAATAAATGCATCCTTTTACACCGAAAGTAAAGAGATTATTTAGGAGAGGCATAATAGTCCATGAAATTAGACAAGCGAGATAAACAAGGAACAATTTGATGTGCCTATCTGTTGACTTTACGATATTATCAAGGAAGGATGACGAGTGTTGTTCTTCCGATATAGTAATAGCTTACTGATTATTTTAAAATGTATCAGATAATGTTATTAGATTTCGTGACGATAGCGATGTTTACAAATATCTTACCTTTCATGGGTGTCAATTCCTACAAACTAACTGAAGTCAGCTTTGCTTCATAAACAATTTTAATAGATCTTTTTTTTTAATCACTTGAATTTGCAAATCAATGATGGGCATTAAGAAGTTTTTTCACTCCCATGTCCCCAAACATTATCTTGACACATACAGATCTCAACCCGTTCATGTAATGGTTCTGGTGCCAGATTAGAATTGTACGCCCTGAGAAAAGCCAGACGTTCTCTTTTGCAAGGAACAAGCTGCTGAAAGTAACTGTCCTGATTTCCAACTTATTTTCAAGTTAGTGTCTCTTTGACACTTTTCGCTTCCCCTAGATTTTTATTTCTAAATTTAATTTTAACTTTAAACTTTCATAACTATTTAATTTTGTTTATCTTCAACTAAAATATCTTAGTTGATCATTTAATATGGATTAGTAATAAAATAATTCAATTTATTTAGTCTCATAATTAATTTAAAAATACTTTCAAATTTTGATAAGTGTTTCATAAAATGCATTTTTAATTTAATTTTACGTACTTTATTATTTATTTAAACAAAAAAATAATGTTTTATCCTAACAATAAAAAATAAAATTATTTACTTAATTATAAATAACAACTAAATAATAAGAATAGAATCGATCAGTCTCTTATAGTTTACTTATATTATCTAGTAGATAGCCAAATAGTTCAAGGTTAGAAACAATGTGTTAGCACTACTTCGATCATTACACCTCTGGACATCGGAGATATTACTTGGATAATTGTTCTATTTTCAATCATCGATTAAAAGACATTGACAAAGAAATTGATTTCATGCTTAAAAGAAAGGTGATATGTAGAATAAAGAAACTTTGGATTCATACTTTTATGACATATCAAAAATATGTGAAAATAGGGGTTAACGGGCGATTTGTAAAAATTTCCCTAAACTGTTGGAGCACCAGGCCAGAGAGGACGAAAATGATCAACGGTAGGGTGGATGGAGAAGCGTATACAAGTGGCATATTAATTTGTAAGAGGTTCTCTAAACGTTTGTCAATGTTATGAAGACCTCCAATCCAATTTTCATAGATGATTCCGTTACACTGCTTAATTTCAACCCCAGGCTCGTTCTATATGTGCATCCGCATAAAAACTGGATACAGCACAATAATATATTTTCATTAGCGAGCACATAAAAACCCAGCTCTCGAGCTTTCGACAATGATATTTGCAAATTATTCAGGCAGAAGGTTATCCAGAATCAGCCAAGTGTCTAGCCTTACACGTAACGAAAGGAGTCTCTCTCTGCTCTCTTTACTTTACGTGCGCATCCGTCTGTTGTTCTGTTAAATACACAATATTTCTGCCTTGGACACAACTTTTGATGTTTCTGTTCTCTGCTTGCTTCTCAGTTCTCACCCTCGCATGTGCCTTCTTCGTTAAATATCATCATCCACGCGTCATAGGTTAGTACTTGTTTTGATTTTATTTTCTTTTTCTCCTTTGTTTTTATTTTTTAATCAATCAGCAAGAGTAATGATTGTTATTGCAAGTGCAGTCCAGAGATAAGTTGATCAGTCTAATTTGGAAAATAAACCATTCGGCAGTCGATCTAATGATAGGACTGCCCATGCCATTAATGGGGATGCGGCGGCAGTTTATCAAGGCCCTGAAAACGCAACTTTTTCAATGGTTTCATACTTGTCTTGTACATTTTGGGGTATAATATAACTATGCAATTTAAAGCTGCTTGTCACTTGCCGAACTTCATCGATCATGATTTGTAAAGAGTTTGAGAGTAGGTTTGGACTGGTTATTTCTCCGAATATTTGGATGCACACACCCCTTTGAATTCTTTCATTTGAATAGATTCCGTTGTTTGGTTTTAGTTGATAAATAATTTCATTGAAACATATAATTTATACATGAAAATATATTTAATCTAAAAAGAATAATAATTATAAAATTTTTAATTATCACATAAAAGATGAATGTAACACATTATGGCTTAATTGCGATAATAGTATCACAAGTCATCTCTCCAAGCAATTCTCATTCCTTCAAACGAGTCTCATCAAAGAGTCCATATTTTTTATTGAATTCGAATTAAAGTTTGCTTCACACACACACACACAATCTCTCGGTTCATGCAAATTGCCACACTAAACCTTCAACGCATGAATTTGATTCATCGGTGTAGTAAAAATAAAAGATGATCAAAATTCTCTCTCTTTTTTTTGATGATCTTATCAAATTTTTTGAGATATATACATTTATATGAAAGGAAATTTGACAGTCATAAGTAATAATTTATAAAATTAATAATTTAAAATAAAAGTGATAAATTCAATTATTTAAAAACTCTCAACTTTAGACTTATGAAGTTGAAAAGTATCTGTGAACTTGTGAAGTAATATTTTGAGATTATTGAGAAATTTTCCCAGACGACTTAAATCTAAAGCTACGTAGAATGAGTGTACAATTATATTCACTTATATTAGTAACGTAAGACGTTAAGGAATTGTGATGTGTAAAGTAGTAACATCTCTCAGTGTCAACCAAAGATTATGCATAGGATTGGATGAGAGTAATTGGGTTGGTACTATATTTTTACTTTTTTTGATAAGAAAATTAATTTTTTTTGAGATTTTTTAAATTTAATTCTTAAATTTTTAATTGAATGATTAAACTTTTAATATCTTAATAATTCAGTTAAAACTGCTAATTTTTGTTAATATAACTAATAGATGAACATTTATAAGATATTTAATGTCTAAACATAACTAAAAATAACCTTTTAAATTGAATTGATAAAATTTTGAAAAACTTAGCTACTTAATTAAAATTTTAACAAGTTAGATATTCAATTTTAATTATATAACAAGTTAGATAAGAAAATGTTTTAATAAACAGTTACCCTCACTAGAAAAAACAGACGCAAAGACTACTGAAATACGAAGAATAATTAAAATTTTCATCTTTATCTTGCGGATCTCACGAGCCACCCCCTTCTGCCCGATATAAAAATACCTGAGACTCCATTGTTTACGGGACAGTCCCGTCATTAGTTTCAAACTTTTCACGTGGAAATGGTATACACTTGTTTGTGACGTGTAATGCTCTCTTTCTTCCTTCCAATCTGCTAGGTGACCTCCCCTGTCACTCGAGCCGCTCAGTTATATTAACCGCACTTGAGATATATGTTCATGTCCCACAAAATTAACCTAACTAGGGTTAATAATTAACCAAACCATAGTTAGAAACCCATACTCCGCACTCCTTCAAAGCAGTTTATATACGAACCAAACCTTGCCGGCGATTCTGTATACATAAAAAAAACGAAAGGAAGCCACCTTATTCACAGGATGATGCTGGGTGAACAACACCGTCCAAATCCGACGGTTCACGTCCCACCGTGGAATCGAATCGACGACTCCAATTCCGATTTCTACTCTGGCAATGGCTCTACTGCCTCCGACTACAATCCCTATTACTTACAAGAGGCTCTGGCGGCGCTGCAGCGTTACCTCCCATCCAATGACCCCGACTTTGAACCCGAGTCTGATGTTCTGGGTCTGGAGCCGGACTCTCCCGTGGACGCTTACTCGTGCGATCAGTTCCGCATGTTCGAGTTCAAGGTGAAGCGGTGCGCACGTGGCAGGTCGCATGACTGGACAGAGTGTCCATACGCCCACCCTGGTGAAAAGGCACGACGCAGAGACCCCCGAAAGTATCATTATTCGGGAACTGCGTGCCCTGATTTTCGAAAGGGTAATTGTAAAAAGGGTGATGCTTGTGAGTTCGCTCATGGCGTGTTTGAGTGCTGGTTGCATCCGGCTCGCTACCGTACTCAGCCTTGTAAAGATGGGCAGAACTGTCGGAGGAGGGTTTGTTTCTTCGCTCACACGCCGGAGCAACTAAGGGTTTTGCCGCAGCAAAGTCCAAAGAATCTCAACTCGCCCGAGTCCTATGACGGGTCGCCTCTTCGTCAAGCGATTGAGGCGTCTTGCTCTAAGTCGCTTCCATTTTTGTCATCTCCGCTGTCGGTTTCTCCTCCAACAACTCCGTCTGGTGATTCGCCACCTATGTCACCGATGACACAGACTTTGAGTCGGTCGCTGGGGTCTGCTTCTGTAAATGAAATGGTGGCTTCTTTGAGGAACTTGCAGCTAGTTAAGGTAAAGTCTTTGCCATCGTCATGGAATATGCAGAATGTGCAGGTTGGTGGATCGGGATTCGTTTCTCCACGCGGTTCAATGCTCCGACCTGGATTTAATAGTTTGCCGACGACCCCGACACGTGTGCCAACTCGATCTGGACTTGGACATGTAGATTTCTGTGACAAGGCTTTTGAGGAGGAGCCTGTAATGGAAAGAGTGGAGTCGGGTCGGGACCTACGAGTGAAGATGTTCGAGAAGCTGAGTAAGGAGAATTCAGTGGAGCGAGTCGACCCGGATCAGACTCAATCAACTTGTGCTCCGGACGTGGATTGGGTCTCTGAGCTGGTGAAGTGAAAAGATGAAGCCGTTGTTTACTGATTTGGTTCCTCGGAAGTCTGATCATTGAGTTATTGGTTTTGAGCGGATTCCTCTTTTACAATTGGTGTATATATTGGGTTGAAGAGGAGGGAGGGGTTGAGAATGTGATGTTTAAACGAAGAATTCTGATCATATTATGTTTGTACATATTTAAGACAAATTGTTTAAGGTTATTGCGAGTGAAGAGTAGAGACTGTTTTGGGGGATTTAACTCTGAAGAATTTGGACAATCTCTTTTGTTGCAGTAGGTACATAGCAGACTGGCTATCGATTTGCTCATGTGTTTTTGTTCAAGTGCCGTAATATTATTGTAAGAGAATTTGAATTTCGTTGCTCTTCCATGTAGTGTCTTTCTCCTGACTGTTGCATCTCTAAAAATCATCAATTGTTCTGTTTCTCTTTAGTTATTGAATAGTTTATCTACGTTGGATTGGATTATAAGATGATGTCGTCAGATCGTTGAGAGGCTAGAGATAGATGTTGGCACTGAAGAGTGGATGAAAAGTAGGGAAAGAAGAAGTGTACGATCCGTTCTAAGACACTTCCAGACGATTTCAGCTTATTACTGTTTTAGGAAAGTTGGTACTATTGTGCATCTTTCCTTCCTTCGTTTGTCAAGCAAACAACACTTGTTGGATGTTCTGCAAAATTAAATAAATAATGCTTTAGTTTACCGGTGAAAAAGGATTAAGCTTCTCAAAATATGTATATGCTTCCAGTGGTCGCGGTCTTCATTTTGTATGTGTAGTCATATGGGTTCTCTTATTTCTTTTAATATAAATTTAAATTTTTTGTTATTCATTTTGGACTATACTACGGTATCAAGTGAAAATAAAATATAAAGAAATTGTTTTTTATGTCGTAGTATAATAAGAATATCTTGTATGCTAAATTTTTGACTCAGTTTTTTAAGTTTAATATTTATTTTTAGTAATTAAATCAATATTAATTTAATAAATTGAATATACGTATGCCTGAAATTTTCAAGTTTAATATTTATTTATATTGGGGATCATACGGTTAAAAAATGTTACAGTCTTATAATAATTTTTTTCACAATGATAATAATGTAATGTTATGAAAATTGTGCTTTAAGGAGGAGAGTCGTGCGTAAGAAAGTTGAAATAACAAAATTTAACTAATAAATTAATTAGAGGTAATACATTATTATATTATATTATATTATAGGGTACGGGATTCGATTTTTACGATTTAACCCTTCCAACACGAAACATCCAAAAAGTAAATTTAATTAAATTTTATTGGGCTTTTACGAGGTGGGCGTTTCGTGACTTTTACTTACTTTATTTATGGCCGTTCAAGTTCAACTGCACCGGATAAGCCCCTTAAGACGTAAATCCTGATAGGTATGGTCCTACTCCTACTTGTTGATTTAGATTTAGACGTTGACAATAACTCTTTTGATTTCTTAGATTATTATTATTATTCCAAGTGACTAGTGAGGCTACTTACTTGGCCGTATTTATCTCAATTCTATATTTGCTGTTTACTTTAGATATGGATAAAGACAACTTTTGTGTTTTCATTTGGACTCTATTCCTTTTCCGTGGAAATTCACTTGAAATAAAAATCGCTTTTTAATTTCAAGTTATTCTAAATATTTTTTTTAGGATAATAAATTATAAAATTCTTCTATTTTTTATTTTCTAATTTAATATTAATTATTTTTATTTTAATTATATAATATGTGCAACAAATATCTTTCTATTCACTACATAAATATAAAATTTTTTCTTAATTTATACTTATTTGAAGGATTAATTTTAAGTAAAACAACAAATTCAAAAGAATTATACATTTAAAATCTGTTATTTTTAATTTATGTATCTTTGTTCTTTTCTTTTTTTCACTTCACAGCGGACAGGAAGGAACAGTTCAATCTTTATCTAGAAGTGATAATTCAAACAGTAGATATAACCTAATGATCAAAAAAAGTGAGATTATAGGCTTAAGTGTTAGATGAGCGTTCATGATTAGTTGTACGAAGCAAAGCATCCATATGTAAAAATAAGGCATGTATTATTTTAAATTTCTTTAAAATTGAATGATATAAGACATTTAAGATTTAAAAAATACTAATATAAAATTAAATAAATTTAAAATGTGATTGAAGTTTAATTAAAAAATTGTTATATAAGTATTAATTGATTTATTTTGGTTTATAAAATTAATTAATTTATAAAATTAACCTATTAATTTATTTTTATAATAAAAATTATTAAACTAAATTAAATAAAAAATTAACCTCTATTTCCGACTATGCCCAGTTGCGTGTTCGAATACTTTACTGAATATGTAGGCGGCTAGGTTTGGACAGAGTAGCAGGCCCAGGCTTGCCACCGGCGCGCATTTTGTCTGAAAGAATTACGAATACGTACGTCAGGTTCCTGATTTGGGTCGACTTCGGACATTCTTAGTTTCAGGTTGCACGCTTGGTTGGGCATTTTGACAAATGGACATTCTCCGAGTTGCGTAATTCTCTCTCTTCCTTACAACTGTTTGATGAAATCCGAAGATCCACTGGGGGAAAACAAAACAAAGGTAAGTTTGTCTACAACGTAGAAGACGTCAAAATGTTGTGTAAGTCTATCCACAGCTTTTAATAGTGTCAAATTTCTAGATGGTCTCCATTTAAAAGTCTCTTCCTTTGAGTTTTTTCGGATAATAGAAATAATATTGATCAGAATATTGGATTGCCGAGGTTGAAAATTAGAATTATGCCCTTACGAGTCGAAGCCTGACCCCATGCCGTGCCGGCTAGCAGCTGTATCATTCACTATGCATGTATGACATTAGGAATTAACAATAACAATAATAATATTTAGTATAAATTTTATTAATTAGTGATATCTGAAAAAATTTAATAATATGCAATCTTATTAAAGAGGTTAATTTTTAATTGACATATATATATATACAGAGAGGGAGAGAGAGATAAGAAAGGAACATAAATCTGAGGTGCCAAATATTATATATATTCTTATATTTGTTTTCTCATCTCGCAAAATGGTCCCCAGTTCCTGAAATTTCTGACAAGTATGGAAGATTTTCCCGGAAATGTCTATCAATGCAAGGTGCGACTAGCTGCATGGTAGTCCACACTGGACCATCTAAGGCGACGTTGTTCTTTCAACCAACAGGACTGCTAAAGTTATAGCAGTACATGTGCCTTGTCTAATTCTTTGGGTACATCGGAAAAAACCCACACTTGCGTTGGGATTTAATGTTAGGTGATCAGTGTATGAGCTCAATAGCTCATAGCCAGTGTCGTTTCTTAAAAAGTCGGAATTGTTGTTGAATTATCTGCCACGATAATGCGATACAACAAGAGCAAGTGTGCTTGACTTTGTCGAAGATAAAGTTGATAGAGAGGGTCCAGCACTTATGCTATTGCTTCAATGACAATTCGGTGCATGGAATTACAAAAAAAAATATTCAGAGTTTGGTCTGTGATTAGATGTGGCAGCTAATTATCACATTCGACGACCTTATCTCGCGCAAGAAAAGATAAAAGCTCGAAATTCGTCTTCTCCAAACGTTAACTAGCATCCAAATTTCAGAATTTAACCAACAGTTTCATACCGTCTTCGCTAATCTTTAACTAATTACTTGGATTTAACGCTTATAGCATGCCAAGATTATTATCTATGCCACTCAATTCAGATGAGTTAAAGATAGATAATGCATAATTCATTAAAAATTAAGAAAAGCGTATAATTCCGTTTCCAACAAAACTTGAACCTTCACCTATATATATCTATCTATATATATATTAATTATTATTTATTATATTTTCAACTTTATATTTTTTAATCAAAGTTATTCTTATAAAATTGGTTGAAACATTTAAAGATAAACATTTTCTTGGGTCTAATATTGTTAGTGAAAAAATAACTTTCCATTCATAATCTTGAACTAGTAAATTTTGCTAAGTTGTGTTTAACTATTTATTGCCGGAAATTAAGTGTAGCCCGTAATTGGTAAAAAACGTAAAGTAAGAAAATTGTCGACTATTT